>BLSH010017490.1:381348-409340 GCA_018402905.1 Glandirana rugosa | reverse complement strand
TTTTTGGAGGCACACTGGATTTATGAAATGTAACATGTTATGCAAATTTAGGTTGAATGCCAACCACTAGGTTGAATGCCAACTACCCGTTTAGGTAATAATCAATTAGAGCGCCCTATTATCCCATCATTAATTTTCCACTGACACAAATCTAATTTATTATCATCTCATTTTACTAGCATTAATTAGTATGTGATCGCATCCTACTCAGCTCTTCTCTTGCTGACTTGCCATTAAAATGATTTGAAGTCACAAACAAAATTCTTTTTTGCAAATTTAACTCCTTTTCTCACTTAAAGCTGAACTCTAGGCAGATATAAAGGAGACAAATTAATGAAGTTCTGTATTCAATAATAGCATAATTACATTTATTTTTTATTATAAGCAGTGCAAGTGCCTGAATTAGACTCAATCCTTGTACAGCAGAGCTTAGGTTGGGGCTGGGAAAAGCAGCACAGGAAACTAGAAACCAGTGTGCTGCAGTACTCATGTGCTAACTAGGAACATGCTGATAGAAGAAGAGGGCAGAGTGAAAGACAGAGATATACCCATCAGTCCGCTGCTTCTCCTTTAAGCCTCATGCACACGGACGTTTTTTGACGCTGGTTTTTTTTGGTGTTTTTTTGCAGCTCTCCATGTTAGTCAATGGCCCCATAAAAACGCAGACCTTTTTGAGCTGTAGATGGCGTCGGCGTTAGTGAGCTGAAAGCAGAACCCACGGCCAGCGCGTTCTGAGGCTGTAACGTTTTGGCGTTTCTTTGATGCCGACGCCGCAAAACGCCAACTAATACTGTACCGACGTTAACCAGCGTTTTTTGACACCAACGTTTTTAGGTTGAAAAATAGCAGAGGGATGATTTTTTCTAAAAAACGCCTATTGGCGCTGACGCTCTCTAACGCCGATGCATAACGCTGATTTTTTTTCCTTGACGTCGAGCCCGACGGTTTGTTTATTTTTTAAGAAACGTCCGTGTGTATGAGGCCTTACATTTCAATCACAGGCTGGGGAAGGAATAACACCTGGATTTCTGCAGCAGAGAAAAGGCAGGGCTGTGCTGTGTGACAGAAGCCAAAGAAGAGAGAGCAGCGCCATCTAAGTGCAGTAATCAGGGTACTTTTATTACATGGCAATACATGTAACACTCACAAGATGAAAGAGGATAAGCGCTTGGTCACAATACAAGGTTCATCCACTCTGTAGGGAGGAGTTCCTTTGGTCGTGGCTATGCTGGGGGCTCCCAGCACTTCCATGTCTGCGGGTGCACACGGGGAGGGGGAAGACGCCAACGTCACTTCGGTATCGGGAGGTGTGCGCGTTTGGAGCATGCAGGCTTCTTCTTCAGGCGATCGCCTGTACTCGCGGACCTGGAGGTGCTGGGAGCCACCAGCATAGCCACAACCAATGGAACTCCATTATCAGCCGCAGCTCATCCTCCCCACAGAGTGGATGAACCTTGTACTGTAAACAAGCGCTTATCCTCTTTCATCTTGTGAGTGTTACATGTAATGCCGTGTAATAAAAGTACCCTGATTACTGCACTTAGATGGTGCTGCTCTCTCTTCTTGATCTTAGAGACTTTTTTAGAGACTTTTATAGACTTGCATCTGCTTTGCCATTGTTTACATCTTTTGCCCTGGCTTAAGCCTCGTACACACGGGACGACGATCGCACGTACGACCGTGCTGAATCGTATGTTGGCTGTTGTATGTAGCATACTGACTGCACTACACGATCGTACGGCCGGGGAAAGAACGTTCAGGTGATTGTAATTAGCATCCAGCCATTCCTGACTTCGGAGCATGCGTGTTTTGCACAATACAACTTGTACCAACTTCTCTGTACACACGATACAACGGTCGTATGAGAGCTTGTTGGTACGACCAAGTTTTCTAGTCTGCTCATACAACTCCCTTGTACGACCGTCATATGTTCGACTGTTCAAATCGCGCATACAAACGATCGATATCGCATACAACGGTCGTGAGTACAACCTGTTGAATGTGATCGTCGTCCCGTGTGTACGGGGCATTACTCCTTCTGTGCTGCAGTGCGCCAAAGCTTGTTTTTTATTTTTCTTGTGCTGTGTGACAGAGCTGTGTAAACCTCATGACTGAATGGACAGGAGTACTAATCCTTTGGCAGGGAAAATAGCTCCTTTATATATACTTCATATGTACGTTTAACTGTTTGTCAGGAGTTCAGCTTTAACTGCATTAGAACGCAGTCACTGGTCTGTGGTAGGATGACAGTGGTGCCAACCGCCGATGATGGTGCATTGCACAGTTTCCTTTCCTTTTTTTTTTAAACAAACTTTGTTGAACTGTCACAAAGTGACATTTTACTAGGTTCTATTGGCTGCAGCGCAGTGGGAAGTGATGCATTACGACACAATGCAAAAAGAACTGCATGCCGTACTTTTGTTCAGTGCATTCACACTTGTGAACAAGGCCTAGTGCAAACACGGGTACTTTAGTCATATATATATGCAGGATCTTCTGCTAGCTCTGCCAGCAAGAACCTGCATTCTGAGCATAAAAATACATATTAAACCCAAGATAATATTTGTGCGCTTGCAAGTACAATACCAATTCAATTAGGTCGAACGGACAGCAGCATCTAAATCGCCAATCCGAGTAGGATGTGGAACAAGCGCCAACCAAACAATAAAAAGTGTGCTATCCTTGTGCTAGGTTTATTTTAATAAATCACATAAAAGACACAATAAAAGTACATTAAGCATATGATGAACTCCTAAATTGACATATGTGTGCAAATAAAGTCCATATAAAATGTGCAAACACTGTGCAATATATATATATATAGTTGGTGCAAAAAGGTGCTCAGACTTTCTAAACTTCAACCAGTCCCGTTTTCTTTGCCATGAAGGATTGATGATAACGTGCACCACCGAAAAAAGAGTGCTCCCAAAAGGAATCACCATTTCTAAACTTCAATAGTCCCTCTTTCTTTGCCGTGAAGAAATAATAACGTGCACCACCAAAGAAGGAGTACTCCCAAAAGGAATCACCAATTCTAAACTTACTTCAATAGTC
Organism: Glandirana rugosa; assembly: GCA_018402905.1. Taxonomy (NCBI): domain Eukaryota; kingdom Metazoa; phylum Chordata; class Amphibia; order Anura; family Ranidae; genus Glandirana; species Glandirana rugosa. The sequence continues at coordinate 406,286 of BLSH010017490.1, read as the reverse complement.
CCTCTTTCTTTGCCATGGGGCCAATACTGGAAAGGAGGATAGGGGGATGATTGGCTGCTCAAAGCTGTGGATCTGCCTGCCGGCTGTTTGCCTGTTTGTAATCTTGGGCCCAAGTTGCTGAGGTTTCCTCTTCTCCCTTGGAATCCATTGTGTTAACCCTTCCACTACTAATATACTTGTACCACTTTAGGTAAGCGGTGAACAAGGCGTAACTGCCGAAACGCGTCTGCTGTATTACTGTATGTGCATGGTCTACAGTCAATAAAATCATTGGAAGAAATTCTGGAGTGCCGACTCAATCACTATTGGATTGTTGCTACCACTTTAGGTAACATTTTGCTCCTTCTCTATGGTCATAATATACCTCTCAGGTCTGGAATCAGTATGAAGCTAACCGTGTATTATTACCTACTGTGATCTTGATTCCTAAAATATCCGGTGGATCCATTTTGTTGAATTCAGTTGAAAATTTAGAAACTAAGTATTTATGATTTATTCATTGTCAATGAATGAAAATGTAATTGTACTATGTATTGTACTATATCTTTTACATATTGTGCTTTCTCACCCAGTATCCCTCCTATAAGAAGCCTCATCCTGGTGAAACATGTAGAGCACGAGTAGCTGTACAGTTGTATGATGAAAATGTTTTGTATATGATGAAAATCTCTTTCATAATTTTAACTGTAAAAAAATTAAATTGTTTACGGTAATTTTATATATAGTCAGTAGAATCTCTTATTGGGCACCTTAAAAGTCCTTTTCTTTTCTCTTTCCCGTGAAGTAATGATGATAACTTGCACCACCGAAGAAAGAGTGATCCCAAAAGGAATCACCAGTTCTAAACTTCAATAGTCCCTCTTTCTTTGGCATGAAGCTGTAACGTGTACCACCAAAGAAAGGGTGCTCCCAAAAGGAATTACAAATGGTGATTCCTTTTGGGAGCACTCTTTCTTTAGTGGTGCATGGTATCATTATTCCTTCACAGCAAAGAAAGAGGGACTATTGAAGTTTAGAAAATATGAGCACCTTTTTGCACTATATATATATATATATTTTTTTTTTTTTTTGCACAGTGTTTGCACATTTTAGATGGACTTTATTTGCACAAATATGTCAATTTAGGATTGAGTTCATATGTATAATGTACGTTTATTATGTGATTTATTAACATATACCTAGCACAAGAATAGCGGACTTTTTATTGTTTGGTTGGGGAAAATACATATACTGTATGCATAGACTGTAATACATCCACTTTCCAACCTGCTTTGCATCTTTGCAGCCTTCCTTCTCCACAGTTTTTGTCTACCTTTTTTTTTTTGTTTGTTTTTGCCCGACCTACCCCATTCCCTCAATTCATGCCTAGGAGTTTAATTTGCTCCAGAAACCTATTGGGGTATCCACGTCAAAGATTGCAGGGAAGCCTCTGTTTACAGAGAGTGGCTAGAGAAAGGTGGACTTGCTGATGCACCATCAAGGGAAGTTGCAAGAACCCAGATGAGACCCAGCTTCTAATGACATCATAAAAGAAAATGGTGGCGTGGGTCCCCGATCAAAGACAAAGGACAAAGGACAAAGCTGGATTCCCTGAGAGTGTACGTATGCCAGTTGAGCACAAACCAGTGGACAAGGTAAAAAAGAGATAAAACGAATTATGTAATCCTGGGACAGATGATGTTCCCCTTTAACTGGGACACAGACCGCAATAAAAACCTGACAGTGTTTCTAACCCCATCACAATGCTATCCAAATCAGAAAAAAAAACATATTCTATTTAGTTAAACTTATACACAAATAATTGTATAGGCAATATAACCCTGACCATTAACGTCTAACATTTATTACATAAGGAACATCATTACCCTAATGAACATATAGATCTAAGAAAAGTGCGGTATAATACCCGATTTGTTACATGTTAATGTGAAATTCTGACTAACGTCAATACAATTTCCTACGTGTGACTCCTTTCATAAAATGTACATCATAAATCTGCCCATCGATTGCCCTGTCAACGCTTCAGTGACAAATCCATATGTTACGACAGATTACATCGAGTAACCAAGGAAATAATGGCTCATTACCTGCAAGGACTCCAACGAAGATGTAAAGCTGTAAGATACTGGTACTGAATGTGGCCAGGATCATGCCCACTCCGCTAAGGATACCCCCCGCGATGACCACAGGGCGGCTGCCATATTTGTTTACCAAGATGCTGCTGATGGGACCTGGATCAATGTGAGAAGAATGGATTATATAGACTGCTTTTATTGGACTGTGCCAAGGTTGAAAATTCTGCTAACATGAAAACAATAAATGTGATAAATAGCAAATCACTAAAGAAAATGAAAATATAATACAAACAACCATCATAAAACGGGTAATGAAGTGTGATAATGGCTCCAATTTATTCTGCTGTATATAATAAACTTGTGTCTTAGTGTTCCTATAGCTTTTTATTTTCGCCAGTCATGCTATAGTGCAGGGGTCTCCAAACTACTGCCCAGAGCCCAAATGTGGCCCGTAGCGAGAGTCACGTTTCCCCTTCCCCTTCTACTAACTTTCCCCAAGACAGTCAGTTACTAGGACCACCAGAGTTCTTGCAACCAATGACATGCTTGTCCCAGCACAAGGATGGAGCTTCCTTTGTGTATACCTGCTCCAGCCCTGCTGCTACATGAGATAGGGAATATGATGTAAAGGGGGCTCTAACATAAGGGGGATCCTAAGTTGGACCTTGAAGAAAGAGGGCTTTGATTGGGATCTCAAAGTAAGGAGGGCACTGATGAAGACCCTAACATAGGTAAGGCTATGATGGGCATCCTGATATAAGGGGGACTGATGAGAACCCTGATGTAAGGGAGACTCTAAAGGGGATCGTGATGTAAGAAGGGCTCTGATTGGGACCTGATATAAGGAAGACTCTGAAGGACACCCTGATGTAAGAAGGGCTCTGATGGGAACCCTGATGTAAGGGAGCCTCTGAAGGGGACCCTGATGTAAGAAGGGCTCTGATTAGGACCTGATGTAAGGGAGGCTCTGAAGGGGACCCTGATGTAAGAAGGGCTCTGATTGGGACCTGATATAAGGAAGGCTCTGAAAGACACCCTGATGTAAGAAGGGCTCTGATGGGAACCCTGATGTAAGGGAGGCTCTGAAGGACACCCTGATGTAAGAAGGGCTCTGATTAAGACCTGATATAAGGGAGACTCTGAAGGGGACCCTGATGTAAGAAGGGCTCTGATTAGGACCTGATATAAGGGAGACTCTAAAGGGGACCGTGATGTAAGAAGGGCTCTGATTAGGACCTGATGTAAGAGTGGCTCTGAAGGACACTCTGATGTAAGAAGAGCTCTGATGGGAACCCTGATGTAAGTGAGGCTCTGAAGGGGACCCTCATGTAGGAAGGGCTCTGATGAAAACCCTGATGTAAGGGAGAATCTGAAGGGGACCCTGATGTAAGAAGGGCTCTGATGGGAACCCTGATGTAAGGGAGAATCTGAAGGGGACCCTGATGTAAGGGGGATCTGCTGGGGATTCTGATGTATGGAGGGCTCTGCTAGGGGTCCTTATGTATGGGAGGGCTCTGCTGGAGATCCTTATTTATGGGGGGGCTCTGAAGGGGACCTTGATGTAAGAGGGGCTCTAATGAGAGCCCTGATGTAAGAGAGACTTTGATAGGGGACCCTGATGTAAGTGGGGACTTTGCTTTGTTTTACTGAAGTTCTTTCTCTGTTGTTCTGAATCATGCAAATTCTGAAAAAAAGATCCAAGTAGAGCATAATCATGCATTCATTTATTTTTCTTAAAGTGATATTTAAAGATTTGTATTTTTAAATAACAGACATGTTATACTTACCTGCTCTGTGCAGTGGTTTGGCACAGAGCAGCCTCAATGCTCTGCTTCTTGGGTCCCCTGCCTGCGCTTCTGGCCCCTCCCTCCTGCCAAGTGCCCCCAGAGCAAGCGGCTGGCAAAGGGGGCACCCAGGCAAGCTCACTCCTGAGCCGCTGCTCTGTGTGTCCATTCAGCTCAGCCCATTCTGCTCAGCCCCACCCCCTCTCTCTACTCATTGGCTCGCTGGCTGTGAATGACACAAAACCTTACACACAGGGGCTCACTCATCTGATACTATGTAATACCATTTTGTATATTTCTGGCCACGACGGGCCATATTTTGTATAGATGTGTACACATGTTTTTAATTGTGTTCTGATGTTGGTTTTATACTTTTTCTATGTATAAATAAAACATAGCTTTTTATATAAATTGTGTGGTCCAAATTTTCCTCTAAAGTCCAAACCAAGGGGGGTTTCTTTGTGCTCTATATCATAGTTACGGATGTGCCAATGGAGTGATTTCAATATTCGTATCATTAAAAAACCTATTTACCAACCCAAGGTGTCCAGCAAAGTTTTTGGAGGGCATTACATAGAGGCAAAAAAGCAAAGTAAGAAGCAATTTTTATGTAAAATAAATTACAGCTTAATGCTTAAAAAGAAAATGCAAGCAGTGAGGCTGTTTCAAGATGGCTGAAGGCTGGCACCTGGAAGAAGCTGGTTAGAAGATGCCAGCACTAGCAAAGGAACTCATGGGCGTTGGACTGTTGAAGCTAAGGTAAGTATTTGGGAGTTTAGTGCTGCTTTAACCACTTGCCGAATGTCTTGCGAATCGCTGTAAATAGGCGGCGATTTACATTCTGGCAGATAGGGGGCAAGAGCGTTCCGGCGCACTCTCGTGCCCGCCGCACTCTGGAGGAGTGTGCCCGCGGCTCGGGCGGACTCAATGCGAGCCGCGATGAGCTGCCAGAGGGAAAGAACGAGGAACCGCTGATGTAAACATGGCAGTTTCCCCGTTCTGACAGGCGGCATCTAAGAGATCTACTGATTTCTGTCACTGGGATCAGTTAGATCTCTTATGCCCCTGGTAGCCCAGCCCCCTCACAGTTAGAACACACCCAGGGAACACAGTTATCCCCTAGATCTCCCCCTGCAGGTTAACCCCTTCACTGCCAATGACATTTATACAGTAATCAGTGGATATTTACATTTTTGCTCGCTGTATAAATGTCATTGGTCCCAAAAAAGTGTCAAAGATGTCCGACATGTCCGCCCCAATATCACAGTCCCGATAAAAATTGCAGATCACCGCCATTACTAAAAAAATTGTAAAAAAAAATGTAAAAACGCCAGAAATTAATTCTCATGGTTTGTAAACGCGGCAACTTTTGCCCAAACCAATCAATAAACGCCGATCGTGGTTTTTTTTACCAAAAATATTAGGAAGAATATAAATCGGCCAAAACCAATGAATACATTTGTTTTTTTTCTATATTTTTTTTGGATTTGTATTTTAGGAAAAAGTAAGAAATATTGTTTTTTTTTTGCAAAACTGTCACTCTTTTTTTGTTTATAGCGGTGATCAGAAATGACACAGAGGTGATCAAATACCACCAAAAGAAATCTCTATTTGTGGGAAAAAAAGGACGCAAATTTCATTTGGGTACAACGTCGCACGACTGCGCAATTGTCAGTTAAAGCGACGCAGTGCCGGATCGCAAAAAGTGCTCTGGTTCTAACGTGGGAAATCCTACTGGGGGTGAAGTGGTTAAAGCAGTATTAAACCCAAAAGCAAACATTTATTATATTGCAGCTTACCAATTCTTAGATATGATGGGTTGCATTAGTCTTGTTTTTTAGGATTTCTTTCTTCTATTTTTATCTGGCAATCCGGTCAGTAAGTATGTTGTTTTTTCATACCTTCCAGATATGTATATCAGTTTACAGATTAGACAAACCATTTAACACTGACAGGGGTGCTTAAAATGATCAGCTTTTATTTATTCATGTAAAACCTTTATCCCAAAAGGAAAAAGGTTAAAGTTTGACATGTTGAGTATCTATGTACTTGGTGCAACCTCATCTTTTATATTTTACCAAAAAATGGTGTCTTTTATTGCGTTTGTATGCCACTAAATTAACTTTAGTGTATTTCAATGAAATTTTGCAGTAATATGGAGTAACATAAAAAAATTGGAACTACCACTATTTTAATCTCTACGGTGTAAGCTATTACAAAATAGACAATGCTTGGGGGTTTTATACAGTCCTCAGTCCTAAAATATTTTTTTTTGCGCGTGGAAAAAACACAAAAGCGGCTCTGGCAGCGAAAGGGATTATACTTCCTTTCCTCTTCTCAGTAATTAAGGGGGAAGAATTTGTCGGTCACACAGAGATCTTCCAACAAGCTGGAAAATCTTACCCATGGACTGGTTTCCATCTCAAGCAGCATCATCGTCATTGCAGCTACAGTGGATATAAAAAGTCTACACACCCCTGTTAAAATGTCAGGTTTCTGTGATGTAAAAAAATGAGACAAAGATAAATTATTTCAGAACTTTTTCCACCTCTAAAGTGGAGTTCCACCCACAAATGGAACTTCCGCTTATCTGCTGCCCCCCCTCCAGTGCCACATTTGGCACCTTTCAGGGGGGAGGAGGGGGAATGGGTATCTGTTTTTGACAGGTACCCATCCCCACTTCCAGGAGTCTGCACCACGTTGCCGTCCCTCAGAAGTTCGGCTCCCTTCCTCCTTTCACTGCTGCCGGGCCAGTTAGAAAGTGCAGTAAGTTACCAGCAGTGAAGTCGAAAGGCTTCCCTTACCTTGACTGGTGGCAGCAGCACCCAAGAGCCGACCCGAGAATCGGCTGGGGTGCCGATATCGAGGGAACCCTGGGCAGGTAAGTGTCCTAATATTAAGGCCTCATACACACGGGCGTCTGAGAAAAAATAAGCAAAACATCGGGTCTGACGTTTTGGAAAAATCTGCCTCTTTTTTGACGTTTTGCATCGGCGTTAGTGAGCATTAGTGAGCGTTAGTGAGCGTCGGCGTCAATAGGCGTTTTAAAAAAAAAATCAGTCCTCTGCTATTTTTCAACCTAAAAACCTAAAAACGTTGCCGTCAAAAAACGCTGGTTAACGCCGGTACGGCGTTAGTGAGCATTTTGCTGATTAGCGTCAAAAAACGCTAAAATGCTACAGCCTCAGAACGCACTGGTCCCGCGTTCTAGAAACAGCCCGCTAATGCCGACGCCCTCTACTGCTCAAAAACGCCAGTGTTTTTAGAGGGCCATTGAATAACATGGAGAGCTGCAAAAAACGCCCAAACACGTGGAGTCAAAAAACGCCCTTGTGTATGAGGCCTTAAAGTCAGCAGCTGCTGAATTTTAATTTTTCCATGGGGGGGGGGGTTGGAATTCTTCTTTAATGTGACCTATAAACTGTACAACGCAATCACATTCAAACTCATGTTTAATAGGAGTCTGTACACACCCGCCATCATTTAAAGTGCCTCTGATTAACCCCAAATAAAGTTCAGCTGTTCTAGTAGGTCTTGCCTGACATTTTCTTAGTCCCATCCTACAGCAAAAGCCATGGTCAGCAGAGAGCTTCCAAAGCATCAGAGGGATCTCATTGTGAAAATATATCAGTCAGGAGAAGGGTACAAAAGAATTTCCAAGGCATTAGATATACCATGGAACACAGTGAACAGTCATCATCAAGTGGAGAAAATATGGCACAGCAGTGACATTACCAAGAACTGGACGTCCCTCCAAAATTGATGAAAAAAACTAAAAGAAAACTGGTCAGGGAGGCTGCCAAGAGGCCTACAGCAACATTAAAGGAGCTGCAGGAATATGTGGCAAGTACTGGCTGAATGGTACGTGTGACAACAATCTCCTGTGTTCTTCATATGTCTGGGCTATGGGGTAGAGTGGCAAGACGGAAGCCTTTTCTTATGAAAAAAAAACATCCAAGCCCGACTACATATTGCAAAAACAAATCTGAAGTCTCCCAAAAGCATGTGGAAATGTGTTCTGGTCTGATGAAACCAAGGTTGAACTTTTTGGCCATAATTCCAAAAGATATGTTTGGCGCAAAAAAACAACACTGCACATCACCAAAAGAACACCATACCCACCGTGAAGCATGGTGGTGGCAGCATCATGCTTTGGGACTGTTTTTCTTCAGCTGGAACAGAGGTCTTAGTCAAGGTAGAGGGAAATTATGAACTGTTCCATATACCTGTCAATATTGGTACAAAAACCTTCAGGCTTCTACTAGAAAGCTTAACATGAGGAGGAACTTCATCTTTCAGCATGACAACGACCCAAAGCATACTTCCAAATCAACAAAGGAATGGCTTCCCCAAAAGATAAACATTTTGGAATGGCCCAGCCAGAGCCCAGACCTGAATCTGTTTGAAAATCTGTGGGGTGATCTGAAGAGGGCTGTGCACAGGAGATGCCCTCGCAATCTGACAGATTTGGAGTGTTTTTGCAAAGAAGAGTGGGCAAATATTGCCAAGTCAAGATGTTCCATGCTGATAGACTCATACATAAAAAAGACTGAGTAGTGCTGTAATAAAATCAAAAGGTGCTTCAACAAAGTATTAGTTTAAGGGTGTGCACAGGGCCGGCTCTACCACTAGGCGAAGTAGGCGGCCGCCTAGGGCGCACTTCTGACCAGGGCGCCCAGCCCCTGCCCATATACTACCCCAGCCTGCCTATATACTACCCCAGCCTGTCCATATACTACCCCAACCTATCTATATACTACCCCAGCCTGTCCATATACTACCCCAGCCTGTCCATATACTACCACAGCCTGTCCATATACTACCCCAGCCTGTCCATATACCTGTGAATCATGGCTGGCATGAGGAAGTGAGCTTGTGCCGCCATTATTTGTCTTTAGGCCGGGCCCAGAGGCACAGGTGCTGGCCTGTGGAACACTGCTAAAGAAATAGGTAGAGAGGCGCTGCAAAAATCTCCATCTCCCCCACCTCCATCGTATACTTGGACAGGACAAATTGGGTGGAGTCAGGGGCGGAGCCAAAGGGGCGGCAAAATTAGGTTTCGCCTAGGGCGTCAAAAATCCTTGCACCAGCCCTGGGTGTGCACACTTATGCAACCATATTATTTTAGTTTTTTATTTTTACTTCCCTCCACCGAAAAGATTTCAGTTTGTTCAACTAAGTTGTACAGTTTATAGGTCACATTAAAGGTGGAATAAGTTCTAAAATGATTTATCTTTGTCTCATTTTTTACAGCACAGAACCTGACATTTTAACAGGGGTGTGTAGACTTTTAATATTCACTGTATATGTTGCCTGATCCTCGCCTCAACCTCACCGGTTGTACCGTCAGTAAATTTACTGACAGTTTGTAAAAATCTGTGATTTTTTACTACTGTCTGTAAATATCAGGGGCTGATAATTTGCCTCGCTGTGTTGACTTTTTTAATGTGTAAACCAGGCAAATTACTTGTTATGGGTATTGCCAGTGTTTCCATATTGTGTTTATACTGTCTAAATATTGGTCGTTTTAGTTTTTAATACGGGTTCTGTCATTGTTCAGGTTGTCAGTAAAAAAAAAAAAAGAAAAGAAAAGAAAAAAGATCTGTCAGTAATTTTTCCATGTTGTGTCAGTAAAAAATGCTGTGGGAGGTTGGCAACACTAGTTCATGCCATTGAGTTTGTGAAGGAGGTATTGAGCAGTTCGAGACCAACCTTATGAATAAAACTTAAAAAAAAGAAAAGTCAGACCATGAATGATTGAGACAGTCAGAAATATTTGCAAGTGAAGGCAGAAGAAATCAATTCAGTTGTATGGTTTTTCAGATCGTTCTTACATGCTTTGCTGATAGGAGCCCAGCATCATTACCCCCAGAATAAATGACTTCTTAATTCCCTGTTCAGCAATTTGTACCAGAGCTGCCCAAATACACCGACACAAAGAGAAAAAGGCCCATTCGGCATCTCCAATAAATAAAGCACAATTTAAAAATATATAGCGAGGGGATTTCCATACCAAGGTGAAACAGTTCTAAATAATGAGGAAAGAATATTTCTCGGAGAGAAGGATACAAAATTCAGAGGGCAATTTCTGTGGCGTTATACTGGTATTGTATATCATTTGGTTTATGGACTGCACTGCGCCTTGAAACAACTGCGGGAAACCGTTTTGCTTAAACAATGCAATCACACATTCTCCATAACAAGCAAAAAAAGGAAAGTGCAGAGCGCTGTAAAGAAGAAATCCCGATTAGACGTGCATAATAGAAAATTAAAACTTTGAGGATTATCAGGAAAAGCACAAAGGAAAGCATGCTCCATTCCCATCAGTGTGTCATAGCATAGCACAGGGAAGACAGAAACAGAGTTATCATAGACATGGGACCCATAACTCCCAAATAGATATAATCAGGTATATCGAGACACAATCAATTCTGGAATGAGAGACACTGAAAAATATAAAACAAAAGTTTTTACTGTTGTCACTAAAAACATGTTTCCTGATTCCAAAAATAAATAGATAAATCACAGATAGATAGGCAGGTAGAAAATTATATAAAAGATAGATAGAAAATTATATAAATTATATATAGATAGAAAATTATATAAATTATATATAATAGAAAATTAGATAAATTATACATAGATAGAAAATTAGATAAATTATATATACAGTAGATAGAAAATTTGATAAAAGATACATACAGTAGATAGATACATGCGGTCCCCTAGTTACAAACATGTGACTTACAAACGGAGGGAGACAACAGGAAGTGAGAGGAAATCTCCCCCTAGGAAGGGAAATTCACTCCTGTAAGAGTTATTATGGGAAAAAGGAGTCTCCACTGAGGCTTTATCACCAATCCTTGTTTCCACAACAACCCAAAATTTTCAAAATCCAATTATCATTGGGACAGGAAGTGAGGTGAAATCTTCTGAACAGAAACATATCCGCTGATGAAGTTCCGGGAGGTGGAACGCAACGCGTCCGGAAGTAGGAAGTGGCTGTACCCGCAATCATTGCTGTCTTCTGAACGTTTCAACGTTCGTGTCCTTACGAAAGATCGTTTTTTATTGTAATGCGGTGAACTATGCACTGGGTCACAGTGCTTCACTTGTGAGTATGTTTTGTTACTTTTAATAAATTGTTCATTTTTATACGGAGAGCACTAGATTTCTTTTTATTTTTATATATGGTGCTTATGGAGTACATGAGGGGATTGTGAACTCAAGATTGAGAGTGGTCTGCACCTGATAAAGAGATTAGACTGATGGTGATCGCCTTATTGTCTTTTGGACACCCTGGAATGGAGAGTTTCTGCTGGTGTCGGCTCCTGTAATAAGAGCCAACTTTTGGAGGTGAGCTGCTAGCATATTTGGTGAAGGTGATTCACACTGGAACACTGGATATCTCTGCTTTTTGCATGGACACATTGACACAGGGCGTCTCATATTAAGACTTTTTTGATCCTTAGCGCTGCACTCATTGTACTATCTTTAACCGCTTGCCGACGGCTGATCAGCAAATGACGGCGACAAAGTGGCTCTGTAACGGGAATCGCAGTCATACGACGGCGGCCGCGATACAGAGCCTAGCGCTCACTGTGTTCGGGGGGGGGCCAGGGAGCGGGTGCGGCGGCTTCGATTGCCGCCGGCTACCCGCGATGCCCCCCCCGGAGTGAATGAACGGATGTATGTAAACACGGACCTCCGCTCTGTGTGAGGGGGAAGGGCTGTGATCACAGCCTTCCTGTACGTGAAGGCTGTGACCACTTCCTTTCCCCAGCTAGGCAGTCCCCCACACAGTTAGAACACACCCAGGGAACATAGTTAACCCTTAGCGCGCCCCCTGCAGGTTAACCCCTTCACTGCCAATGGCATTTACACAGTAATCAGTGCATTTTTATAGCACTGATCGCTGTGTAAATGCCAATGGTCCCAAAAAAGTGTCAAAATGTTCCGACATGTCCACCCCAATATCGCAGTACCGCTAAAAATCGCAGATCGTCGCCATTACTAGTAAAAAATAAAAAAAAAATAAAAACCCCAAAAATGAATTCTCATCATTCGTAAACGCGACCACTTTTGCGCAAACCAATCAATAAACGCTGATTGCGATTTTTTATCGCAAATATGAGGAAGAATATAAATCGCCCAAAAACGATGAAAAAAAATGTTTTTTTATATTTTTTTTTTTGGATTTGTATTTTAGCAAAAAGTAAGAAATTTGTGTTTTTTTGCAAAATTGTCGCTCTTCTTTTGTTTATAGCGGTGATCAGAAATGACGCAGAGGTGATCAAATACCACCAAAAGAAAGCTCTATTTGTGGGAAAAAAAGGACGCAAATTTTGTTTGGGTACAACGTCGCACGACCGCGCAATTGTCAGTTAAAGCGACGCAGCGCCGAATCGCAAAAAGGGCTCCGGTCCTAAAGCTGGAAATCCTTCCGGGGCTGAAGTGGTTAAACAGAAACATAGACAGCAAAACAAACATTTCAGGGGTGTTACCCCTTCCCTATGCTATCCAAAAAGCTTAAAAATCGTTTTTTTGGCTGGAGCAACACTTAAAAAATTTACCTGTTCCCACTTACAAACAAATTTGACTTAACCACTTCCCGACCGCCTGCCATGTTTTCACGGCGGCAGTGTGGTTGCTGTGCGCGAATCGCCGTAAAAAGACGGCGATCTGTGAACGGCCAATAGGGGGGGCGTGCGCACGCGCCGCACTCCTGAGGAGTGTGCCCGCGGCTCAGGCGGACCCGATGTCCGCCGGCGAGCCGCGATGAGCGGCCACAGGCAAAGAACAGGGAACCGCCGATGTAAACACGGCGGTTCCCCATTTTGACAGTGCAGGCATGGTAGATCTACTGATCCCTGTCACTGGGATCAGTTAGATCTCTCATGCCCATGGTAGCCCAACCCCCCCACAGTAAGAACACACCCAGGGAACACAGTTAACCCCTAGATCTCCCCCTGCAGGTTAACCCCTTCACTGCCAATGACATTTATACAGTAATCAGTGAACATTTAATTTCTGATCGCTGTATAAATGTCATTGGTCCCAAAAAAGTGTCAAAAATGTCCGACATGTCCGCTGCAATATTGCAGTACTGCTAAAAACCGCAGATCGCCGCCATTACTAGTAAAAAATAAAAAAAATAAAAAACCCCAGAAATGAATTCTCATCATCCGTAAACCCGGCCACTTTTGCGCAAACCAATCAATAAACGCCAATTGTGATTTTTTTTTTTATCACAAATATGTAGAAGAATATTAATCGGCCCACAGGTGAAAAAAAATGTTTTTTTATTTTTTTTTTTTGGATTTGAATTTTAGCAAAAAGTAAGAAATTTGGGTTTTTGTGCAAAATGGTCACTCTTCTTTTGTTTATAGCGGCGATCAGAAATGACGCAGAGGCAATCAAATACCACCAAAAGAAAGCTCTATTTGTGGGAAAAAAAGGACGCAAATTTTGTTTGGGTGCAACGTCGCATGACCGTGCAATTGTCAGTTAAAGCGACACAGTGCCAAATCGCAAAAAGTGCTCTGGTCCTAAAGTGGGAAAACCTTCCAGAGGTGCAGTGGTTAAAAACAAACCTACAGACCTATCTTGTTTGTAATCCGGGTCCACCTGTATATAGACACTGTGAACTCTATTGATATACAGGATGTGGCATCCTGTCATATAGCCCCACCCAATATTTTTCCTGTGAAGACCAGAAGTTCAGGGAAGCATCACTGAGAGGGCTGGAGTAAACAGCATTAGACGTTATAGGTGCTGGGATAATAATATTAACACTGTTAACTTAATGTTTTTTTTATTATTATTGTGCTCAGTGTATTAAGCTAAAACTCTAAGAGGATTTGCTTTTACTTTAATGCAAGGCTGGGTTTCTTTACAGTACAGCCATAGCCAAAAGTTTTGAGAATGATACAAATATTAATTTTCACAAATTCTGCTGCCTCAGTTTTTATGATGGCAATTTGCATATACTCCAGAATGTTATGAAGAGTGATCAGATGAATTGCAATTAATTGCAAAGTCCCTCTTTGTCATGAAAATTAACTTAATCCCATAAAAAACATTTCCACTGCGTTTCTGAAGAAGGCTTCAGGGCGCCCAAAAAAGTCCAGCAAGCGCCAGGACCATCTCCTACTGCTGATTTAGCTGCGGGACCCGGGTACCACCAGTGCAGAGCTTGCTCAGGAAGGGCAGCAGGCAGGTGTGAGTTAAGGTTGCCACATCATCCCTTTAATCCAGGACACATATTAACTACACAGGTTCTGTTGCTGATTAAGGTGTTAATTAAACTAATTTGGTGCCTTATATGCATTAAATTAGCCTCAGAATCCGTGTAATTAATATGTGCCCTCTATTAAAGGGATGATGTGGCAACTCTAGTGTGAGTGCACGGTGAGGAGAAGACTTTTGGAGGATGGCCTGGTGTCAATAAGGGCAGCAAAGAAGCCACTTCTCTCCAGGAAAATCATCAGGGACAGACTGATATTCTGCAAAAAGTACAGGGATTGGACTGCTGAGGACTGGGGTAAAGTCATTTCTCTGATGAATCCTCTTTCCGATTGTTTGGGGCATCCGGGAAAAAACCTTGTCTGGAGACGAAACGGTGAGCACCAACTTCAGTCCTGTGTCATGCCAACAGTAAAGCATTCTGAGACCATTCATGTGTGGGGTTGCTTCTCAGCCAAGGGAATGGGCTCATTCACAAGTTTGCTTAAGAACACAACCATGAATAAAGAATGGTACAAAAACATACACCGGGAGCAACTTCTCCCAACCATCTAAGAACAGTTTGGTGAGGAACAATGCCTTTTCCACCTTTCCATAAGGCAAAAGTGATAACTAAGTGGCTTGGGGAATCAAACAACGAAATTTTGGGTCCATGGCCAGGAAACTCCCCAGACCTTAATCCCATTGAGAGCTTGTGGTCAGTCCTCAAGAGGTGGGTGAACAAAAACTCCACAACTTCTGACAAACTCCAAGCATTGATTATGCAAGAATGGGCTGCCATCAGTCATGATGTGGCTCAGAAGTTGATTGACAGCATGCCAGGGCGAATTGCAGAGTTCTTGAAAAAGAAGGGTCAACACTGCAAATATTGACTCTTTGCATAAACTTCATGTAATCGTCAATAAGAGCCTTTGACACTTATGAAATGCTTGTAATAATACTTCAGTATACCATAGTAACATCTGACAAAAAGATCTAAAAACACTGAAGCAGCAGACTTTGTGAAAATTAATATTAATGTCATTCTCAAAACTTTTGACCATGGCTGTACAGTATATTTAGCTATTTATAAACCACAGACAATGACATCTCCTGATTGGTGTTACACAATGTAATTAACTGACTGCATTTTTGAATACAGATAATAGGGTCTCTTTCTGTCCCTGCGTCTGTCTATGGCCAGAATCACAGCCTATTACATTATCAAAGCCAAGGCAGCTTCTCCATATAGCGTGAGTCAGATAAGCCATTGCTCAGGCTGGTCGGGTCACACACTTAGTAAACAATTACTAAGAGCACACCAGAAAAAAAGCCACATTATTGATCCCAGCAGGCGTCATTCCATTTCTATATTTCATTTGCCTCTATCTCTCACATGCAATGCTTTCATATTGGATTATAAAATCCCTTACAATGTCATTCACTTCTTAGATTTGCCGATATTAGCAATCAGACATGTGAAATTCGCAATATACATCATGACCTTGTAGTTAAGCGGTAGGCGACAAGTAAAACCAATCAGCGAAGTGCTAATTCATTCCACTGCAAGTGAATTTTAAAAAAAGCCGGCCTAGTTTTCAATTTATAAAATGGATAATATTTATTGCAGCCAGATTCAGCAGACTTTTCACAATGTGCAGGTGCCACATACAGCCGCCCTCTACACACACAAGTGAATGGCTGCACGTGGCTTTAAGCTTGTAAACGCTATTGCATTCTGAATTTACCTGAACATGTGGGTATGGAATATAAGCACCAATTTTGCTTTTAGGGAAATATACCACATGTGCATGCGTAGGTAAATGCTGATGCAGAAGGCACCGGTGCTTACAAGAGTAGTCGTGTACCTTGGTTGGAGGCCTAGCCATGGGCTCTCATCCGAGCACCCCTAAATGTGGTGACAGAGGTACAAGACTCAAAGAAGCACAGGTGCCGGAAGCTTGGTAGCAGGTGATTGTCACGGACAGAGAAATAGTCAAGGTGAGCTAGGGCTATGTACGGTGAAGTAGCAGAGTGGACAGTAAGCAGGCAAAGGAAGGTTCAGTAGCAGGCCGGGGTCAGTAACAGGGAAGCAGGCATAGTCAAAGGCAAGCCGAGGTTGGTATCTAGCATCTACAGAGCAAGGTCAGGAATGAGCCAGGTCAGTAACAGAAGATCAGTCCGCAAAAGCAGGAACATTGGAACACTGTTGACAGGAAAGCTAAAGAACATCCAGCGATTAGCACACACCAAGAACTCCTTTACCCACTTGCCTACTGGGCACTTTTACCCCTTCCTGCCCAGACCAATTTTCAGCTTTCAGTGCTATCACACTTTGAATGGCAATTGCGCGGTCATGCAATACTGTACTCATATGACATTTTTATCATTTTTTCACACAAATAGATCTTTCTTTTGGTGGTATTTAATCACCGCTGGGTTTTTTACTTTTTACTAAACAAACAAAAAAGACCAAAAATGTTGGAAAAAGAAACTGTATAGTTTATAAAATTTTTCAAACAGGTAATTTTTATCCTTCACTGGTGTACGCTGATTAGGCTGTACTGATGGGCACTGATATGCAGCACTGATGGGTACTGATAGGTGGCACTGATAGGGGGCAATGATGGGCACTGGTAGGCGGCACTGATGGGCACTGATTGACAGCACTGGTGGGCACTATTGGGGTTGCACTGATAATCAGGACACTGATAATCAGTGCCCTGATTATCAGTGTTGATGTCTCTTTAACACAAGGTGGTTATCGGCTCTCTTTTTCTCACCTCGTGCTGTCAGCTTGAGGAAAGAAAAGCTGATAACAGGCTTGTGTTTTCCTCCATGATCAGCTGTCATTGGACACAGCTGATCACATGGCAAGGGGCCGCTGTGATTGGCCCTTTACCCTGATCTGTGATAAGTTGAGTCCGAAGGAAGGCCGTCAAATTAAGCCCTGTAGCTGTCTTTCGGCTATAGCAAGGGCAGGACGTGGTTAAAGCGGAGTTCCAGTCATGACTCCTCATGAGCTGCTGACTTTTAATAAACAGCCACTCACCTGTCCTACGGTCCAGCGGCGCACTCGCCCGCGCTGTGTTCTCCCTGTGTCCTCACTCCCTCGGCGGCGCTGGCATCTCTACTATGGGCACCCGGCTGTGACAGCTTGCGGCTTCACAGCCAGGGTGCCCACTGCGCATGCATGAATGGCGCTCGACTGATCCCGAAGTCTTCTAGGACCTGCCATGTGTCCCAGAACACTTTGGGGGGGGGGGAGCTTCCACTTCCGATTGCCTAGGCGACCGGAACGGAAGTGGGAGCAGGTACCTGTCAAAATCGGTTACCTGATCCCTACTCTTCCCCAAAAGCTCTGTTTCATAAACAGGAGCCAGGGAGGAGGCCTTAAAGCGCAAGTTCCACTTTTGGGTGGTCAGAATGCTTTTTCTGCTGTCAGAATACAATATCCCAGCTGGAAGGATTCTTTCCTCTACCTCAATTGTGTGAATGAGGGAATCCATTTGTTTTTGTTTTTTTCGTTCAGCATGCAGGCTGATTGAAAGAAAAGAAAAAAAAAAGCGAGCCATCTATTGCCTGCTCTAACCACCTTGTTGATGTTCCAGGGACCGGAGTCAAGCATGACTAATCTTACACATAACATTCAGCCACTAAACACCCAAAAATATGCATGTAATGAGCCTGCATTTTCCTTTCATCAGCTGCAAAGTCGGGAGTTTCACAAGTTATAGCGGTAAAACTTTTACAGAAGTCAAACTTACTTTCAAAGCAAAATGTCATGGAAAGTCAAGTGAGCCGTCACAGTATTACCTTGACTGGGTTCAAGGTTCAGAAATTGACATAACTTGCGTGTTATGTCTAATACAGTATGGTGTTCTGGGTGTTTTAGGAGAAACATTTATTATAAGTTTTGAAGAGTATTTTTAATTTTATTTTCAATGAACTTTGGAATTAAAATGGATTAGGGCAGCTGGACAGTCATAATGTCGGATGAATGAGTTTAACCACTTGGCGACAAAGTGGCTCGATAACGCAAACCGCCGTCATACGACGGTGGCTGCGAGGTCGCGCCCTGTGAGCGCGCGCCGCCGAAGGCGCGCTCGCACACTCACTGTGTCCGGGGGGGCCAGGGAGCGGGTGCGGTGGACTCGATCTCCACTGGCTACCCGCGATGCCCCCCCCCGGAGTGAAAGAACGGAGGTCTGTGTAAGTAAACACGGACCTCCGTTCTGTGAGAGGGGGAAGGGCTGTGATCACAGCCTTCCTCTACATGGAAGCTGTGATCACTTCCCTTCCCCTCCTAGGGCAGCCCACACACAGTTAGAACACGCCCAGGGAACACAGTTAACTCTTAGAGCGCCCCTGCAGGTTAACCCCTTCACTGCCAATGGCATTTACACAGTAATCATTGCATTTTTATAGCACTGATCGCTGTATAAATGCCAATGGTCCCAAAAAAGTGTCAAAATGGTCCGACATGTCCGGCCCAATATAGCAGTACTGCTAAAAATCGCAGATCGCCGCCATCACTAGTAAAAAAAAATAAATAAATAAAAACCCCAGAAATTAATTCTCATCGTCCGTAAACGCGGCCACTTTTGTGCAAACCAATCAATAAACGCCGATTGCGATTTTTTTTATCACAAATATGAGTAAGAATATAAATCGGCCAAAACTGATGAAAAAAAATGTTTTTTTTTTAGTTTTTTTTTGTATTTGTATTTTAGCAAAAAGTAAGAAATTTGGGTTTTTTTGCAAAATTGTCGCTCTTCTTTTGTTTATATCGGCGATCAGAAATGATGCAGCGGTGATGAAATACCACCAAAAGAAAGCTCTATTTGTGTGAAAAAAAGGACGCAAATTTCGTTTGGGTACAACGTCGCACGACCGCGCAATTGTCAGTTAAAGCGACGCAGTGCCAAATCGCAAAAAGGGCTCTGGTCCTAAAGTGTGAAATCCTTCCGGGGCTGAAGTGGTTAATATTGCATTGCTTTACTGATTTTCGGTAAAGGATAACTTCACCTTTCATACCACATTTCCTATTACACCTATATTTATGGTGTAACATGGAACATTGTGCCATTCCTCAGTCCCCACCCTCAGACCGCCTCCACTCTTCTCCCTGCAGCATTCTGTATGTTTTAATTTGGTGCAGCTCTGTGTAGCTCCACTTGCAGAGCTGCGCCATCCATTCACAGAAGACCTACAAGTTTTCCTCCGATGTCCACTCCTCCCGTGGCTTCCTCTGCCGGTTGTCTCCTCTCTGTTTCTCCTAAGCGCTAGGCATCCAATAAGATCGCCTGACGCTTTGGCCAATCGGGAGACAGGTTTCACGACCTGCCCACTGAACTGATTGGCAAGGAGGAACTTTAGTGTGAAAATAATGAAAATTAATTCGCTATCACTGGATGGGACCCTTTTTGAAGCTTATTAGCCTCTGGCTCTAATCATGTGCTTCAAAAAACCACTCCCCCTCCCCATTGGAATCCATAGTCTGGCACCCTGATATGTAGATCAGGGGGCTGGACCCATGGATGGGGGGGGCGGTGCCTGTGCACCCTCTATGGACGGGCTGCCACTGTCCAATACAAAAAATTTATAAATGCACATTTTTTTCTTTTTGCAATATAGATACATTTATTATGTTTTCAAAAAAGTGGAGTATGCTTTTGAAGGACTCTTTGAAATATGCTGGTTTATGATCATTGTAAGCTCCCCTGCTAGAGTTAAATGGTTTGTCTCATCTCTGTAATTGACACATTCTGTGCTTGTTCTTTTAAAAAACAACAGACTTACCAGCTGGATCACCAGATGAAAATAGAAGAAAGAAAGCCTAAAAACGAAACCGAATGCAGCCATCACATCTAAGAAATGGTAAGCTGCAATATAATTACAGTTCACTTTTGGGTTTAATACCAGGTCCATGGAGGCATAAGCCACCTTGTGAACTTATCTCTTGCTTTTACAATTTACTCTTTAACAAAATGCAAGGCATACAGCTATCACTAAACTCCTGGTGCTCTGACAGCCCATGTGGCTCTGCTACACAGCAGCCGCTCTACCCTCCCTTCCTCTTCTATCCATTCACAGAATATTTTGAATTTTGTGAATGGTTTCCCATAATAAACATGCTCTGTGATTGGACAGGTAGAGAGGAGGGGAGGGGAGGGCAGGGCGGAGGGGATACAAACAACTCAACAGCTTTTGTTGAGGAGACTGGAAGTTCCACTGGAGCAGTGGAAATATATCTAGAGCTGAACATCCCATGTTTTATAAAAGTGTAAATTGTAAATAAAAGAGATTTGCATCTTGTTCTTGTCTGCATCTTGTTGGACTTAAAGTGGATCTTCAGTCACTTTTTCAACTTTCCATCTATTAAATCCTCTGCCCTTGTTGTTTTAACTTTGGATAGTAAAACATTTTTTTTCTGACAGTAAATACTTTATACAGCCCACTTCCTGTTTATTGTCTGGTCATTAGCCTAGGCTTATGACACCATGCACAGCTCTTTTTCTCACTCTCGTGAGAGTTTGCCAGGAAAGGAGGGGGGATGAGTCATAAGAGGGCCAATGGGAGCTGCAGAGCTGGAGGTGTGCCTTTGTGTGTCTGTGTAAATCCAGGAAGTGAACAGGCAGCAGCTTCAGCTGCCCACAGTTCAAATGGATGCAGCCCAACTCAATGGAGGGAGATTTTTGCAGCATATTTGGCAAGTACAGAATCACAGAATATATAAAATAATATGCAAAGTGGTTGGAGGGAAGCTTCAGAATGGCAAGAATGTTTTTATTACAAATTATGCGAGCAGACTGCAGTTCCTCTTTAACCCCTTATAAGGGAGCACAACTTTAAAAGTGCATACATTCCTGGAGTTCTTCTTTAAGTCTATACACCAACATCTACCATTTATCACTATAAAGCAGTCATTGAGATCCAGTCCTATGACTTTGCCTAGGCTGAGATTATGACATCAGTCTGCTGCAGGCAGGGGGAAGCATATTGTCAGTCTCCTCTCTCCACCAGTAATCATACTGTACATTTTAACAAGCCACAAGGTGAGAGGCAACAGCAGAGACTGATCTGTATCAGAGCATCTTAATCCAGAAAGTAGATGTTGTCCCTGGATAATACCTGAACAAAGATGGCGCTGTTCTTCTGAGCAGGGCTGGGGCAAGGATTTTTGACACCCTAGGCAAAACCTCATTTTGACGCCCCATTGGCTCCACCCCTGACTCCACCCCCTTTGCTCTGCCCATGTGACAGAAGGTGGCGCTATACTGGAAGCATCGGCTCTGCTCCCTCTAGCAAATGCTCCAGTGCAGTGCTGCGCCTCTAATTACACTACCAGTTGGATGGAGCTGCTGCCTGAGACTGAGTTAGTTACATGCTGCAGCCAGCAGAGCATGCAGACGCGGAGGGAAACTAGTGGCCGGGCGCCCCTAGGCAGCAGTGCACCCTGGCGGCTGCCTAGTTTGCTTAGTGGTAGCACCAGCCCTGTTTCTGAGAGAGAAAGCAGATGAAGTCATTGTCAGTTGAAATACTGCGATCTCTGTGAGAAGTTACACTTACACTTTACTTAGCATGGATTCACTTAAAGTGTTACTAAACCCACAACAATAAAATCAGTTTGTATATGCAAAATAGTATGCTTGGTATACTCACTGTGGAACCTAAGGGGTTAATCGTGCACATTGTATAAAAAGGCTGTTTGATCCTGTCTCATCTGATCCACCTTTTACTGTCACCATCCATCTGCTGATAGTACAGAGACTTGGGGGACCTCTGCACATGCTCAGTTTGGTGTGTATTGCTAGAGAGTTTTTTTTTTTTTTGGGAGAGTGCATGTGATTAGCACAGGGCCAATCAGACAGAGGGTCAGGGGCCTGCAGCCTCATAGGGCAGTCAGCGGAGAATAAAAACTACTACAAGCGTTACCATGTTACTAAACCCATAACAGTAAAATCACTCTGTATGTGCAGTAAGGCTATTTGATCCTGTCTCCTCTAATCCCCTTTTACTGTCCCCAATCCATCTCCTGATAATACAGAGCATTGGGGGCACCCTGCACATGCTCAGTTTGGTGTATATTGCTAGAGCGTTTTTTTTCAGGGGGGGGGGTGTGCATGTGATTATCACAGGGCCAATCAACACTGTGTAGACAAAGGGTCAGAGGTCCTGCAGCCTCATAGGACAGTCAGAGAAGAATGAAAACTACTCCTACAAGCTTTAACTAGTGCATGGTCGTACACTGATACTGTTAGACTGCTATATACTGCTGATGAGAAAAGGTATTTAGCCGTTTAGATTTACTAAAATGATTGCATTTCCATGTCCTGTGTACTGTGGGAGAGCAGATATAGTGAATGCAGGGCCATGGGTTTAGTAACACTTTAAAGCGGAGGTCCACCCACAACTCAAAAAATTAAAAGCCAGCAGCTACACATGCTGTAGCTGCTGAGATTTAATAATAGGACACTTACTTGTCCTGGAGTCCAACAACCTCGGCACTGCAGCTGTTGGGTGCTGCCACCATCATTGCCAGTAAGGGAACCCAGCAGTGAAGCATTATGGCTTCACGGCCGGGTCCCTACAGAGCATGCGCGAGACACCGCTGTGCTCTCCTACTGGCCCGATGGAGGGGAAGGGAGGAGGAGGGGGGAGAGCTGATAACGTAGTTTGCTGCGCCCCGCTCTCCCGGAAGTGGTAAAGGGTCAAAAACAGGTGCCCGGTCCCCTCTCCCCCCTGAAAGGTGACAAATGCGGGGGGAGAAAAAAGAGAAGTTCCACTTTTGTGCTTTAACAAAGCAAGTCTGATCCACTTTAACCCCTTTATGAGAGAATTATTCATACAATATATACAGTGACAGGGTGGGTCTTAGGCTACTTTCACACTGGAGCGTTTTACAGACGCTATTTAGCTAAAAATAGCGCCTGTAAAGCGCCTCAAAAGTCCCCCCCCCCCCAATCCACCCCAATGTGAAAGCCCTGAGTGCTTTCACACTGGGGCAGTGCGCTAGCAGGAGGTTACAAAAAGTCCTGCAAGCAGCATCTTTGGGGCAGTGAGGGGAGCGGTAATATATCGCTCCTCTACCGCCCCTGCCATTGAAATGCATGGCAAGCGCTGCCGAAGTGGCTGCACACCGCCTCAGTAGCTCTGAGCGCCGGCACTTTTAACCCATTTTTAACCCCTTGTGGGGGGTTAAAAGCGCGGTGCTCCCGCCCACATAGCGGAGCCCTATTGCTGGTAAAACTCCGCTAAAACTAGCAGGGTTTTACCGCGACCGCGGGTCCCGCTCCAGTGTGAAAGCAGCCTTAAAGTCCAGCCACCACAAAAAATATATGTTGCTGTCTAGTTCAGTGGTTCGCTCTATTAGCACCCTTGGAACTGTGACCAAGCTGTCAACTATTGCCAATTAGGAGCTGGTAGGCAGCCAATCACGATGCAGCAAGATTGGGATCCCTGACATGGCCCATTTATAGCGCCTTCTCTGGCCAATGCAAAGGGGTTCATGTTGGCATCTTCCTTTTTTTTTTGCTAAAAAATATTGGACACAGCCATATTAAACTCCCAATACATATTTTCCTGATCCACTAAGCTGCTCTGTTGGTCGTTGGCTGTCTTCAGGTCACTTGTTGCTAAATGTTGGCTCTGTCCATGAAATAGCTGAATCCATTGTATATGAATGCCAGGTGCACGTTAATATTCAATAACAGCTTCATTTACTTGTTGATCTTCTATGCAGCGGGGTCAGACACCTTGCTAATCAACAGCCCGCAGTTGTTTTCTCTATCTGGCCTTTGGTGCCCATCAAACCGGATGAAATAAGTTTATTTGACAGTGCAAAGGTCAGACCATTCATTCCATGCACAATTGGCGGGCAGAGTGGTTGTAATGATCAGATTAATTCCTTGGGAGTATTAACCTTTTACCTTTCATAAACCGTCAGTTGATCCCGCTGAGCACCGAGTTAATAGGCTACAGAATTTTGTTCTGACATGCTTAAGATCATATGCATTAGAATTAAATGTAATAGTACTTATCTTGTTTACTGAGGTGTATAATTATATTGGATTCATAACTAGCCACAATCACCAAGCCTGAGCTAAGTGGAGTAGTCACTCCATGTAGGGGATCCTTCCAGGTAGTAATAAGGACATGCTATTTAGACACAGAATGCCTTTTTAATCACTGAACCTATCTTTCGTCTTTCTTTAGTTTGGCCACCCTGACTTTACCAGATAATTATTCATAAGAAAAACATGTCACGTATCATTGGCCAAGCTCATTACAGATTTCACACTTTATAAATCCTTTTTAATTTCTGCCTTGATGGAATTGGCCTCTTATTAAAACTGAATTATGCTGCACGGGCTGTTAAATGTGTTTCGAGATCAAGGAGAAGTACAGGTAGTACAAAATTTAAAGTAAAACACTGAAATTATGTAGGAAGAAGATTATCTAGTTGGTCACAGAATCATGTGTGCATAGCTAAGCTACCTCTTGGGACAGCTGCAAGTTGTCTATTGACTTGACACTGCTAACGGAAATACTCTCCTTGTTTCTGTTGTAAAATTGGCTGTGTGAGGCAAACCCACATATCTGAGTAAATATATATATATATATATACACAGTTGTGCTTATAAGTTTACATACCCTGACGGAATTTATGATTTCTTGGCCATTTTTCAGAGAATATGAATGAGAACACAAAAACATTTCTTTCACTCATGGTTAGTGTTTGGCTGAAGCCATTTATTATCAATCAACTGTTTTTGCTCTTTTTAAATCATGACAATAGAAACTACCCAAATGACCCTGATCAAAAGTTTACATACCCCAGTTCTTAGAACAG
>BLSH010017490.1:368098-381338 GCA_018402905.1 Glandirana rugosa | reverse complement strand
AAGTACAGGTAGTACAAAATTTAAAGTAAAACACTGAAATTATGTAGGAAGAAGATTATCTAGTTGGTCACAGAATCATGTGTGCATAGCTAAGCTACCTCTTGGGACAGCTGCAAGTTGTCTATTGACTTGACACTGCTAACGGAAATACTCTCCTTGTTTCTGTTGTAAAATTGGCTGTGTGAGGCAAACCCACATATCTGAGTAAATATATATATATATATATACACAGTTGTGCTTATAAGTTTACATACCCTGACGGAATTTATGATTTCTTGGCCATTTTTCAGAGAATATGAATGAGAACACAAAAACATTTCTTTCACTCATGGTTAGTGTTTGGCTGAAGCCATTTATTATCAATCAACTGTGTTTACTCTTTTTAAATCATAATGACAACAGAAACTACCCAAATGACCCTGATCAAATGTTTACATACCCTAGTGATTTTGGCCTGATAACATGCACACAAGTTGACACAAAGGGGTTTGAATGGCTATTAAAGGTAACCACCCTCACCTGTGATCCTTTTGCTTGTAATTAGTGGGTGTGTATAAAAGGCTTCTGGACTCTTGACAGACCCTTGCATATTTCATTCAGTGCTGCACTGATGTTTCTGGATTCTGAGTCATTGGGAAAGCAAAAGAATTGTCAAAGGATCTGCGGGAAAAGGTAGTTTAACTGTACAAAACAGGAAAGGGATATAAAAAGATATCCAAGGAGTTGAGAATGCCAATCAGCAGTGTTCAAACTCTAATCAAGAAGTGGAAAATGAAGGGTTCTGTTGAAACCAAACCACAGTCAGGTAGACCAATTAGAATTTCAGCAACTGCCAGAAAAATAGTTTGGGATGCAAAGAAAAACCCACAAATAACTTCAGGTAAAATACAGGACTCTCTGAAAACATGTGGTGTGGCTGTTTCAAGATGCACAATAAGGAGAGAGAAAGATTGGCTGCATGGTTGAGTCGCCAGAAGAAAGCCATTACTATGCAAATGCCACAAAGTATCCCGCTTACAATACGCCAAACAGCACAGAGACAAGCCTCAAACCTTCTGGAACAAAGTCATTTGTAGTGATGAGACCAAAATTGAACTCTTTGGCTACATCCATAAACGCTACATTTGGAGAGGAGCCAGCAAGGCCTATGATGAAAGGTACACCATTCCTACTGTGAAACACAGAGGTGGATCGCTGATTTTATGGGGATGTGCGGGCTACAAAGGGTACAGGAAATTTGGTCAAAATTGATGGCAAGATAAATGTAGTATGTTATAAAACAATACTGGAGGAATGTTTCCATTCATCAGCCAGGAAGTTGCGCATGGGATGTACTTGGACATTCCAACATGACAATGATCCAAAACACAAGGCCAAATCAACCTGTCATTGGCTACAGCAGAATAAAGTGAAGGTTCTGGAGTGGCCATCTGAGTCTCCTGACCTCAATATCATTGAGCCACTCTGGGGAGATCTCAAATGTGCAGTTCATGCAAAACAGCCCAAGAATTTCCAGGAACTGGAGGTTTTTTGCCAAGAGGATTAGGCAGCTTTACCATCTGAGAAGATAAAGAGCCTCATCCACAAATACCACGAAAGACTTCAAGCTATGAATGATGTTAACGTCATTTCTGATAACCGCTATAAACAAAAGAAGAGCGACCATTTTGCAAAAAAAACCCAAATTTCTTACTTTTTGCTAAAATTCAAATCTAAAAAAAAATAAAAAAACATTTTTTTCACCGTTTTTGGCCGATTTATATTCTTCCTCATATTTGTGATAAAAAAAATCGCAATCGGCGTTTATTGATTGGTTTGCGCAAAAGTGGCCGCGTTTACGGATAGTGAGAATTAATTTCTGGGGTTTTTATTTTTTTTTTATTTTTTACTAGTAATGGCGGCGATCTGTGATTTTTAGCGGTACTGCGATATTGCAGCAGACATGTCGGACATTTTTGAAACTTTTTTGGGACCAATGACATTTATTCAGCAATCAGAAATTTAAATGTCCACTGATTACTGTATAATGTCATTGGCAGTGAAGGGGTTAACCTGGGGGGGGAGCTAGGGGTTAACTGTGTTCCCTGGGTGTGTTCTTACTGTGGGGAGGTCGGGCTAACATGGGCATGAGAGATCTAACTGATCCCAGTGACAGGGATCAGTAGATCACCCATGCCCCTACTAACAGAGCGGGGAACCGCGGTGTTTACATCGGCGGTTCCCCGTTCTTTCCCTGTAGCCGCTCATCACGGCTCGCCGGCGGACATCGGGTCCGCCCGAGCCGCGGGCCCACTCCCCAGCCCCTGGTGGCTGATTGCAGATCGCCGCTTATTTACGGCGATTCGCGCTCAGCATCCCGACTGCTGCCGTGAAAACACAGTGCGCGGTCGGGAAGTAGTTAAAGGGGGCAATACACGGTATTAAGAACTAGCCCCTCTAATATAGTTAGACATAGCACACTGTATAAGTATTTTATAAAAACGAGCGTTGTAAATACAGGTTTAGCGCGATCTTCAGGCCGGTCACGTGACTCGCGGATGGTCTCCAGGGCTCCTGCGGAAGGGGCTGAGCAACCAAGTGAGCTCCCTGGCTGACGTCAGAGGGAGATCTCAGCCCCTCCTGTAGAAGCCATATATCAAATGTATACAGCGGCCACGAGTCATGTGACCGGCCTGAAGGTTGTCCTAAATAGTTATTTACAAAGCTCGTTTTTAGAAAAGACTTATAGAGTGTGCTATGCCAGGCTCTAATAAAGGGACTGGCGGTGATTTGCACTTGTGGGTTAACAAAGCCTTTAACTACTTGCCTACTGGGCATGTTTACCCCCTTCCTGCCCAGGCCAATTTTCAGCTTTCAGCGCTGTCACACTTTGAATGACAATTGCGTGTACCCATATGAAATTTGTACCATTTTTTCCACACAAATAGAGCTTTCTTTTGGTGGTATTTAATTACGACTGGGTTTGTTATTTTTTGCTAAACAAACAAAAAAAGACAGAAAATTTTGAAAAAAAAAAAACATTTTCCATAGTTTGTTATAACATTTTGCAAATAGGTAATTTTTCTCCTTCACTGATGTGTGCTGATGAGGCTGCACTGATGGATACTGATAGGTCACACTGCTGGGCACAGATGAGGCTAACTGATAGGGAGTACTGATGGGCTCTGATAGGCGGCACTAATGGGAAACTGATAAAGCCGCACTGATGGGCAGTGGGAGGTGGCACTGATGAGGAGGCACCGATGGGCACTGATTGGTAGCACTGATGGGCACTGGCAACACTGGTGGGCACTGATTGGCAGCACTGGTGGGCACTGTTGGGACAGCACTGATAATCAGGACACCGATAACTGGTGGCCTGATTATCAGTGTCAATGTCACTTTAACACAAGCTGGTAATCATCGATAACTGGCTTGTGTTTACATCTATGATCAGCTGTCATTGGATACAGCTGATCATGTGGTAAAGGGCCGCTGTGACTGGCTCTTTACTCCGATCTGTGATCAGCCCCACTCGAACCGTTAATTGTACCAAATTGATCGATCAGCTTGCTGGATTCTCTTACGATTATAGCCGCTAGCAATAATCACGGTGCCCCCCACACACACACTAGGAGCAGACAACTGCATTTCCCTGTCAGAACTGTCTGTTTTGATAGGAGAATCGGCAAATTTCTTTCCTACAACCTGTGGCTGCAGGAAATATATTTGCACCGTGTATTGGCTGCCTAACTTTACAACACTTGGATGATATCTTGAGCAATCTTATATAGAGCAGCAATAAAGAGGACAACAAAATGAAATTGGTGCTGTAAAACTAGCAATTGACAAATGCTAATAAACGTATTGTCCTAAACCCAGTATAACCCAGCACAGAGGTTTCCCAGCTGACTGTGCCAGCATGGGTAGAATGAAACAGCATTCTTTTTTTTAAAGGATTTTAAAGGATTGCCCATATTTGTTCATTGGGTTCTGAGATTATACCATCCCTAAATATTGGTACAGCCTGATGACATACTCAGGAAGGCCAACTTTGTAATATACTGCCAATATTCCTGTCCTTCTAGTGTGTCTGTATATATTGTGGCAGACCAAGCATGTGCCACTGTTTGAAATGGAGGTCTGGGCAAGGTTTTCTGGGAAGCAAGCATACTGATAATGTGGGTGTGTGTTGCATTTATGTTAGAGCCAGAGTTAAAGGTCAGTGACCCCCACCCTCCCAAGGGGTTCAGCGTGTGAAGGGAGCAGCGCCGTCTTTAAGGCAGGGCCCTGTCATTGTTGTGGGGCCCAAAGCTGCTGCCTCATACTTGCCAACTATCCTGGTTTAAATTCCCTTGTCCCTTGAAGTTTTAGACCTGTGCTGTGTCCCGATATCTAAGTGCTGCTACTAAAGCTGCCCAACTCTGCCCTATTGTTGTGTACAGATGACTCACCTGCAAATAACCAGCATTGATATGTAAATAGCGGCAGCATTTATATGTAAATAGTGGCGGCCAGCTGCGCTGATATGTAAGCAAAGGTGGCATTCATATGTATATCATGCCCCCCTGAGGCCCCCGAGGTCATTTCACCATCACCTATACTGGATGTTGCCCACTGGGGAGACAAAGGCATGCTTGAAATTCCACAGCACATGTCAGCAGATGTGTGAGGGTGTCATTAATAATTGATGCCACTGCTGTGTATCTGCTAAAGGGCAGCACATTTCTGTGGTGTCAGGAAAGCGACTTTGCGCTCCCCAGTCCATGATGTTCAGGCAGTGAGGAGATGATGTGCTGTAACCTCTAGTAACCAATCTGTGGGCAGTAATGATGTGCTGTAACCTCTAGCAACCAATCTGTGGGCAGTAATGATGTGCTGTAAACTCTAGCAACTAATCAGTGAGCCGTAATGTGTGCTGTAACCTCTAGCAACCAGTCAGTAACTGGTAATGATATGCTGTAACCTCTGGCAATCAAAATCACTGCTGATCTGATTCAGTAAACTGATTTTGAGTCTAGTTGCTATTTATTGTATGTCTCAGAGCAGGTGGAGAGTGAAATTGCATGGGGGGGCCCAAGAAAATATTTGCCCAGGGTCCAATCAATATTAAAGACGGCCCTGGAAGGGAGCTGTGAGGTGCACATCGCACCATACTGTCCAGGTCAGGATAGACAAAGGCCAGAGCCTGTGAGGATGTAGCAGCTGGGAGCTGCACGAGAAGCAGCCAAGCTGACAAAGTTACAGTGTTTTGTGCACAAGCACTAGGACTGTATGAGAACCCCCTGCTTGGGAAACTATTCAGCTGTGAACTTTTTGCTTTGTTTTAAATAAAAGTGGTCAGAAAAAGCCCTTAAACGTACTTCTGGTGTGGAGTAAACTGTTTGATGCTACCAATGAGCTACAAAATCCCCAACTTGTCACACTATACACAAAGGAAGGACCACCGAATAATGTGCAAGACCAAGGTAGTAGCAGGAAACATGGCAATATATTGCAAAGTTGGTCTCCCTGTGTATGAAGTCATACCATGCTGTACCAATGACAGGTTCTCCATCTGGAGGCAGGCAGGTGACATTGCTCATCTGGTGGCAGGCAGGTGACATTCCTCATCTGGTGGCAGGCAGGTGACATTCCTCATCTGGTGGCAGTCAGCATTCCTCATCTGGTGGCAGGCAGATGACATTCCTCATCTCGTAGCAGGCAGGAGACATTCTTCATCTGGTGGTAGTCAGCATTCCTCATCTGGTGGCAGTCAGCATTCCTCATCTGGTGGCAGGCAGCATTCCTCATCTCGTGGCAGGCACGTGACATTCCTCATCGGGTGGCAGACGATGTGGCAAGTAACACACTCAGGGCTCCCACTGATTCTGCATTATGGTGAGTTGAACTATTTCATTTTATATTACAATGTAATAATAGACATAATGCACTTCAATCATCCTGACACCATATCAACCATGGTGTCAGGTGATTGAAGCACCAACACCAGCCACTGCTCCAACAAATTGCCCACAAAGAATTGCATACCCCCTCACGCTCCCTCCCCCCTCCCCACCCCCACCCCTGGGCCTTGGCACAATTTTCTTCCCCGCAGCCGGTCCCCAGTGCCAAAAAGGTTGGGGACCGCTGTTCTAATGGAGTCACTTATTCTAGTGAATTCCCTATGCTTTGTACAAATGTACTTAAATTCCTGTTGTATCCCCAGGACAGGAAGTTAAATGAACAGGATAAAGATTGCTCAAAATGGTGGAGGGTTATCTTTCCCTGCTCAGTCTAAAACCCAACTCTGGGCACAAGAAAAAAGTAACCTATATAAAATGCGAAAGTCAGGTGCTACAACCCAAAAAAGTGAATGAATAGCTAAAAAAAAAAACATACATAAATAAATAGATGAAATGCATTCTTGTCCATAGAAGTCCATAAACTTAAAGTGGTTGTAAACCCTGTTACACCACTTGCACCTACAGGTAAGCCTATAATAAGGCTTACCTGTAGGTACCCTGAATATCTCCTAAACTTGCAGTTCAGGAGATTTTCACTACATCTGCTCGTGCCGACGTTATTGGCGCATGAGCACTAAAGAAACGACCAGCTGGTGCCATTTCTTCAGGGTCCATGCCATGACCGGCGGCTGCGTGGGAGTGTCGTGATTGCGGCTTCGTCCAATCACAGCACCAGAGCCCGCAAACCCAGAAATAAGCTCTGGGAAACATGTAGGCCATGACAGCGGTGTGCAACAGCTTAAAACTAAGGTAAGTATTTCATAATGAGCTAGTATCCGATGCATACTAGCTCATTATACCTTTCTCTTGCAGGTTTTTTTTTTTTTTTTGAAGTTTACAACCTCTTTAAAAAAAATATCCCAACAGCGTGAACAGTGATAATATGACTTGTGGCTCTTCTTTGTTCCTCTTACTCTGGGGCATATGCCACCACGTGTGGTAAGAATGCAAACTCACTGCATAAAATTGACCTCTTTTCATAAGAAGGTCAGTAAGCGCTAGTGAATTCCAGCGTTGCAGATATTAATAAAAATGGCAATCTTCCAGGGGCTCTCAAGGTTTCCAGGTTCTACTAATGCTTCTTCATTTCATAGTGCCATGTACAGGCACCAATATAGACAGTCTTTGGTAGTATATGGAAGAAAAGCACTGCCGATCTGTGGTTCAGACCAAAAGTCTTACCCCGGAAATTATGTCCCTGGAACTTCAACTCAAAACTTTTTCGAGTTGAAGTGATTTGCAATTGTCATTGTCATCTGTTTATTTACGCATTTGTTTTTGAGCTATTTATTCACTTTTTTAGGGTGTAGCGCCTGACTCTCACATTTTATATAGTTTTATATTGCACACTTAAAGGGCAGCCAAACCAGATGTTACTTTTTTTATTTGTGATAATTAATGTGTTGAAGTCAATAGGGGTAGGCGCATTCTTTCCTAAGTCTAGGTGTAGAGTAATACTATAAAGCATAATACTTATCTGATTCCTCACCCCAACAAGCTTAGGCCATCTGTGCAAAGCCTCCTCTCTAAGGCTCATTGGCCTTTGGTCACATGCTTACCTCCTCACATAAAAAGGCAAGATTAATAGTCCTGCATTGTGCATGATGATGCTGAGGGACTACCCACAGCCCAAAGTGTAATGGGGAAGAGGAGAGCACCAGAGCCTTCCAGAGAGAAGATTACAGTAAGTAATACTGCCTTTCTATAACCCATGGCATTAAGGGGCATTTAACCCTAGAAGAGTGTGGGGCACCAGTGCAAATGTATTTTTTCAATACCAAAATTGGGCTTAAAGTGGTCGTAAACCCTTTTAAAACACTTTATCCCTTGAATATCTCCTAAACTTACACAGCCAAGTAGATATTCGCTGTATACGCATGTGCCGATGATGTCATCGGCACATGCATACAGAAGAAACGGCCCGAAGGTGCGGCTCCGGCCAATCACATCGCTGAAACTCAGAGCCCGTGAACCCAGAAGAAGCTCCCAGAGACATGTTGCCGGTCACAGCAGTGTGCGGGGATCTCTGCAACAGCGTTGATTTAAGGTAAATATTTTATAATGAGCTAGTAAGCGATGCCTTTGTCTTGCAGGCTTTTTTTTGTTGTTGTTGTTTTTTTTTTATATGGGTTTCAAACCACTTTAAAAAATGTTGAATATCCATACACATCAAAACCCAACTTAGGCTTTGTGTACATTAGCAGCTCCTAAACTTGAGTTTAGGAGCTTTTGGGGTTTTTGGTTTTTTTTTGCAAAAGCTCCTAATGGGATTGATTTACTAAAGCTGGAGAGTGCAAAATCTGGTGCAGCTCTGCACAGAAATCAGCTTCCAGGTTTTATTGTCAAACCTTAATTGAACAAGCTGAATTTAGAAACTGATTGGCTACCATGCACAAATGCACCAAATTTTGCATTCTTCAGCTTTAGTAAATCAACCCCTATGTGTCAATGTACACATAGGCTTTTAGCAGGGTTTAGGAGCTGCTGCGGTTAGGTTCAACCTCCTTCAACCTCCCTCTTCTGAACACGTAAAAATCCCATTCATGATAGAAATGGTTTGACTGCGATTTTGCTGCGTTTTGCATTTTCCTACGTGGCGTGCCAAGTGTACATGAAGCCTTAAGCTCCCCCCTTCTGACCCCAACTGCCCTTAGAACGCCCTTACCATTTTTTTCTTTATAAATACTTTTTTCAGGTTTCTTCAGTATGGTTGTGTGATGTCACAGGTCCTCTTTCTCCTCTACTTCCTCCAGGGGAGGGTGAGGCCTGAATACTGCTGAGAGTGGTACTGCTCTCTTCAGCAGTCTCCTATTAGTCCAGAGCAGCTTTATGGCATGCCCCTTGGTCAGGTCCTTGGAGTCCCTGGGCTCACTGAAAGTGGGTTGAATGATGTTAGAAGTATTTTAACCCAGGAAAGGGTTGGGTCGGGCTAACAGAGTGGTAAGTCTGCAGGGAACAGTGTCAGATGTATGGTAAGTATTGTAATGGGACCTCCTTTATTATTTTAGCATTGGCTGGGCTATTTTGTAAGTAAGCTGGAGACAAGCTTTAAAGGAAATCCATAAGCAAAGAAACATAGAGGGTGCTATATTTAACATTTCTAAAATGGCAGTTGTCATGCCGAATCAGTGACCTATAATATTTAGATATGGTCTTCTGACTTTTCTTTGACTTTTCTAAACTGCATACTCGATCCAGGTTGACAGCTCAAAAAATATTGAGGCCAGTAGATCAGTATGACAACCAGGCAACTAAACTTTTTAGAAGTATTTCTGCAATGGCAGCCCCTATTTCTCCTATGACAGGTTTACTTTAATAAACTTTATGTAATTCTTCTAATCTTCGATGATCAAGTAACCAGCACACCATTGCTTCATATTTCAGTGGCTTCCATCCAAAACTTATTTATGTTTTGAGTACATGCCAGTCAGTTAAATCAACCACACACTTTAAATAAAAACCTCTGTGGTGGAGCAGCCTGTCCAGAATGGCCAACAAAAGCTTTTTCCTACTTGGGGTCACTTCACAACTTGTAGTAATTGCACTGTGTCATTAAAGAGGACCCGTATCTGTAGTAAACAAAAGTCAGGCAGAAGGAAGGATAAGTCCCCAGTATTGTATGCGGTCTCCCTATAGCCCATCTTTCCCTATTAGACGTATAATGCCTTGTTCTGCGCTGTGTCTCTGTATGGAAACACAGAAACATAGAAGAGTGGCATCAAATAAAAGACCAAGTGGTCCATTAAGTCTGTCCCATTTTTTTCTAATTATACTTGTGTTTTATTTTTATTCTTTATTTTTTTTTGTTTGAGTATTTTGTGTGAGTCTAAGTTTTTTTGTCTTCATCTTGTCATAGCTGTCCCCGTGACTGGAGATCTGACAACTGGTGGGAGAATTTTCAAGATGCAGCAGGAGAACTGGAGGGAGCACAGATCCAAAGAATGAATGACGCTGAAGTAGGGATATCCTTGTACTACAGATCCTCAGGTACAGCTTCCTCTCCAGCAAGAAAAATAGTTAGCACTAGCAGCACTTTACTAATGACAAAAAAAAGCATTGCTCATAAAAAAAGAACAGTACAATAAAAAACAAATGGACCACAATGTGCTTTATAAATGTGCACTGCACTCTGCTGGCTTCAGGACTCTGAAGCTAGCAGACAGCAACAGAACTAACTGTAAGTTCTACTCCCTTAAAATGTTTGTAAATCTCTGAACTGAAGAATGAGCAAAGCATATCCCCTTTATAGTATGCACTAACCCCAAGAAAAGGACCTAGTGCAGTTCCTATCTGCTCTCTTCTCCCTTTGGTATTTGCATACATCACTTCTGACAGGTTATGCCAACACCACAGAATCCCTGGGGATGGCCTTGTTTCCTCCCTGCAGCACAGAAAAGGTGATTGACAGCCTAAGCTGTGCATGCTTCTCATTGAGATTGTGTAGAAGGCGGTTTGTCCATTTACTTTACTCCTGTCCCAGATTACACTCAGCTCCCTGCTCTATGCTGTGCAGATGTCAGCAGGGCCGGTGCTTCTGTAAGGTGGCTTAAGTAGCCGCCTTATGCGATAGGATGGGGGGGGGTGGTAAAATCCCCAGCCAGGCAGCCACTTGCACAAGAGGCGCACTTTCGCCTAAGCAGACAAAAATCCTTGCACTGGCCCTGGTTTTCAGATGCCTTCTGGAGAACTGCTGTGTAAAATCTATCTGTGCTTTAGGAGGTTGCAGAGGAGAGAGGCTATAGATAAACAGGTACAACTTATGTAGGAGGGCTTGTATCATCTCTGTGTATTGCCTGAGGCCTTTCACTTTAGTGGGTAGATAGAGCTGATAACAATATCTGCTTTTTGTGCTATAAATGACCCCCTAAATCTTATTTTAAATCTTGTAAAACTATCGGTTAGAGGCAGTAGTGCCTTAGACGATCTCACACTGTAGATATTCAGCTATGAAGCTTAAGGCACAGAAAGTATGCTGCTATGTTTTAGAAAGCATTGAAGACAAGGGGTAGATTTTTTTTAGGGTACTGCTTAAATACAGTCAAATTTTTTAGATGTGCCTTATAGGATATTATGTCTTCACTTTTTGCGTTTTCATCAACATTGATAAGACCAAAGTTAAAACATAATGACTTCATTTTACTAACAAATTATTTAACTTCTAGCTTATTACAGTGACGGTGCATCCCCGCCCCCCCCAATCACAAATATTAGAGGCATGAGTTAAATCTGCACCTTACCTCGACATGTCTGTATGTTTCTGATAGCATGCCTTTCTAAGAATTATTGCACTAATCCACATTTAAACCTAATAATTCTTGAGAATGTAACGGAATTCCTCTGCAGCTGTAATATTGCTGAGTGACAATGGCTCCATTTATACCAGCTTTTCTGAGGTGCATTTCTCATGTATTACAGAACAACTCCAGATTTTAAAATCTCATAAATATAACTTATTTACAAATCTGGTGCTCAAAGGTATTTTAATGCATGGCTCTACAGATATCCCAAACCAGACAACCTGAATAAAATCTCTCCATTCTGGCCATACACGGACTGAATCAGCCAATTCCTGCTGAATCAAATTAAATTTGTTCGGTGTGTTGCCCTGTTGGCACCACTTGGCTTGACAAAAGTTTATTTTTCAATTTTTGTGAAAGGAGTCAAATGAAAAATTCACAGTCAAACATCCAATCAGATGCAGGCACTGTTTAGGTATTCTGACAGCCGTGGGTCCCGGCTGCCAGAAAATAACCCCCTCGCCCCCACCTTCACCATCTTCCAGTGTGGCTGCAGTTAATAGAGTTAAAGGGGAGTTCCACCTTCAACATTTTTTTTTACATTTTCCCAGTCCTTTTAATGTAAAAAAAAAAAGATATGCTGTAAAAATATTTTTTTTACTTACTAGAAGTTCCCTGTTGCTAGGTGGTGGCTTGCAATCTGCCACTTCCGGGTCCGCAGCGCTCCGCATCACTTCCTGTGTCACCTGTGCTTGTCCTTTCCAGACCGGAAATTACGCGATTGAAGGCGGATCACCGCCCGTTGTTATGGCAACGAGAGATACACTCTGCGATATGGCCGGATACAGCCGCCGGTACAGTGAGCATGTGCAAGATCAAGAGGTGCATGCTGGTTACCCAGCATGCACCTTGCCAGGAAGAGAAACGAAGAGGATTACTACTGGGCTTCACATGCCCACACCTAATATGGAAACTGGCAGGACTAACATTTTTAGAAAAGTAAGTTATAAAAAATAGGACAACTACACGGATTTTAAGATTAGAATTATGTTATGTATATAATGTATGATGATGGGGTGGATGACAGAAAAAAAAAAAATATGTGGGCAGAACTCTGCTTTAAAGGGCTTTCACAGGCTCTCATGAAGAGTGCCCAACTATACCTGCCTTTTACTGAAGCCATACTATAGATTCTGTGAATGGAAAACTATCTATAAATGGAGGAATGGGGTGATGAGTGAAAGCCCCCCCCCCCATTTATAGATTTTCCTCCATTCATAGAAGCTTTGATATGGCTAACAGAAATAAGAACTAAAGGCCAAGACCTAACAAAGTTCTACGATCACCCCTGTCCAACCACTAAAGAAGGGCCCGCAGCTATAAGGAAAAGAATAGGCGTAGGGGCCGCATGACATGGGGGCCTGGGCATACCAGGAGTTAATGCAGACTAGGAGAGGTACAGGAAGAAAGGGGGCGGGTTAGATATATTAGGCTGGGGCGGGCTTCACAGGTCAGAGCGGGAAGAGCAGTGAACCCCCACCCTCCCTCCCTAATTTAGGTTGTGTAATCCCTCCCTCCCACCCCCAAGTGACGAGAAGGGCGAGACTGGACACTTCGGGCGGGGTCGGATTATATAGATTGGGCGGGGGAAAGAAGGACATGGAGAGGATCAGACGTAATTGAGGACCATACGGGTCCGGGGGTACAGTACGCCGGGGATGCGGATAAGAAAAGGAATATCGACGCCCGGGAAGAAATCACCAACCTGTCCCCACTAGCATCTTGAAACAATCCAGAACCGGAAATCAAGAATAAAGACAATCGGTATAGTTTCGAAGATACTTACCTCCTTTTAGATATTTACCCCCCCCCCCGAAAGTGAGTAGTGGGGTAAGGAGGTAAATATCTATCAAAAGGTAAGTGTCTTAGATATCATACCGAAGTCATTTTCCGTCCATATCAACCCGTGAGAAGTACTCTCGGACACTTTCGGGAAATTTCGTCTCAAGACGGGTGTAT
>BLSH010017490.1:347308-358102 GCA_018402905.1 Glandirana rugosa | reverse complement strand
ACAGCGCGTGACATAAAATATTGCAACAACCGCCATCTTATTCTCTAGGGCAGGGGTGTCAAACTCCATTTCATCGAGGGCCGCATTAGCCGTATGGTTGCCCTAAAAGGGCCGGTTGTATCTTGGGTGCGATACGTAAAAAGTGCTGGGTTCAAGAGAACGTTATGTGCAGAGTGCAGAACTGAGGTTTATGCTATGTACAGAGTGCAGGGTTCAGGAGTGTGTTGCAAACAAAGTTCAGTGGTGTGCAGTGTACAGAATGCAGGGTATAGGGGTGCGCTATGCACAATGTGCAACACCAACCCCCCTCACCGAAGCATCCTTGCTTCTCTCTTCTACCTTGCCTGGCTCTACTACCTCCCTTTGTAGGCAGCTTTGTCTCACCTTGCAGGGAGCGGAAGCAGAGGGTGAAAGTTGGAGGTGGCAAAATGGAGTTCTGACACATTCCGGCTGCAAAACTGGGTGCGAGGGCCACATGACAAGGCCTGGAGGGCCGCATTCGGCCCGCGGGCCTTGTGTTTGACATATGTGCTCTAGAGGCCCATTCCCACCACATCTATTGCATTAATTGATGTGTGCTGACGTCCATCTGTTTTATATATGGTGCTGATGTGCATTTTTTAACACATTCCACTGATGTGCTGCCTTTTTTTTTTCTTAACTTGTGTTGCAGCATGCTATGCCTGTTGAAATCCAATGCATTTTAGCTTGTCATTGCATTGGGTCTGCATTAAGCAACACCGCTCATCAAATGTGGAGTGAATGGGCAGTATGTATACAGACTGGGAAAGTCAAAAGCCCTTATCTGCATACGTAACCCCTCTACGACCAGTCAAATAAGTGCGGCAGCAAAAAGATCCACACACCACACTTATGCGTCATTGGGCGGCCTTTGTTTATGTGCTACGAACTCAGTCACTGCTTGCTGCCAGCACAAAGACCAAGCTTTACAAGACAGGTCTAGGTCCAGACTAAAGGTTGGCAACCGGCAGGACCAGCTTATGATCACTGTGACAGTGGACACATGACACCGATCCTTCCCATCCCCTAGGCATTCAGAAATGTTTAAAGGGACGCCAGGGCAGGCGGGAAGGGGTTAATCTGATTTAGTAATTTTAAAAAGTTGAAGGGAAGATTCACACTATTGCATCTCAGTAATAATGCACGGCAATGTACATTATGCATCTTGGTGCTATGCCATTCATTCTGAATGGAACTCCATTGTCCCTGTGTTGCATTACCCCATAACGTGCAGTAACATACCACTGTGCCATTTGAGGCAACCCATCCAAATGAATAGGCCACCTTAAAGCCCAACTCTTGGACGCTTTAAAATGATCCTGTTTAGTGGGCCTATGCCAGGGTTACCAACCGCCAGTAAATGTACTGACAGTTTGTAAAAATCAATGATTTTTCCAACTGCCTGAAAATATCAGGGTCTGATAATTTGTCATGCTGTGCTGATAAGTGTAAACTAGGCAAATTACTTGATATGGGTATTGGCAGGTTTCCATGTTGTGTTTAACCGCTTCCCATCCGGGCCATTTCTGGCACCCCTCTCCTACATGTAAAAATCATCATTTTTTTGCTAGAAAATTACTCAGAACCCCCAAACATTAGGTA
Source organism: Glandirana rugosa (assembly GCA_018402905.1). Classification (NCBI taxonomy): domain Eukaryota; kingdom Metazoa; phylum Chordata; class Amphibia; order Anura; family Ranidae; genus Glandirana; species Glandirana rugosa. The sequence goes on along the minus strand of BLSH010017490.1, from coordinate 356,479 downwards.
TGTTTTTTTTAGCAGAGATTCTAGGGAATAATATTGCAACTTTTTATATCACACGATATTTGCGCAGGAATTTTTCAAACGCGTTTTTTTGGAAAAGAAATCGTTTAGTGAATTAAAAAATACAAAACTGTAAAGTTCGTTCAATTTTTTTTGTATATTATAAAAGAGGATATTGTGCCGAGTAAATTGATACCTAACATGTCACGCTTTAAAATTGCGAACACTCATGGAATTGCGCCAAATTTTGGTACTAAAAAATCTCCATAGGCGACGCTTTAAAAAATTTTACAAGTTACATATTTAGAGTTACAGGGGAGGTCTACTGCTGGAATTGTTGCACTCGCTCGAACGCACACGGCAATACCTCACATGTGTGGTTTTAACACCGGCTACATATGTGGGCAGGGCTTACGTATACATTCGCTTCTGTGTGCAAGCACACGGGGACAGGGGCACTTTAATTTTTTTATTATTATTATTTATTTTACTTTATTTTTTTATTTTTACACTGTCTCTTTACAAAAAAATTGTATTCACTTTTATTCCTATTACAAAGAATGTAAACATCCCTTGTAATAGGAATGGTGTGTGTGGTCCTCTTTATGGCGAGATGTGGGGTCTATAAGACCTCACATCTCTCCTCCAGGCTGGAAAGACAGAGATTAGGAAAAAAAATAACCTTTCCAGCCGCAATCACGGCTTTGTTTACTAAAGTCAGCCCAGACGTGACGTCATAACGTTGCGCCCGGGCCTCCGAGGATCATAGATATGAACGATCGATCAAGTGGCTGAACTGGCGCTATGATCATTCTTATTGCACCATTCAGATATCACCACTCAAAGCCCAGGACGTTCATGGATGTCCTATGGGCGGGAAGTGGTTAATTATCAAATGTCTTAGTTTTTAATAGGAGTTCTGTTGTTTTTCAAGGCGCCAGTAAAAAATGTGCTCAGCCAGTAAATTTTCCATGTTTTGCCAGTACAAAACGTTGCGGGAGGTTGGCAACACTGTGCTGTGCCCACGCTGCAAGGGTTAATTACTTGTTTAGGCCTAAGGAGCATGGAAAAGAAGACAATCCTTTGCACTGGTAGACTGGTCCCCTCAGCTTCTTCTCCCCCATACTCCAGTGTTCCAAGTTCCTGATGTCATCAAGACCAATGCATTGGACGTGATGAAGCTGAGGGACAGTCCAGCATAGCAGCATGGGGGAGCACCGTTTGCCAGGAGAGTGGAGGATCAGGTAAGGAAAAGTGCTTTTACTTACCCCCAGATAAAATTAATATTTACCCCCTGCAGTTCAGCCACAGTTTCCAAGAGTTGGGCTTTAACAAAATGCATGATATAATAATACATGTAAATGGGCTCTCAAGAAACAGCGATTGTTCACTTAAAGTGCAAGTAAACTCTAACAATGAACTTTTCTTATTTTCTCCATGTGGGACTGTTACCTATACTGCTGAAAACTGTTTTGTTAAATCTTTTCAATAACTGGAAAAAAATACCTGCTGATCCTGGAAGAAATCTATTGAACTCATCCTGGCCTCGGATGACAATGCTGCTCCTCCTTAGATACAGTACAGTGAGGGAGCATTGTCACCCTAGAACAGGAAGCGTGTTATTTGCAGGATCACCAGTTGAAAATAAAGAAAAAAGGTGCAGAAAGGTAATAATTCAATGCAAATATCTATTAACACGAAGTGTCCAGAACACAACGGGATGCCATCGTGTGAATGTGCCCTAAATGGAACTTGCACAGAAAAACCGAAAAACCTAAATTATTTGGCAACTTTAACATGCATGCAGAAAGCAAAAGTGTGTTCTACATGGCCTCAAAGGTCCCCAACATTTAGTCCAGCTTTATGTATTCCTTTAAATTCTGTAGATTCATTCCTATTTTCTCTTTCATCCGTTTTTTTAAAAGGTGTGTTGTAACAGTGTGTACATTTGTCATAACCTGCAGATACAGGTCAGTGTTTTTGGTTTTGGTTTGCAGGAACAGACATGACAAAATCTGATAAGCAAGTCAAACGTCTTTTGGAATTCTGTGTAGAATACAAAAGAAAAAAGAATGCCGTGTACTAAATACAGGACAGTGTAAGCCAGGGAGTGGTCAACTTACATGATATTGGAGGCCCTAAGTATAACCCTTGGCATTACAATAGGGTTATACATAATATTTAGTGAAAATAGCAGTTCAGAATGCTGTCAGAGACTGCAGGCATGCACCAGGAGATAGTACAAGACCATGGGTATGCTACAAGAGATGGTGATAGATTATTGGCACGCTACAAGAGATGGTCATAAACTATGGGAATGCTACAAGACATGGCCAAAGACTATATACTAGTGATGGCGAACCTTGGCACCCCAGATGTTTTGGAACTTGTTTCCCATGATGCTCAACTACACTGCAGAGTCCATGAGCATCATGGGAAATATAGTTCCAAAACATCTGGGGTGCCAAGGTTCACCATCACTGCTATATAAAGTACATGCTACAAAAGATAGTCATAGACTATGGGCATGCTACAAGAGATGTTATCTGACTATAGCTTTATGTTTATTCCAAACATGCTTGGGATAAACATAAATCAATAGTCAGATAACAAGGTTAATGTGAAAACAAAAAATAAATAAATAAATAAATAAAAAGATTAAAATAAAAAAGGGGCAGACTCGATGGACTACTCAGTCTTTTTCTGCCGTCACTTTTCTATGTTTCTATGAGATGGCCAAAGACTATATACATGCTACAAAACATTGTCATAGACCACGGGCATGCTACAAGAGAGGGTCAAAGACTACTGACATGCTACAAGAGATAGTCAAAGACTATGGGCATGCTAGAAGAGATATTCAAAGACTACAGACCCGCCACAAAATATAGTCATACACTATGGGCAAACTACAAGAGATGGTCAAAGACTACTCTTTTTGCTGCTGGGGGGGGCGGTAGATATGTGGCTAAAAGCGTCATTATCATCTACCAGTCATGATCGTTTGGTCTAGACTTGGTTGGAGGGTGCGGCACCCCCGCCAGTCACTGGGGAGTGCTATTCCCTCTCTGGCTTCCGGGGTTGAGCACATCTCCTATGTTTGACTGCCCGGCGCTTCTGCACATGCGTGGTGTGGCGGTGTGGGTTAGATGCATATTGGCCGGGCTGAGTGACACCGGAAGTGGGCGTTCCTGCTCACTCTGGGCACGCCAGTTGGGGTACATTTAAAAAGGCGTCCATTACTCTTTGAACATTGTGGAAACTTGCTGACCAATATATCTAACAGGCGCTACTTTACCACATTGATTAATGACCCATGAGGATAGCTATAGGGACACCCAGACTATCAGGTAACCTTTCATGGCGTCTCTATATGGAGCTTAAGGATTGCTTTGATACCCTCAAATACTCTATATCTTGGGGTCTCTGTGCCTTGTATACTTACTTGCCCCCCCCCCTTTTTATACTTACCAGATTACTTCCAGACGAAGGGATCTACAGTATCTCACAAAAGTGAGTACACCCCTCACATTTTTGTAAATATTTTATTATACCTTTTCATGTGACAACACTGAAGAAATGACACTTTGCTACAATGTAAAGTAGTGAGGGTACAGCTTGTATAACAGTGTAAATTTGCTGTACTCTCAAAATAACTCAAGACACAGCCATTAATGTCTAAACCACTGGCAACAAAAGAGAGTACATCCCTAAGTGAAAATGTCCAAATTGGGCCCAAAGTGTCAATATTTTGTGTGGCCACCATTATTTTCCAGCACTCCCTCTTGGGCGAGGAGTTCGCCAGAGCTTCATAGGTTGCCACTGGATTCCTCTTCCACTCGTCCATGATGACATCACGGAGCTGGTGTATGTTAGAGACCTTGTGCTCTTCCAACTTCCATTTGAGGATGCCCCACAGATGCTCAATAGGGTTTAGGTCTGGAGACATGCTTGGCCAGTCCATCACCTTTACCCTCAGCTTCTTTAGCAAGGCAGTGGTCATCTTGGTGGTGTGTTTGGGGTCATTGTCATGTTGGAATACTGCCCTGTGGCCTGGTCTCTGAAGAGAGGAGATCATGCTCTGCTTCAGTATGTCACAGTGCATGTTGGCATTCATATTTCCCTCAATGAACTGTAGCTCCCCAGCGCCAGCTACAGACCACGACACTCCCACCACTTTAGGCAAGACACACTTGTCTTTGTACTCCTCACCTAGTTGCCGCCACACATGCTTGACACCATCTGAACCAAATAAGTTTATCTTGTTCTCATCAGGCTACAGGGCATAACTCCAATAATGCATGTCCTTAGTCTGCTTGTCTTCAGCAAACTGTTTGCGGGTTTTCTTGTGACGACAGCCATGCAAACCAATTTGATGCAGTGTGCGGCGCATGGTCTGAGCACTGACAGGCTGACCCCCCACCCCTTCAACCTCTGCAGCAATGCTGGCAGCACTCATACATCTATTTCCCAGTCAACCTCTGGATATGATGCTGAGCATGTGCACTCAACCCCTTTGGTTGACCATGGTGAGGCCTGTTTTGATTGGAACCTGTCTTGTTAAACCGCTCTATGGTCTTGGCCACCATGCTGCAGCTTAGTTTCAGGGTCTTGGCAATCTTCTTATAGCTTAGGCCATCTTTATGTAGAGCAACAATTCTTTTTTTCAGATCCTCGGAGAGTTCTTTGCCATGAGGTGCCTTGTTGAACTTTCAGTGACCAGTATGACAGAGTGAGAGAGATAACACCAAATTTAACACACCTGCTCACCATTCACAGCTGAGACCTTGTAACATTAACGAGTCACATCACACCAGGGAGGGAAAATGGCTAATTGGGTCCAATTTGGACATTTTCACTTAGGGGTGTACTCACTTTTGCTGCCAGTGGTTTAGACATTAACCTCCCTGGCAGTATTCCCAAGTGTGGCTTGGGGAGGAATTTCAGTACCATTAGCGGTAACCCCGAGCCACACTCGGGACTGCATTGCTGGATCCAAGGCAGCGTTACTCACCCTGTCCCCTGTATCCAGCGATGTCCCCCGCCGTGTCTGCAGGCTGTGTCTTCCGCCCGATGCCTCTGTGTGCCGGGCTCCGTTCGCTGCGAGCGTCGCGTCGCACAGAGGCGGAAACCGGCGGCAAATTCAAAAAGTGAAACACACAGTAAACATACAATACACTGTAATCTGTAAGATTACATTACTGTATGAAATCATTTCACATCCCCTTTGTCCCTAGTGCTTTGCCCAGTGCCCTGCATGCACTTTTATATTATATATGTCATTCTTTCTGCCTGGAAACTTGAGAATGTCCATGGCAGCCAAAATGCTTCCCTTTATGTCAAAAGTGGTTTTTGATCAGCTAGAAAACACCGATAGTAAATAAGAATAATTTGCAGAATTGAGTGATACTGATTTTTGGGGAAATTTGTCATCAGACACTGAAAGTGACGACAGCAACAATTCTGCAACTGAGCAAATTTCAGTGTTTTTGGTTTGATTACATTATTGAATACATTTTATTACTATTATGTTATTATTTTGATAATTATTTTTAGTTATTTATTATATTATAATTTATGATTTCATGTTTCAAACTTTATCATACCCGGGATGTCTACTAGACTGTTGTTTGGACAGATTTAAGTGAGTTATTGCTAAGAATTACAGGCCTACAATATAAAACGCCAAATTTCCATGCAAAATAATCGTACCGCTTTCAGCACCAAAAATCTGAAATAATCATACTGCCAGGGAGGTTAATGGCTGTGTGTTGAGTTATTTTGAGGGGACAGCAAATTTACACTGTTATACAAGCTGTACACTCACTACTTTACATTGTAGCAAAGTGTCATTTCTTCAGTGTTGTCACGTGAAATGATATAATAAATTATTTACAAAAATGTGAGGGGTGTACTCACTTTTGTGAGATACTGTATATGTATAGCTCCAGCATCTTCAATTGTTTATTACCTAAGCTGTGTCTGAGTTTAATATCAGCATGCTTTCCTGAATAAACCTACAAATTTGCTGCCTCACTCATCAGCCTTGTCTATGACACCATCAGCTGATTGATCCACTTATGGGCAAGCTGGGTGTTTTTTTCCTCTGTAAGTAAGCCCACTATGTATACCTGAAATTATACAATATTTAAGATGTATGGTTATGATGTGGTAATTGATTTTATTATATGCCTAGGTGTGCCCCCATATCTGCCTATGCACCGGGCCCCGTGAGTAGTGGTTGCTCGACTCCTTTCTTCACCTGATCCATGTAAGCGTACAAGATTTACTGATAGGTAAACTATGTTGATGCATAGACTTTTTACAATTTTTGTTGGAGTAATAATTTTTTGTATTGTAACAGCTTTTTGATGTTCTAATTATATGGGTTTTCCCCCTTCCAGGGTAGAAAATATAATTTAACCCTTTATTTTCCTGAAGAAGCGTCTATAACAACACGAAACATGTTGAACGAATATGCCATCATTTAACTGGAGGAATCCCTACCTCCCCCCCCCCCCCCCCTCAGCAGCCACCACTGGAATATTGTACTGTGAAGCCTGTGGGGCTAACGTTATGCAGCAATTCATAGTATTTTACAGGCTCCCTACTTGCTAGTGAGGGGTGGTATTACCTATCAGTGAAAGTGGCCTAGCAGGGTTTATTCTCTATTTTTTTATGTGTTTTTAATAGTATTTAAATAAAATTCCATGTTTTTAACCTATTTTTGTGTATGGTGCCTGTAAAGTCCCACTACAGACAAGCCTTTGGCGTTTTGGACAATGATTACATGCTTCAAGTCGCATATTGGAAATACTAATGGTTAAATGAAACTGCTAACAGTTACCTCTATTAAAGCCCTTTTACAAATCAATGCTTCCACATTTGTGCTCCCTACGGCACCCTAAAAATTACCTTTGATATTTCTTTCAGCAAGATCCATTATATAAGATATGAGAAAAAATATATAAAAAAGAAAAAAAAATGTAGAGCATAGAAAATAGTAAGGTAGTGTGAAAGAAATTCACCAAACCATTTAACTACTGGAAGCCAGTCTATAAAACATTTTTTTTCACTTGTCTTAGTAAGCACCTAGGTAAGTAAAACACACATTACTGTCTACAGGGTCCCACCATGGCTGCACAATAATTTCTGCCCCCAGGCCAAAGGTTGGGCACCAAAGTTATAAGAGATACACAATACTATTATGGAAAATACCTACAGATCTCACATGTATCAATGCGGGAGGTGGGGGGGGGGGGTAAATAACCTGGGGGGGTAAATAACCTGGGTGGGGCTCAATGTTGAAAGGTTTTTACGATGCAAAACCAGAAGACACTGGGTACATGTGAGTGCATATGTATATAACAATTGTTTTTAGTGTTTAATAAAAGTTGGTAGATCTATGAGCTTTATTTTCCTTCTTTTGTGAGGTTTTACATGCATTTGCGCACTTCAAAAAAGCTGCAGGGTCATCTGATTGCATGGACATTAAAATTGGGCTCTGCCTTACTGTACATGACTGTTATAGTGTGGATTCAATACATTTTTTTAGCTTTCCAGGTTATGAGTTTACAATACAAGTCTCCTTTAATACTGCCTGTTCCCCAACAAATACACCCAGGTCTGCATAAGCTAGCCAAAGTTAGCAATTACTATTGTTGTGCTGATCCTCTGGCTTCAATAGTCAGGAGTCACTGGTCCAGAACCTATATGCAAAAGAAAATCTTAAGATGGCCATACATGTGCCAAGTAAACCATGATCAAGCCTTCAGTTCTGAATCAAAATAGTGAAGTAATCAAAAACATAAAGTGGTGGTTCTGATTTTTTTTATTTAAGATTTGATCTTTCAACAAATTGTATTGAAACTGTCAAAGATGAAATATTAGTTCTGGGTGGAGTTGGCCTTTACATAAACTTTTTAAAAAGAGAAGGTAAAAAAGGATGCACAGCATAGGCAGGTATCTCTGCCAGAGAATTGCACTCAAGTCAATGTGCTACAGTTTATGTTTGAAGTGTCCTTACCTCCAGCATACATGCAGGCAAGCAGCAGGGAGGAAATCCAGGCTATTTCACTCTTTGAGGCCCCAAAATACTCCTGGATTTCCTTGAAGAACACTGTAACGGCTTTACAGAAGGCATAGGAGAACCCCATGGATATGAAAGCCCCAACAACGACCATCCATCCCCAGCCTCCATCTGGTGGGGTGTAACCCAAGTCTGTTCCCACTGCTGGAGCCATTCTTTATTCAGGACACACCTCTCATAGACCTAGAAGATAATAGAAATAGATTGTAAATGCACAGTTCAGTCTCCATACATAGAAACACAGAAAAGCAACAGCAGAAAAAGACCAAACGGACCATCAAGACTTCCTTCTCCAGTTGGTGATCTCTCTAGTGATAACTAAAGATCTATATACAGGAATCAGGACCTCCTTCCTCCTACTGGTAGTCCCTCTAGTGATAAAAAGGGGAATTTGGACCTCCTTCCTTCTGCTAGTGAACATTCTAGTGATACCTAAAGACTAGGGATGGGCTGAACACCCCCCGGTTTGGTTCGCACCAGAACATACGAACAGGCAAAAATTTTGGGTGAACATTCAAACACCGTTAAAGTCTATGGGACCCGAACATGAAAAATCAAAAGTGCTCATTTTAAAGGTTTATATGCAATGGTATTGCCCTAAAAAGTGTATGGGGACCCGGGTCCTGCCCTAGGGGACATGTATCAATGCAAAAAAAAAGTATTTGAATCAATCGTTTTTTCAGGAGCAGTGATTTTAATAATGCTTAAAGTGAAAAAATAAAAATGAAATATTCCTTTAAATATCGTGCCTGGGGGGGTCCCTTAGTCTGCCTGTAAAAGCGCGCATCTCTGTGATGTTTAGAACATAGCCAGAGCAAAATGATATTTGTGAAGGAAAAATTGTCATTTATTATTGCGGCTGTAATGTATTGCTGGCAATATATTGAAAAATCACAGAAAAAAATTGCGTAGGGTCCCCCCCCCCTCCCCAGTCCAAACCAGGCCCTTCGGGTCTGGTATGGGTTTTAAGGGGAACTCCACGCCAAAATTAAATCCAAACCAGACCCTTATCCGAGCATGCAACCTGGCCGGCCAGGATGGGGGGGGGGGGCGAGCGAGTGTCCCCCACCCTTCCTGAACCGCTA
>BLSH010017490.1:321004-343112 GCA_018402905.1 Glandirana rugosa | reverse complement strand
CTGCCCACAGCACCGCTGCATCTCCTCTCTCCCCCCTCTCCCCCCTCCCCTGTCACACTGCACCGATCGGTGCGGAGAGGGGGGAGACAAGCCGGCACTTCCGCCGGCTTGTTTACATGTGATGCTCCGTCATTTGACGGAGCGATCACATGGTAAACGGCCGCTCCAAGCGGCCATTTACCGGGATCCGTGATGCGCCGGGTCTCCTAGACCCGGCGGTCACGGATGCTCCCAGGTGCGCGCCCCAGGGGGCGCGCGGGAGCGCGATTGTGGGAGGACGTGTTATAACGTCCTCCCACAACAATGGGTGCCACTTGCCGACGTGTAACTACGTTACACGGTCGGCAAGTGGTTAAACTCTCAGACCAAAAAGCGTGCAGACAGGGCGCTCCTCGGCAGGGAAGTCGCTGCAAACGCCCCATAATGTTCTAAATTCAACAAACGGGCGAACGCCCAATGTTTGAGTCAAACTTATGTTTGCTTGGAACTGCAGGCCCATCCCTACTAAAGACCTATATAGGGGAATCAGAACCTCCTTCCTGCTGGCGATACCTCTATATAAAGATCTATCTAGGGTTATTGGGGCCTGTTTCCTCCTGCTGGTAGTCCCTCTAATGATACATGAAGATCTATATAGAGGAATCATGACCTCCTTCCTCCTGCTGGTGATCATTCTAGTGACAACTAAAGGTCTATGTAGGGTATCGGGGCCTTCTTCATCCTGGAAGTGATTCCCTCTAGTGATACCTAGATCTATATGAGAGAATCAGAACCTCCTTCTTCCTGCTGGTGATCCTTCTAAATAAAGATCTATATAGAGGAATCAGGACCTCCCTCATCTTGCTGGTGATCACACTAGTGATACCTAAAAGGTCTGTATAGGGGGATCTGGACCTCCTTCCTCTTGCTGGTAATCTCAGCATTGACCTATGCATTGAAAGTAACTGGTAACCTAAAAAGCCCGTTCTTAGGTTTGTCCTAAGATGCAAAGTACAGTTATGAGGTAGTGATTAAGCTCCCAAAGTAAAAAGGAACCTTTCACTTTGCTGTGTTCTCCCGCCACCCTGTTTGTCTGTCGGAGCCCATGGAAACACATGAGTATAATGAGAGCATCTGACATCTCCTTCCTCATTAAAGCAGGCAATCACAAGGCTTGAACAGCACCATGCGGGAGAGTAGAGATGTAATTACCCTGTGTAAGGGAGATTAGACTCAGGGTGTGTGTGTGTAAGTACGTATTAGGCACAATAAACCCTGTCACTTTGCCCTGAGTTGGCACCCAAGCTGCCATATACAGCAGTGTGAAAAGTCATATTCCTGAACGTGGCCAGGAATTTCTCTAGCATTGAAATGTGCCAGAAAATAGGTAGCTGTAAGCAAGTATCAAAGTAATAATAAAGTCACGCCCTTTTCATCATCTTAATGTCAATAATCTTATCAACTAACGTTGATAAGCCAGTTCTGCAGGACATGGGCGCTGTTTGTTGTACTGAAGATTTCCAGCATAACCGGTACAGCTCTACACAATATTATCTAAGGGACTGTACGTGGGCATGCAAAAACGACTTCATAGTGGCTCATTGTGAACTTTCTGCCTCAATTTGTTTATGCCAAGTTTGACTTCCATCTTACAGCTATAGATCTACTTAGGCAGGCAATTTGCAGTACATTCATACAGATTTTGTATATGGTTGTCCATTTGGGATGTGACATGTCATATTGACTTTTTATGCTAAGAGTATTGGTTATACAAGGTCTATATGTCACCATTGTTTTATTGGATTACAGGATTAAAACTATGTTCAATGTTCAATGCCATTTGATGTAGCACAGGAGGATACATTCACCTCATTTGCGCTGTGAATTTGATCCTACTGTTTTCATTCAAAATTTGCTCCAGAAAAAGCTTTTTTTTTTATGTATATTTTCTTTTTGTTTTTTATAGGCCTGGGGCACCGATATGCCTTTATACTGATCCCATGTTTTAAATGCAATACATGGTTCTTTTTGACCTTTTATGCATTTTTTATTTTTTTTGTAATGTGGCGTTTTCTATTTTTAAAGGTTTTTAACTCTGTCTCTTTGGGCTAAAATCTGTATTCAATTTTGTAAGCTACAATAAGTATTTTTGCATTTTATTTTACATTCATGATTAGGATACCACACGCTTCTTTAAAATAGAGTTTCCATATGAATATTATACTTTGTAGACATGGTATCCTCTCTGTATTTATTAGATGTAGCGCCCTCTTAGTTTGGGTGTTAGTAAGTTTATATAGTTTTTGGCTTTTTCTACTTAACAGGAGAACAGATAGGTAAATTGAGAGCCTTGATTGAGTAAGGTCTGCTCAGTGTGCTCTGGTGCTGATTAATGTGTTCTGGAAGGTTTTACACTTTCCGGTAGTCTGAGTCCCTATTGGACAGTGGAAGGAAAACCCAGCCAGTGACAGCAGGTGCATGTGGAGGTGGTTCTGATCAACTAGCAGGGGAGGTGCCCCACTGCATCTTGGGTGAACACATTCATATAAAAACGAGCACATTGACTCAAGGTCAGGAGTTCCAGCCCACCCAGACCTCAGGGGTGGAGGTGTATGTTCAGCTCCTGGCTGCTAGGCTTGAGACCTATCCAGGAGGCTGCCGGTTGCTAGGCCTGGTCGAGGCCTATCCGGATGCTGAAGCCACAACCCAGAGTTCCTCTGTAAGCTGATTGAGGGTGGACGTCCTTGGATCTGGTCTAGTGTCACAGTGGCAAAGTGTCGCTTGGAAGTTGGGAGAGAGAGGCTGTCCCGGGACATGGTGTGAGTACAGACCCGTGAAGGGATCCATGAGACTGAGTTGCTAGAATTTCCCTCCTGTTCCTCATCATCAGCTAATTGGGTGTGTGAGCTAGAAAGGAGACACTGGTGAGTGTCTTGAAGAACAGAGTCCGGCTTATCCTCTACTGCTTACAAAAGGACCTGTTCCACTGGAATCAGCCTGCCATAAAGTGCCATTGGTAGTCTGCTACATTGAGTTAGAAAGGAGACACTGGCGAGTGTCTTGAAGAAGCAAGGTCTGCCCTGTCCTTTATTGCTGGAAGGGGACTTGTTTCACTGAGCTGAGTCTGCTAGGTAGTCCCACTGACAGTCTGCTGTACAGAGATAGGGAGAAGTTGTCCTCACCTGAAGTCAGTTAATTTGGAGTATCTCATCCATTCTCCTCTCCTATCCAAGTTCTACAATAAAGCATCAAAAATTCATCCCCTAGACTGGTCATTGTAATAATGAGCAGGATTGTGTGTGTGAACCTACCAGTGTGAAAATCCATTGTGACTGGCTGCAGGATAATCAGAGGGAAGCCCGGGTCATATATATTAATTCAGCAGCTCCTTCGGGGGTATCGCTACATATATATATATTTTTTTCAATTTAAAGAAATTCGTAAAGCGAAAAATGTTCCCTTTTTCACACTTTAAATATATCCAAAGCCTGTGTGAAGATTTGGCAAATTGAAGGGGAACTTCACCCCCACTCTCATCATTTTTTAAAATTCACTCTTTTCTGGTTTGCTGGGTTATCACAATACTCGCATGCCTAGTAAACCCAGCATTGTCCTATTGTGATCCCCCATTCTGCTGCTACAGGCCGCCATTTTTAATGGCATCCCAGTCTTAGTCCCTAGGGTTCAATATTGCGTTGGCCCACCTTTTGCAGCTATAACAGCTTCAACTCTTCTGGGAAGGCTGTCCACAAGGTTTAGGAGTGTCTATGGGAATATTTGACCATTCTTCCAAAAGCGTATTTGTGAGGTCAGGCACTGATATTGGACGAGAAGGCCTGGATCGCAGTCTCTGCTCTAATTAATCCCAAAGGTGTTCTATCGGGTTTAGGTCAGGCCTCTGTGCAGGCCAGTTAAGTTCCTCCACCCCAAACTCTCTCACCCATGTCTTTATGGACCTTGCAGTGTAGTGGGGAGTTGTTGGACCACTTGTATCCTGCACTGCATGGCATCTTCTGGTTTACATGCTCTTTTATGCTGTACTTTTATGAGTATCCATTTTTATCAGTTTTATATCTTTCCAATACATTTTTAGTAATGCACTAGGTTTTCGTGCCTTTCCTGTTTGTTCTTTTGTGGTATTACATTCGATTCCTCTATCTTAGGAGGGTTGCATTTGCCAAGCATTCGGGATGTTCATGGAAGTATTGCCTGTTAAGCCTTTTCTCTCTGTGGAAGACCTCTGCGTGCTGGAAGTGCCTTCTTTTTCTTCTGCCCTAAAGTTTTATATATGCATTTTGGAAGGGGTTCTTAACAGTAAGAGTGGTTAAGCTGTGGATTATTTTTAGGCAGTAATGGCAAAATTAATAATGATACCACTGAAAGAGTTACTTATAACTATGAGCAGTTATACATACTAGGGGATAATATGGAAACATTTTGATGCTGGGAATTTTTCAGATTTCCTTTGGGCGGGGGTTAGGGGATATAAAATGTTTTCCGCCTATGTGACAAAATTGTCCGCCGTTGCCTTCCTGAGGATGAAAACCATGGAAGTGGCTGGACCTGATGGACACAAGTCTTTTTTCAACCTATTAACTATGTAATGATATTTAATATGTAACTTGCAACATTTCAGGAAGTTATTGTAACTGAATTCATAGGAAGCTGCAGCACTACCGAGGAAAGACATTTCCCCACGCACAGCAGACTAGCACTCCAGCACACAAGTAATGTAAATACAACGTCAAAGATCCCAAGTTCTATAAAAATAAAGGACCTTTTATAGACTTTTTTTTAAAGGCAACTTTTCTCTAGAATTTGTATTTTGGATTTTATAGTTTACCCCAGTTGCAATACTGTTCAACCAATTCATCACATGTGAGACTAAGGTGTAAATCCACTTGAACATTTATTTTTTTTGATAGACTGGGTAGGGGTTAGAATATCCTATTCAGTTACTACTATTCAGGATTCCATTAGAAAGATCTCCCTTCATTTCCTGTTTTTTTAACACAGTTAAATTTAGATATCAGTTTATTTTTCAACTGAGTTTTACAGTTTATAGGTCACATTAAAAGTGGAAAAAGTTCTGAAATTATTTATCTTTGTTATATATATATATATATATATATATATATATATATATATATATATATACACACATACATACACACACACACACACATTTTTTTTATTAAAGCAAGAGAAGATTAGAACCCCTCTAAATTTTGTGTCCCCAACACAGTTTTTTCTCCCACTTCCTGTCTGGTGAAACCATAGGCACTGTGACAGTAATTAAGGGGAAGATCTCTTATACTAGCCATACAAGTATCAAGCAATTGCAAACTAGCAATTCTTCATCAACTGGAATATCGAACAAGACAACTCATAAGGCATTGATTGAAAATACGATCTATCAAAAACAATTAAAAACTAATAATTATTTGATCTCTATTACGTTTGGTTCTTTAACACAAAGGCACATATTAGTATTGGTAGCCATACATTTGATAAGTAATCAATTTCTTTTTTGAACAATCTCATCTGATAGGAATAATTGATCTATAGTCCACAACCTATTTGGTCAATATGACACACATAGGGAAGTGGATTCCAATCAGTAGTTAAGATACGATCATAAATGATCAATCACATCTCTGTTTCCATCATAGGCATATACTTGGGGTGTTCCAGATGTGCCTGGGCACACCTTAATCACCCTGTGCAATGCAGATTGCCCCTGCCGAATGCAGAAAGGGGCTGGGAGAATCTCTGTCCTCGGTCCCTTTCTCTGCTATTTCACCAAAGCCCCCTAATGGGGCTCCTAGGAAATTGTAAAAAAAAATAATTAAAAAAAATGTAAAAAGATAGATAACAAAAAAAATAAAATTGTAAAAAATAACAACAAAATAAAAGAAGAATAATAAAAAAAGACTGATGCCAATCTCTGCTCTACTGACACTGTCCTTTGCTCTACTGACACGTCCACTACTTTACTGACACCATCCACTGTACTACTGCACATGTGTGTATGAGCTTTGGGATGCACACCCTAATGCAATAGGCTGCGCACACCTATGGTTTCCATCATGTAATCTCATGAGTGGTTCAAATACGACCATATTTATGAACAAAGTACTGCAGTGCTGTTGATCAAGGCAAAATGATTAATATTTTCCACCTTGGCCGATTGGCTCAGTCGAATTCAATCTAAATCGAGTCTAAATCAATTAGAAGGGAAGTTATGGCTATTCCATTGTTCACATATTTGATCATTTCCATCGAACTGCACTTTGATTTAACAATAAAAATTAATCATGTGTGGCCACCATAGGACTGATCAGAAACAATCAACAAAACTCTGCCACGTCTAATCATTATGATTTTTGGTTCAATTTGATCATTTTAGTTGCATCAAATGATTTATTGACAGCTGAGCTCCAGGATATGCAAATTTTGCCTAAATAAAGAGTCTTGTGCTTTGTGTATTTCTTCCAGATCTGTGCAGTAATCCAGTGTGACACTTTACCCGTGTGCAGGAGCTTCCTGTAATAAAGACCGCTCACTGCTGCCCTCTCTTGTTGTGCAGGGTGACTGGTCTTGTCTCCGCCCCTCTTATGGTTTTCTGCAGGCAGCATGTAGTGGGTGGAGCCTGCTAGTGTACAGTGATGATGTCACTTCTACTTTTACAAAGTAATATCTGAGTGTGCAAAGACAATTGGAGCACACAAAGTGGAATATATTTAAATGAAAGTTCTTGTGCCTGGAGTTTAGCGTAAACTATTATTTTGATATGTGTGTGGTCATCGTAACAAGAGCCCCTGATAGTAGTAAAAGCCCAACAGGGGTTCTAATCCTCCACCCTTTTATCTAAAACTAAAAGAAAAAAAAACTGGTTTGGCAGGACATACTCTATATTACCAAAAGTATTGGGATACTTGCCTTTACATGCACAAGAACATCCCAGCCTAAAGCTCCGTACACACCGTACGATTATCAGCCAACAACGGTCATCCAACAGCCTTGTTGGGCAATCATCCGACCATTAGTACGCACGATTCAACAGCCGATTTCCAATTATCGTCCAACAGAAGTTGGCCGAGAAAACTTTTGTTGGCCAACAAGGCATTGGCTGATTGTTGGCTCGTGTGTACAGAAGTTGGGCCAACAAAAAGTTGGAAGTGCAAACACGCATGCTCGGAATCCAGGAAGTGTCCATTTGTGTAAACCTGCATTCGTAATTCACAAATCACATTCACCTGAACATCCTCGTTATACGCTCCTAACACGTCACTACGTTCGGCTTTGTTGGCCGATTACTTGACTACCGTCAGTACGCTAGACACAACCGCCAACAGCCAATTTGGACAAAAGTTGGACGTTCGGTTGTCCAACAATCGGCGCGTGTGTACAAGGCTTTAGACTGCGGGGTTCAGTATTGAGTTGGCCCACCCTTTGCAGCTATAACAGCTTAACTCTTCTAGGAAAGTTGTCCACAAGGTTTAGAAGTGTCTATGGGAATAAAGACTTAGTCCATAGGGTTCAGTATTGAGTTGGCCCAATCTTTGCAGCTATAACAGCTTCAACTCTTCTGGGGAGGCTGTCCACAAGGTTTAGGAGTGTCTATGGGAATGTTTGACCATTCTTCCAGAAGCGCATTTGTGAGGTCAGGCACTGATGGCCTGTCTGCACTCTGTGCAGGCCAGTTAAGTTTCTCCACCCCAAACTCACTCATACATGTCTTTATGGACCTTGCTTTGTGCACTGGTGCACAGTCAAAACTGTTCCCACAAAGTTAGGAGCATGAAGTTGTCCAAAATATCTTGGTATGCTGATGCCTTGGGAGTTCGCTTCACTGGAAATACAGGGCCAAGCCCAACCCCTGAAAAACAACCCCACACCATAATCCCCCCTCCACCAACTGATTTGGACCAGTGCACAAAGCAAGGTCCATAAAGACATGGATGAGCGAGTTTGGGGTGGAGGAACTTCACCGGCCTGTACAGAGTCCTGACCTCAACCCGATAGAACACCTTTGGGATGAATTAGAGCAGAGACTGTGAGCCAGGCTTTCTCATCCAACATCAGTGCCTGACCTCACAAATGTGCTTCTGGAAGAATAGTCAAGCTTTCCCATAGACACTCCTAAACCTTGTGGACAGCCTTCCCAGAAGAGGTGAAGATGTTATAGCTGCAAAGAGTGGGCCAACTCAATATGGAACCCTACGGACTAAGACTTGATAATATAGTGTATACTTAATGGCTAAGAAGGCTTGGGAAAAATATACATGTTCCCCACGATCAATAGTTTACGCTATAAAAGCTGACTCTTGTGAAACTGGCTGGAAATAAATCCAGATTCATGTTTACATGAGCCCCCTTCTATTTAGGTTCAATGTGCCTAAGTGTTTGTGCCAAGTCATATCAGAGTTTAATCCGCTGTGACCGCACTGCAGCCTAGCCTGCCCTCCTCTCCTGCTGATCTGGTCACATTACACACTGATCCACATTACAGCTGCCAGTCACATGTTCAGTATAAAAGCTTCCAATAAAACATAATAAACGCTGACTGCAGTGAGGCTATAAAAATAAATTTCATTAGTTAAAGCTAAACTCCCGAAATAAAAACGTTTATGTAACTCTATTCCCAATAGCTGCAGAGGATATGCAGTATGTGCTCTTTTGTGTGCACCAAATACCCTTGCATATCCAGATATTGCCTTGTAAAAGTAGCAGTGACATCATCACTGTGCTATACTGTGCAGAGAAAAGAGATGTGGGAGGGGTTTAGCAGGCTCCACCCACTACATTCTGCCAGTAGAAAAGTACAGGTGGGGCGGAGACAAGACCATTCACCCTGCACAAGGAGAGAGAGCAGCAGTGAGCGGTCTTTATTACAGGAAGCTCCTACACACTGGATTACTGTACAGATTATTATTATTATGATACAGGATTTATATAGTGCCAACAGTTTACGCAGCTCTGGAAGGAATACACAAAGCACCCCAAGATTCAAATAACATGACTCTTGCATGTAGATATTATCCCGGAGTTTTAAAGCATGTTTGGCTAAAACATTTTTTTTTTAGTTATGCATAGAATAGGGAAGATTTATAACCTCCGCCATTTTTTTCTGTGTCCCAGCCATGGAGATTCATTCTTTCTATGTGTCCTGGTCTCCACTGTCACTGGAACAGAAAGGGATGGGAAATCTAGCATGTGACAGTTGTTAGGAAATCTTCCGATGCGGACAATTGTTCTGGTGACAACTGTCTATGGTCCAATTCACACAAAACATGTAGTCCAGTGCGTTTTTTCTCTGCATCAAAAACGCATGGACAGTAGGGTACATGGATTTCAATGGCAAAGTTCCAGTACAGTCAACAAAAGTAAAGCGTTGCATTTTTTTCTGCAAGGAACTGCACTTAAATGTGGCAAAACGCATCAAAAACACACTGGAAAGCATCTTCTTTCCAATTGATCTCTTCTCTTAGAAATAATTGCTCTATAGCTGACAACCTATGCAGAGGCATAACTAGAACCTTCAGGGCCCCAGTGCAAGAAATTATGAAGGGCCCCCTGACCCCTGGCCAGGGCCCTCCATCTTCCCACTGATCCTGGGGCCCTTTACTCCTATCGCGGGACCCTTTATTACAGTCCTGCAGCGGGGCCCTTTCACAAGTTCTGCAGCGGGCCCCCTTTCTGCCATTTTCAGGCCTCCCCATGGTGGTAAAATGCCAGGGCCCGTCACAATTGAAACCTTTGCAATCCTGATAGTTCCCCCACTGGTGTCGGTATTTTTTAACTTTTTAATTTTAATTTTTATTTTTTTTACAATTTTATTTTTACAATTTTTTTAGGAGCTCTGGGGGGCTTTGATGAGATATCGGGGGTCTAAACAAACCTCGGCTCTCAATCTCCATCTGTGTAGCCTCAGCTGCACAGAATGAATGGACAGGAATAGCTGTGCACCAAGCCTCCCATTCATTCAGAAACGGAAGTATAGTAAAAACAGTTTACTATGCTTCAGTTATGAATGAACCAGTTGGTACCAATCACTGACTCTGTCCATTCAGATAAAGAAGGAGCCGGTAAATGACAAATTTACCAACCCTTTCCCATCTCTCCATCATGACACATCTTCTACAGCAGCTGGCAGGAGAGAGGAGGGAGGAAGACAGCAGCTCTGTGGGGGGGACCAGGGAAGCACACAGGGGCCCTGGGAACAGCAGAAGACAAGTAAACTGCATAGAGAAAAATGGAGGAAATTGGGTCCTCTAAATGCCGCCCCTGCCATCCCTCCTATTCAGGTGTACAAGGGAAGCACATGGGTCCCCTGGACCATGGGGCCCGGTTGCAATTGCAACCCCTGCAACCCCTATTGTTACGCCCCTGAAGCTATGTGATTGGCATGACTCACACTGGGAAGTTGATGTTGATTGAAAGTTAAGACACAAACATAAGTTATTGGATCTCATCTCTGTTTCCACCATGTAATCCGATAATTTGTTATATCGAAATACAATTGTATTAATTGATAAAGTATATTGATACTGCCAAGCAATGCAAAATGATTGATCATTTTCTTCCCTGGCTGATCTACTCAGTTTGATCAAATCCAATGTAAATCAAGTTTAATGGTACCCATACACTAGACAAAAAATCTGTCATTTGGACCATTTGTTCTTTCTTTGTCCAGTTAATGGGCACAAATAAAAAAAAATAGTTTTTGACTTTTCAGAACCAAGAAGGAAGAGGTTGGAAAACGTCTGCTGAATGATCAATAAATCGAAAGGTTAATGTGCTTCTTAAATCGATGGGAAGGGAAGTTTTGGCTTTTTGATAGTTTGCCGATTTAATCATTTTGATCGAATTGTACATTGTTCTGATAATAAAAGCGAATTGTGTATGGCCATCATAAAGCTAATTTTGTACAAAGATTGTACATGCATATTGTAATATGTAAGGTGACCCTAAGGCACGGTTCACACTGCTGCGACTTAGGATCCTACTTCGCAGGAGATGTGATATCCCATGTTAGTCAATGAGATCTGTCTTAATTAGCACTACTGAAGAAAAGGTTCCTGTACTACTTAAAGGCGACTCCTATCCGACTTGTGCCCATAGACTTTAATGGAAGTCGCCTCCAAGTCGGATCCTCGTCTTAATTGATGTGATTTGGATCTGACATTATTGGAAGATTACACAGGGATTCCTTGAAGTCGCTTCAAATCACATCAAGTCACACTAAAGTCGCCTGGCAAACTCACACTGTAAGTTGTGCGACTTTCAGATCGTGGCAATGTGAACCGAGCCTAATAGTACCCTAGGCAAGAACAAGTATTTAACCCTTGCAGAGGAGGGGGGGGGGACCCAATTCAGTTTTAGCCCCGATTCACACATGTGCGCTCTGCGATATCACGTGATTCGCATCGCACTGCAGTGCAAATCACATGCGATGTCTGCGCAATGTGATTTCAGCCATACAGATAGTATGGCTGAAATCGCATCGCATTCGGACCAAACTCACACAGGACCCTTTTTTTGGTCCACACCAGAATCGGATCGCATGGGTGTTCATACCCATGCGATCCGATTCATGTCAGTTCGCAGTGCAATATGTGAGCTGAAATGGGGGTGTCGTTAACAATGTATTGACACCTCCCTCAGTACACATATAGCAGTGTGAACTGCCGTGCGAGTCGGGTGCGATGCAGTTACCCGCAGCGGATTCGCAGGGTTCCCGCATTGCACATATGTGAACTGGGGCTTAAAGTAAATCCCTTGCTTTGTTCTGAGCACAGCACAGGCTCGCTTTAAGGCTAGGTTCACACCCACAGGTGCTACGCTGCAGTTTTTCACGCATTTTCTGCGCATTTCTGCACATCGCGTGTATGGAGCCTATTCATTTCAATGGATTACCCTATATGCAAGAAACACAGAAAAAAAAAGGCCCCAAACCTTTTCCAAAATCGCACCACACCAAAGAGCATGGTGCTGCGGCACCATTTGGTTCGGCTTGTGCAAAAATGCATGCGTTAGCAGACGCATGCGGAGTGCCATTAACAATTAAGGGCGTCTGCTGAAGGGCAGCAAGTTGCCGGCACGCACATGGTGTGAACCTAGCCGCATAGTTATGTTTTGCTCTGTTGTACTGTATGATTAAATTGCATTGTATTATTTTCTATGTTAGAAAGCAAAAATCCTTTGCCAATGTCAGGGATATGAAGGATTCATTTACTGAGGCATAACGCACAATGTATTGTCATTACTGTGCATTGATTTTGTTTTTTAAAAATAACTCTTTTTTTTTTTGTTCACTAAGATCTGTTGAATGCAGCACATGCACATTATATAATTGATTACTTTCTTTGCATTTGCCATATATTTTTGTTGTATTTTTCATTCACAAAAATGATCACATAGGTTATCTCTAATAACAAAAAAAAACATCAGTTTTTGGGTGTTGTCAACAGAGAATGGGGAAGATTTCTATCTTTTGACTAAGCAAGGGGTGTGTCAGATCTCTGCAGAGAGACCACTGCTTCCACACCAAGTGTAAAGGGTCCTTCACTGTAACATGCTACCTCTTCTACTCAAGCTTTGGCTTCTATAAAAAAAAACTATAAGACTTTTCAATTTTTCTTTGATGCACCTGTATTTAGTTCATTTAAACTGTAAATTCAATTTGGCGTTAGTATTGCCCACTGGCTCCTGGATTGGGCAGATGGGCTGCCAAATTCCACACAATTTCTTTACTTCTGAGTTACAGCACTTTGCCACCCATCATTACTCTACACAGCCTTCCCGATGATTCTGAACATAAGGGCGCACCTTTGTTAATAGACTTCTACTTTTTTAATCTTTGCTATTTAATATTGTTGGAAGTCAGTAATAAGGTGGAACTGAAAAAATAAACAGTTAAAAGCAGAAATAAAGGCAGAACTTTTTTTTTCTTCATTTTGGATAGAATAAGAGAGTGTTTTAAGACTTGTTTTATTTTTTGCCATCTCCCCATTGGGGAGATTTCCTTTCACTTCCTGTCCTATAGCCAAAACAGGAAGTGAGAGGAAATCTCTCCAAAGTGAAGGAACCCCTGGTTGTTACCAAAAAAAGTAGCTGTCCTAACACACGTTACTCAGGTAGCATTCACTGCTATCACCATTAGGAAGATGGCCCAGAGCAATAGGGTGTAGCTGAAGTTGGAGCAAGTGCATGTAACATTGAAACATAGAAAAGTGACAGCAGAAAGAGACAAGGTAGTCCAAGTCTGCCCATTATTTTTTCTCTTCCATTAACGTTATTGTCTGAGTATAGATCTATGTTTGTCCGAAGCATGTTCAAAGCCATTTACTGTTGACTGTCTCACTACCTCTGCTGGTAGTTTATTCCAAGCATCAACTATCCTTTCAGTAAAATAATACTTTCTGAAATTAGTTTTGAACTTTCCTCCAGTTAGTTTGAGGTCATGTCCCCATATTCTTGATTTTGGTTTTATATTGAAAAAAACTGCCCTTCCAAACTTTATTCACCCCCTTATGTAATGTAGACTGAGGCGAAGGATGAAAAAATAATGAGAATGGGATTTTGTGAAAAAATGGCAATTGCTAACGATACACAGTTCTTCATCAAACTAAATGTCAGTTAGGGTTTAGTTAAATCATTTAGGGTTTAGATCTACTTTTAGGTCCTCCCATTACCAGAGTCAACCTGCACTACACAGGAACCTCATATACTTCGCTTTTTTGGGGTTCTTAGAAAAATGGCAAAGCCAAAACACATGGGGCAATGCCACCATAACATTTAGCATTCAATCTTTCCATTTGAAATATTTGCATTGTTTTTTTCACTGTAAGTACAATCAAAGGAGGTAGCATGGCATAATCCAAAGTAAACAAGATAGGCACAATGTTCCAATAACAGGTAAGATTACAGTGTGAAGGTAAGACAATGACCTCAACTGGAAACTTCAGGGGGATTTTGATGATCTAAAGCAGGGGTAGGCAACCAGTAGCCCGCCAGCTGTTGTGGAACTACATTTCCCATGAGGCATTGCAAGGCTGGCAGTTACAATTACTCCCAGAGGCATGATGGGACTTGTAGTTCTCCAACAGCTGGAGGGTCCCAGGTTGCCTACCTCTGATCTAAAGGGACTTTTGAACGTGATGGCTAGTTTGCCTGTTAAACAGGACAACATGAGTAGGTGTAAAATAACCCTCTGCTCCAGAATTAGGGATAGAGTGCATTAGGGTAATTATGGACAATCATAACCTAGGCCAGCCATTCTCAATTTGGGTTCTGTGGAACCGTGGGATCCTCCAGAGGTTGCTAGAGGTTCCTTGAGCTGCGGCTGGTTGAAGTCTCATGGTGCCTGTATAGCTTTGGGGACAACACCACTGTAAGGGAAATGGGCAAGATCGGCACTTCCCGGCGTGCATGCGCGGAAGAAGGGTGTATATGCGAATGCGCAATGGAACGGCGCATGCGCAATACGCGCACACGCAGTGTCCAATAGGATCCTCTGCGGTTCTATAAAAGGCTGCCCATAATCCATCCAAATTGCTGGATTGTCTTCAGCTCCCCAGTGTTCCTGAACTTGCATCCTGTTAACCTGCTTAATTCCTGTTGTGACCTCGCTCGGCTTCTTGACCTGCTCCTCATTTCTCTCCAGTGTTTGACCCTCGGCTTGCCCACGGACTCCTCTCTGCTTGATCTCCTGCACTTGACCTCTGGCTTGCTTAACGGATTTGTTTCTGCTTGATCCCTGGTGTTTGGCCCTGGCCTGATTTACGGACTTGCTTTTACCTGCTTAACTGTGCTTGACCCCCAGCCTGTATTAAGGACTTGATCCTGCTCTGAACTCCTGTGTCTACCCAGGCCTGTCTTACAGACTTTCTCTACACCTGGTTCCCAGTCCAGATCCAGAAGTGCGCTACATCTCTGCCGGCTGTTCACTGCCATTTGGAAGACTGCTTACAGCCACCACCTGTTGCCAGAGTTCCTGCTGCACCACCTGCTCCTACAGTCTTCAAGTGTCCTCTGCACAAGCTCACCCACATCCACTGGTGACCCCTGCTTCTTTATGCACTGTGCCCTCTGTCTCAACCCCAGAGGTACCCTGCGTTTAGCCGCAAGGGGGGCCTCTCTCGGCATCTCAGCCTCAGACCAGGTACATGACAACCACTTAACAGAGCCAGCAGCATGATGCCAATGAACCTTTTACCCATCTGTAAGGGTAGCATTCTGATCACTAATGTAGGAGGGCATTCTTCCCACTAGCCATAAATGTAAGGGGCACTTTCCCATATGAAACAGTTCCCTGAGACCTGAAAATTATTTTAAATGTTCCTCTGTGGTAAAAAGGTTGAGAAAAACCATTATAGAACAGACGTCTCCAAATTTCAGAATGCGGGTCAATACAAGATTTTACTCCCCAGCTAGGATCATTGGCAATGGGCAATGGGTGAGGATTAAAGTGTTACTAAACCCACAACTGTAGTCTGTATATGCAGCATAGCATGCTTATTATACTCACTGTGAAATCTAAGGGGTCAATCCTCTGCATTGTGTCAAAAGGCTGTTTTATCCTGTATGCCACAGATCCTTGTCTCCTGCACTGTCTGTCTGGGGAAGAGCAGTTTAACACAGGCAGGGTAGTCCTCCTGCACATGCTCAGTTGTGTCTTTTATACTGGAGAGAACACTCACTTATTCTCAGAGATAGCCAGGTCACATGGCATTGACATCACACATGTGGGCGTGTATACAGGCTGTAGTGGAAATCTCCTCCTACCTGAACTCTCAGCATGAAGAAACGTGCATCCTATTGTGTAAATGTGGTACAAAAAGGTATATAGTGGCAGTATTGTAATGTAAAAAGAAGATTTATAAGCTGTGGGCACTATGGGGGGCAGATGAACTATTTTCATATTACTGGGTTTACTAACACTTTAAGTGATAGTTCAGCAGAGTCTGCTTCTGATGTAAGGGGGGACTCTGGGGGCATATTTGGCCTGTAAATATCTCTAAAATATACAATGTGGCTCTCTTACTGGGAAGTTCGGAGACCCCTGGTCTAGAGTAACAGACACAGGAAACAGATACAAAGAAAGAGAGAAGTAAGGGGAAAATGGTCACAATCTGGGGAAGAAGGAGGTGAAGTGAGTTGTGGGAAGGGGTAAAGGGGGGAAGGAAGGTGGTGGCCCATGTTAGGCTGGCCATAGACGGTTCAAGTCTTAGCTGGTTTAGCAGAAACTGGCCGAGATTTGAACCATGTATGGGCAGGCTGATTGTACCAAGTTGATTGATTGGGTACAACCAGCCTGCCAGGTTTTGCATGTGATTATGGCTAGCGACTGGTATAGCCATTAGCCATGAACACTGTCTTTTCCTGGCGGGGACAACACTGACTGTGGTTGTAGGAAAGAAATTTGCACCATGTATGGCCTGCTTTAGGCTTCCATCTTTACCTAAAGCAGCGGTTCTCAACTCCGGTCCTCGGGACCAACCAACAGGCCAGATTTTAAGTATTGCCTTGGGGAGATGCAGACTAGAATACTGCAGTCACGAGCAGCAAATGATATCACCTGTGATGCATTTCAGTTATCCTGCAAACCTGGCCTGTTAGTGGGTCCCGAGGACCGGAGTTAAGAACCACTGACCTAAAGGCTATCCGAAGAAAAGTCCACTACTATTGTACTATTTAAAGGTTTTTTTCACTTCCACCAAAACAGTAGGACATCTTTTTCCCAGCTGATTAGTAGCTATTGTTGGGTTCTCTCCACAATTACCATTAGTTTTTCAGGACCCCATTGTTTACTCTGTATTTGTCAGACAAAGCAAATGCAGAGGAAGTTGGATGGCTCCTGATGACACCATTGATAAGGAGGTGGCAGGGGTAACATGGAAAAACCTGGAAGTCTTCAGTGGTCATATGCATTCAGCTAAAATGACTTTCATTCCTTCTTGCTAAAAGTGGAAATCCCTTTAAAGTACACAATGTTTATTTAGTGATTGTGGAAAATGAAGACATTTGCCCTATGACCAGTTTCTCAACTGTTTACTTTCACGGAAAGCAATATTCCTCCATCTGACTTGCTTTGCTTCATTAGGTCAGCATTAAGGCTCACAGCCTATGGACCAGATCCAAGCCAGGAGGATGTGGTTAATGGGTTTTCTAACCCTTAACCACTTGATTTACCCCCCTTCACAACCAGGCCATTTTTTGCAATACGGCATTGCGTTACTCTAACTGACAATGGTCATTTCATCATCAAATTCATACCATTTTGTCCCACAAACAGAGCTTTCTTTTGCTGGTATTTCATCACCACTGTGTTTTTTATTTTTTGTGCTATAAACAAAAAAAAAAAAAAAAAAAATGACAGTTTTGAAAAAACAAACCCAATATTTTTTCACTTTCTGCTATAAAACACATCCAATAAAAAATTGAAAAAAAATCAAATGTCTTCATCAATTTAGGCCAATGTGTATTCTGCTACATATTTTTGGTAAAAAAAAAATCCCAATAAGCTTATATTGATTGGTTTGCACAAAAGTTATAGTGTCTACAAACTATGGGATATATACTGGAATTTTTAAAATTATTATTATTATTATACAGGATTTATATAGCACCAACAGTACAATAAAGAAGGGACACAGTACAATTACAATACAGTTCAATACAGAAGGAATAGGAGGGTCCTGCTCATGGAGCTTACAATCTAAAGGGAGGGGGAGGTGGTACAAAAGGTAATGGCTTCAGGGGATGATCTGATAGAGGTGGCTCAAGCACAGTTCTTAGGTGGGTGAGGGAGAGGTTTCCCTGAATAAGTGAGGTTTTAAGGATCGCCTAAAGGGAGATGGCTGTGGATAAGTCCTGGAGGCGAGCATGGGAGGAGGTAACAAGGGAGCTAGAGAGCAGGAGGTCCTGGGAGGAGAGGACGATTTGGGCGATATTTGGTCAGGTGGCCAGTAGCAGAGCGAGGAGGGAGGAGGGAGCTGGGCTGCTGACGTCAGCGGCCGCGGCTGCCGGCCCGAGCTCCCGGATGTGTGGAAATGGATACCTGTCTAAAGACAGGTGTCCTCTTCCCCCTCCCCCAAATGTGACACCTGAGGGGGGGAGGAATCCAACCAGTGGAAGTTCCACTTTTGGGTGGAACTCCACTTTAAACTCAACTGCCTGGAAGCGACCTTAAACGACCCTGTGTAAATGTACTGATAAGAGGAAAGTTCAGGGGCAGCTGAAAAAAACGCCAAACTGCCTCTAAACGTCCGTTTACCAACAGCAGTGTAAATGAGGCCTAAAAAAGTGTGATTTCAGCCGATTCAAATGAATGGACTGAAAATTGCATTGCATTGAATTGCACAGGCGCTCCTGATTCTGGCGTGAACCTGCACGTAATACAAGAGTCGTGTGTTCTTTGAATTTGAATCTTGGTGTGCTTTGTGTATTTCTACCAGATCTGTGCAGTAATCCAGTGTGACGCGTTACCTCTGTGCAGGAGCTTCCTGTAATAAAGACCGCTCACTGCTGCTCTCTCTCCTTGTGCAGGATGACTGGTCTTGTCTCCGCCCCTCCTTTAGTTTTCTGCAGGCAGCCTGTAGTGGGTGGAGCCTGATGAGCCCCTCCCACAGCTCTACTCTTCTGCACAGAGGATGTACAACACAGTGATAATGTCACTACTACTTGTTCAAGGCAATATCTGGGTTTGCAAATACGTTTGGTGCACGCAAAGTGGATTTATATCTTTTGTGCCTATATTTTAATTATTTTTTTTGCCCAGACAATTTAATGTGAAGCCAACTTGAAAATAAACTTTTTAAATTTTGAGGGAAATTAAAACAAACTCAAATAAACTCCAGAAGGACATTATCCCTGGTGGATAGTAAACCCAGGACATGCTATGCAATCTGATTGTACAATCTCCTTTGAATCTACCATCAACTGTGTAGTACAAGGGCCTACGTGATTGGATATAAATTGATTGGATAGTTTAGGTAGTGGTCTATATTACCAAAACTATTGGGAGCACACAAAGTGGAATATATTCAAATAAAGGAGTGTAGTGGAGTTCAGCGTAAATGATCATTTTGATATGTGTGTGGCCATTGTAACAAGAGCCCCTGATAGCAGTAAAAGCCCAACAGGGGTTCTAATCCTTCACTGTTTTATCTAAAACTAAAAAAAAAAACTGGTTTGGCAGGACATACTCTATATTACCATAAGTATTGGGACATCTGCCTTTACAGGCCAGTCAAGTTCCTCCACCCCAAACTCGCTCATCCATGTCTTTATGGACCTTGCTTTGTGCACTGGTCCAAATCAATTGGTGGAGGGGGGATTATGGTGTGGGGTTGTTTTTCAGGGGTTGGGCTTGGCCCTTTAGTTCCAGTGAAGGGAACTCTTGAGTCATCAGCATACCAAGACATTTTGGACAATTTCATGCTCCTAACTTTGTGGGAACAGTTTGGGGTTGGCCCCTTCCTGTTCCATCATGACTGCGCACCAGTGCACAAAGCAAGGTCCATAAAGACATGGATAAGAGAGTTTGGGGTGTAGGAACTTAACTGGCCTGCACAGAGTCCTGACCTCAACCCGATAGAACACCTTTGGGATGAATTAGAGCAGAGACTGCGAGCCAGGCTTCTCGTCCACATCAGTGCCCGACCTCACAAATGCACTTCTGGAAGAATGGTGAAGCATTCCCATAGACACTCCTAAACCTTGTGGACAGCCTTCCCAGAAGAGTTGAAGCTGTTATAGCTGCAAAGGGTGGGCCAACTCAATTTTGAACCATATGGACTAAGACTGGGATGCCATTAACCAGTTCCCTACCGGCTCGCGTATATTTACTGCTGCAGAGTGCTCTCATCTCCGCCGCACTCTCCAGCAGTATGGCCGCGATCGGGCGGACTCGATGTCCGCTGGCTACCCGCGAACGCCTGGCACAGAAGAAAAACAGGGAACCGCCGTGTTTACATCTGTCATGCGGCATGTAAGAGATCTACTGATCCCTGTCACTGGCATCAGTTAGATCTCTTATGCCCCTGACAGCCCAGCCTCACAGTTAGAACACGCCCAGGGAACACAGTTAACCCCTAAATCTCCCCCTGCAGGTTAACCCCTTCACTGCCAATGACATTTATACAGTAATCAGTGGATATTTAAATTTCTGATCGCTGTATAAATGTCATTGGTCCAAAAAAGGTGTCAAAAATGTCCGACATGTCCGCTGCAATATCGTAGTCCCGATAAAAATCGCAGATCGCCATTACTAGTAAAAAAATTGTAAAAACGCCAGAAATTAATTCTCATGGTTTGTAAACATGGCAACTTTTTTGCAAACCAATCAATAAACTCCAATCGCTATTTTTTTTACCACAAATATGAAGAAGAGTATATATCGGGCAAAACCGATGAATACGTTTGTTTCATTTAATATATATTTTTTGGATTTGTATTAAAGCAAAAAGTAAGAAATATTGTTTTTTTTTTCAAAAATGGTCGCTCTTTGTTTGTTAATAGCTCAGAATCAGATAAGAAATGACCCAGAGGGGATCAAATACCACCAAAAGAAAGCTGTATTTGTGGGAAAAAAAGGGACATCAATTTCGTTTGGGTACAAAGCCGCACGACCGCGCAATTGTCAGTTAAAGCGACGCAGTGCCGAATCTCAAAAAGTGCTCTGGTCCTACAGTGGGAAATCCTTCCGGTCCTTAAGTGGTTAAAGTTCATGTGTGTGTAAAGGCAGGTGTCACAATACTTTTGGTAATATAGTGTATATCATTTTGGTAAATCTAAAGGAGATTTACATAGATTGTACAATCAGATTGTACAGTGTATGGCCAACTTTGCATTGGAAAAGTTCCAACCACTGGTGTGGGTAAATGGACTGTGATTCTGATTCTATTATTCGGCAGTGAAATGTGAATGTGTTCATCAATTAAAATGCATTTCAAGAAGAAATCCCATGTATTCCTATGTGATTTCCCTACATCTATGTGCTCCACATTTTTAAAACGTTTTATATTACTATATTAGATTTATTTCACTATAGTTGACTTTCATTGGCCAATCAAAAAATGTGAATTACATGAAAAACGCACTGAAATTCAGGGGCAAAGGTGTAAAAATAATATGTTGTCCATAGAGCGCTTCTCTCCGTACATTCAACCCACGCAGGTTTTTATGTGGCGCGGTTGCAAAGCGGTATATTTTTGGAAGTACACGTGGTTCAATTTAACCCTCAGGAAGATGAGATGACCTGGAAACCGTCCCATGGATTCAGCAAGCATGGGGTTTTTTTTAATGCACTTCAGGCTCCCATTCACTACTCAGGGATTTGTAGATTGAAGATCAAAGTTCAAAAAAATTAAACAAGCCAAATCCAATGCTCTTCATTCCTCCTTGCTCACATTTGATGGACAAAGCCGGTTTTAACCCTGTAAATGCTGGAACCTCTGTGCCTCAATTGTGCCCGCGCCTGTAGCTGTGGGCAAACTGACTTCAAAGTAAGTACAGGAAAAAATGAGGGAATATGGGTGTTATATGTGTTTTTCAGGTGTTCCCAAAATAAAAGTCTATGGGGCCAAAAACACTTGGTTCTGCCCCAGAGAAGCTCCTTTATGACACTTTACTTCTAAATACTTAAAAATCAATATAAACACACAAAAAAAGCTCAAAATTGCCTAACATACACCAAGCAGTGCTTAGAAACGACAAAAAAGTTATCTCAAGGTAACAAGGACCCCCTAGATAACGACGTACCCCCCCCCCCACAGA
The DNA here is from genome assembly GCA_018402905.1 of Glandirana rugosa. Classification (NCBI taxonomy): domain Eukaryota; kingdom Metazoa; phylum Chordata; class Amphibia; order Anura; family Ranidae; genus Glandirana; species Glandirana rugosa. Next base: position 321,347 of record BLSH010017490.1, on the reverse strand, counting down.
TTCGTGACGAACCACATACAATCCGTTAAAACTCGAAAAAAACACACAAATATAACTAAAAATTCATAAATCTTCATTTCACAGTATTTCCTCGAAGAGACCCCGTCTTGGTTCACAAAAACCGGGGTATCTGAAAATAAAACCCTTGTGGACTTTTTGTGTATATTGTGGGTATAAGGGAGTAAAAAAGGACATGAATGAAACTTCAGTCAAACGGGTGTCGATGTCCGCGCCCGTGTTAACTCCGTGTCTCCAAGGTCGTAAATGTCCCAATTTTGGCCGAAACAGGTAGTTTACACTCGTTCCTCCTTACTTCTCGTAACCTAAACCGAACAAATTAAAA
>BLSH010017490.1:289899-303465 GCA_018402905.1 Glandirana rugosa | reverse complement strand
GATGTGGTGTATCTGGATTTTGCAAAAGCATTTGATACAGTCCCCCGCAAATGCTTAATCTACAAACTGAGGTCTGTAGGCATGGACCATAAGGTTTGTTCTTGGATAGAAAACTGGCTATGGGGGAGGTCCAAAGGGTTGTGATAAATAACATGTGCTCAGAATGGTCTGGAGTGGTAAGTGGGGTACCCCAAGGCTCTGTCCTGGGACCAATTCTGTTTAACTTATTTATAAATGATATAGAAGATGGGATAAATAGCTCGATCTCAATATTTGCTGACGACACAAAACTATGCAGGGCAATAACAGCACTGCAGGATAAGAAACTTTACAGGAGAACCTGAATAAATGAACGGCGTGGGCTACTGCATGCCAAATGAGGTTTAACACTGGAAAATATAAGGTAATGCACTTGGTAGTTAAAAATATAAACGCAAGTTACTCATTAGGGGGAGAACTCCTGGGGGCTTCCAGGATGCAGAAGGATCTAGGGGTCCTTGTAGAAGACAGACTGAGCAAAAGCATGCAGTGTCAAGCTGCGGCTACCAAAGCCAGCAGACTCTTAGCATGCATTAACAACTTGCCGACCGCCGATCAGCATCTGACGGTGACAAAGTGGCTCTTGTAGGCAAAACGCCGTCATCTGACGGCGGCTGCCAGATCGCGCACTGTGAGCGCCCGCGCGCCGCCGGAGGCGCGCCCGCGCGCTCACTGTGTCCGGGGAGGGCCAGGGAGCGGGTGCGGCAGATTCGATCCCCGCCGGCTACCCGCGATGCCCCCGGAGTGAAAGAACGGAGGTCCGTGTAAGTAAACACGGACCTCCGTTCTGTGAGGGGGGAAGGGCTGTGATCACAGCCTTCCTGTACATGGAAGCTGTGATCACTTCCCTTCCCCTGCTAGGGCAGCCCAAATACAGTTAGAACACGCCCAGGGAACACAGTTAACCCTTAGAGCGCCCCTTGCAGGTTAACCCTTTCACTGCCAATGGCATTTACACAGTAATCAGTGCATTATTATAGCACTGATCGCTGTATAAATGCCAATGGTCCCAAAAAAGTGTCAAAATGTTCCGACATGTCCGCCCTAATATCGCAGTACCGCTAAAAATCGCAGATCGCCGCCATTACTAGTAAAAAATAAAAAAAAATAAAAACCCCAGAAATGAATTCTCATCATCCGTAAACGCGGCCACTTTTGCGCAAACCAATCAATAAACGCAGATTGCGATTTTTTTCATCACAAATATGAGGAAGAATATAAGTCGGCCAAAACCGGTTAAAAAAATTTTTTTTTTATTTTTTATTTTTGGATTTGTATTTTAGCAAAAAGTAAGAAATTTGTTTTTTTTTTTGCAAAATTGTCGCTCTTCTTTTGTTTATAGCGGCGATCAGAAATGATGCAGCGGTGATCAAATACCACCAAAAGAAAGCTCTATTTGTGGGAAAAAAGACGCAAACTTCGTTTGGGTACAACGCCGCACGACCGCGCAATTTTCAGTTAAAGCGACGCAGTGCCGAATCGCAAAAAGGGCTCTGGTCAGGAAGGGGGCAAATCCTTCCGGGGCTGAAGTGGTTAAAAAGGGAATTTACTCCAAAGATAAAGCGATTATTCTGCCACTTTATAAAACTCTGGTTTGGCCACATCTGGAGTATTCCATCCAGTTCTGGTCACCAATCCTTAGAAGGGATGTGCTGGAGCTGGAGAGAGTACAGAGAAGGGCAATCAAATCAATAAGGGGACTGGAGGACCTCAATTATGAGGAACGACTACAAGCGCTAAATGTATTCTCCCTGGAGAAGAGATGCTTGAGAGGAGATTTGATAGTGATATACAAATATCTCAATGGTGATCACAACCTAAGTATGAAACTTTTCAGTCCCAGGGAGTGTAAGAGGACACAGGGCCACATGATGAGACTGGAAGAGAAGCAGTTTAACCTTAAAGGATATCTAAAGGTTTGTTTAAAATAAAACAAAAAAAAACATGTTATACTTACCTCCTCTGTGCAGTTGGTTTTGCACAGAGTGGCCCCGATCCTCCTCTTCTGGGGTCCCTCAGCGGCGCTCCTGGCTCCTCCTCTTCTTGAGTGCCACATTGGAGAGCCGTTCTCCCTGGGGGCACACGTGCAGGCGCGCTCCCGTGTCCTGCTGCTGCGTCCATTGACACAGACAGCAGGACTCGGCCCCGCCACCTGCCTCCCGCGTCATTGGATTTGATTGACAGCAGCAGGAGCCAATGGCTGCGCTGCTATCAATCTTTCCAATCAGGACCTGAGACACCGGCTGGAGCTGGTGTGCTCGTCCCCGTTGCTGGTAAGTAAAAGGGGGGCTCTGGGGGGCTGCTGCATCACAGGTTGTTTTTCACCCTAATGCATAGAATGCACTTCGAGGGTTTACAACCCCTTTAACCTCTTTGTATCCGCGCCATAGCCGATTGACGGCTATAGCGTGGATCTAAAATGCCGGGAGGCCGTCAATAGACGTCCTCCCCTTTGGCTCGTGCCAGGCGTGCTCTTGCTGCCGCACGCCGCGTGAGCGTGCCCGCGGGTCGGGAGGACTCGATGTCCGCAGGAGACCCGCGATCTGGTCACAGAGAGCCAGAACAGGGAACCGCTGATGTAAACACGGCGGTTCCCCACTCTGTGAGGGGGGCATAACAATTTTACTGATCCCTGTGATCGGGATCAGTTAGATCTGTTATGTCCCTGTTAGCCCAGCCCACCCACAGTTAGAACACACACAGGGAACACTGTTAACCCCTTCACTGCCCCCTTAGTGTTAACCCCTTCTCTGTCAATGAAATTTATACAGTAATCGGTGTCTATTTTTAGATCTGATCTCTATATAAATGTCATTGGTCCCAAAAAAGTGTCAAAAACATCACATATGTCCGCCGCAATACCGCAGCCCGATAAATATCGCAGATCGCTGCCATTACCAGTAAAAAAAAAAAATTATAAAAACGCCATAAACCAATGTCCATAGTTTGTAGTCGCTATAACTTTTGCGCAAACCAATCAATATATGCCGATTGCAATTTTTTTCCCAAAAATATATGTAGAAGAATATATGTCGGCCTAAACTGATGAATACATTTGTTTTTTTATTTTTTATTTTTGGATATTTATTATAGCAAAAAGTAAAAAAATATATATTTTTTTTCAATATCATCGCTCTTTGTTTATAGCGCAAAAAATAAAAACCGCAGAGGTGATCAAATACCACCGCTCTATTTGTGGGAAAAAAAGTACGCCAATTTTGTTTGGGCACAACGTCACACGACCGTGCAATTGTCATTCAAAACGCGACTGCGCTGAAAGCTGAAAATTGGTCTGGGCTGGAGAGGGGTTTAAGTGTCCAGTAAGCAAGTGGTTAAGCTGCGTAGGAGTTTTTTCACTGTTAGGGCGGTTCGGATGTGGAACTCTCTTTCTCAATCGGTGGTGTCAGCAGGAAGTATGGATAGTTTTAAAAGACTCTTGGACGTGCATCTTGGCGAAAATAATGTACGGGGGCATATGGGAAATTATTTTTCTTTTTTTTTTTTTTTTAATTCTTTTTATTGTTTTTTTGATAATATGCATTAACATACACAAACAAGGGCCTCCGGCTCCAATAGCCGTATATGCCCTGGACTAACTAGACATAGTCTGCTAACTATACAAACAGTACCCATACCCCATATTCTCCCTACCCCCCCCCCCCTTCTGCTTGGGTTCTTGGCCTCCTGGCTACGGATCCAGAAGGAGTCCGCGTGCCCCACTGTGGGGCGGTATCGGGGATTGAGCCCCCACCGAGAGGGGATCCAGCCCCCCTCCGTTTACCAGGATTACTCAAACCTCTATCCCCACTGAGTATGCCATACCAATCTGTCACATCATCAATGAGAATTTACATAAACATTTACATTTGTCTCAGCCCTCAACCATTTGATATTGTAGAATCACACCATGCTCTCCATATCTTGTGGAATTTTTTATTACAACCCCTAGCCTGATAAGTGGCCTTGTAGTAGGGCAGCATCCTATTGACCAGTTGTTTCCACTTTATCTAACTGGGCGCAGCCGGTTTTTTCCAAGATAACAATATTAGTTTTTTCCCATAGAACAGTAAGATGGATAATAACGTTCTGTGTGCTCTTGAGGGGACCACCTCCTCCACCAATCCCAGCAAACAGACCCGGACAGTCAAAGGGATGGGCACCATTAAAATATCAGAAATACACCCCGTGACCTCTTTCCAGAAAACCTGTATCTGTCCGCAATCCCAGAAAATATGATGAGTTGCAGCCGGACTAAAAGAGCATCTCCAGCACTCCGGGGAAGCCGACGGATATATGGCGGCTAGCCTGGCCGGAGTGAAGTAGATACGGTGAAGGAACTTGAACTGGATAAGCCTGTCTCTGGCCGAAACCAGGTGTTTGAATGGTTGATCCCACAAGTCATCCCAATCCTCACCCTGTATCTCCGGCACCTCACTCTCCCATCTCTGTCTACATTTAGTGACCGCCTTGGGTGTAGTTTTGAACAGTTCTTTGTAGGATATCTATAGCACCTTAGACAAATCCTTCTCCTGAAGCATAGACTCCAAACCGGAGGGCATGGACTCTACCTCCTGAGCTTTAAACTGGCTCTGAAAAGCGTGCCTGAGCTGTAGATACCGGAAAAAGTATGTGTTAGGCAGCTCATGCCTGCTTCTCAAGTGTTCAAACGTCAACAGCTCACCCAAGTTAGTGACATCACCCACCCTCTTTATGCCTCTCGTGGCCCATATCTCAGGGTCTGTAAAGGACAGAAAATGAGGTAATTTCGGGTTCAACCACAACGGTGCCAGGGGTGACACTCCTAAGTAACTAGGGCATGCCATTTTAAGTGCCTCCTCCCACGCCCTAATCGTAGCCTTCATAGATTGAGTGAGGGGAAGGACGGCTCGCATACCCCTGTGTATTGCCATCCGTAAAGATTCATAAGAGCCCAATTGAGCCGCCTCCAGAACCGTGGCCGAGTCCTCCTCATCCATTGTCAACCACCTATGTACAAAAACCAGTTGCCCCGCTATGTAGTATTTCCTCCAGTCAGGCAGTGCCAGACCCCCCTGATCCACCGGTTCCTGCAATACCTTGACACCTATGCGGGGTGGGGAAGGGGCCCAGAGAGACGAACCAGTGATGCCCTCTAATTGCTTACAGAAGGACAGCGGGACCCTCACTGGTGCGTGTCTGAGAAAATATAGGATTACAGGAAGAAGCTTCATTTTAATGAGGTTCACCCGCCCCATCAACGAGAGAGGAAGTCTTTGCCAGGCCTGCATTTTATTTTTAAGGAGAGACACCAGGGGAGCTAGATTCAGCTGGAAATAGTCCCTAACATTGGCCGTTACTTTAACACCCAGATAAGTGAACGAGGAGACCCACTTGAGTGGCAGGTCTGGGTCCGCCCCGACCCTCGCTGCAGCGTCAAGTGGCAGGATACACGACTTGCCCCAGTTTACTTTTAGTCCAGAGTATACAGTGAACTCGTTCATTATGTGAAGTGCTGCCCTCAGTGACTCTTTCGGGTCCCCAAGAAACAGCAACATATCGTCAGCATATAACGCTAAACACTCACTGAGATTGCCTACCTTAACAGCCTGAATGTCCGGGGAGGACCTAAGGGCGGTCGCTATTGGTTCCATCATGAGGGCGAACAGGTAAGGGGACAGAGGACATCCCTGCCTCGTACCCCTTCCTATGTTAAAGAAGGAGGAGATAGCATTACCCATTCGTATAGCCGTTCTGGGTTTGCTGTAAAGCAAACTCACCCATTTCCTAAAGCCTAGCCCAAATCCCATTCGCTCCAGGACTTTACCCATGTAGTGCCAGTCTATGGAATCGAATGCTTTTTCTATGTCGATGGAGACCACCACACGTGACTATCCCTCCTCAGCCGGCAGCTGGAGGTGGGTGAAAAGTCTACGCAGATTGGTGTCCGTGGACTTGCCCGGGCATAAACCCAGTTTGGTCTGAATCTACCAGTGTGGAGACAACTTTCGCCACCCTGGCAGATAAGACCTTGGTCAAAATCTTAAAATCTGTATTCAGAAGCGCTATGGGGCGGTACGAGGAGCATTCCAAGGGGTCCTTGCCCGGCTTCGGGAGCAACACCATATACGCATCCAGCATAGAGGCAGGGAGGGAACCACTCTCCACACAATCTACAAACAGCTTAACAAGTCTGAGTGCCATTATTTCAATGTGAGTTTTGTAATGGTCTATCGGAAAACCATCCGGTCCCGGGGCCTTATTAGGAGGGAAGGAGCAGATGGCCGCCTCAACTTCTTTGATCGTGATGGGAGCATCTAAGATCTCCCTATCCTGATCGGACAAAGTGGGAATATCCAGAGATGCCAATTTGGAATCCAGAGCCGACACGTCGTACTGTGGAATGGGAGCGTAAAATGTGGAGTAGAATCGCTCAAATTCAGTCAGGATGACCGCGGGTTCAGTCACCATGTCCCCCCCCCCCATTCGTCTAATACTAGAAATACGGGAGTTGGGCCTAAAATCTGCCACTAGCATGGCAAGGAGCTTACCATTTTTGTCCCCTTCAGCGAAGAGTGACGCCGCCCTATGACCAGCCTCTGTATGCACTAAGTTCGTGAAGTGTAGGGAGAGGCCCCTGCGGGCCTGTAACAGAGATGAATAATTGGTTTCTGTGGGAGACTCTGCAAATCTCTCCGCACATGCCCCCTCCTCGTCCTGTAACATCTTTAGTTCAGTGCCATGCTCCCTCCGTGCCTCTTTAACCGCAGAAATACATTCACCCCTAATAACAGCCTTATAAGCATCCCAGAGATGTTTCCATCTCCAAAGCTCAGTCAGACTCATCACCGAGGCCCATGAGTTCAGATCCTGAGAGCAATCTCTAGCCGGGTTGGACGTGTCCAACCCGTCCAAGACCGCATTAAAATCCCCCATGACCAACAAGGGGAGCTGCAGATATGGCGCCAAGCTGGTCCAGAGGTCATGCAGTAATTGCATTTTGGAAGGCGGAGGCAGATACACATTTACCAACAACATTTTCTTATAGCAAATATCAATGACCAGGGCAACATACCTACCCCCGGATCTGAGATCACCTGGTGAATGTTGCACGGTACTGCCTTGCTGACCAGGATCGACGTACCTCTAGCATAAGAGGAGTACGTGGAATGAAACCCCCGCTGGATCCATGGTCGCCGCAAGGACAGCACCCTGCCCCCCTCCAGATGCGTTTCCTGGAGTAGGATCACATGTGGTTTGTATTGTTTAAGACAATGAAATACAGAAGCCCTTTTGTATTTATCTCCTAGACCCCTGACATTCCAAGAAAGGAACCTTATACGATCAGCCATTGTCCCACCAAAAGATGGTATACCATGTGTACTCGGACTCCCTCCACCCATAGAGGGCCTCCCCATGGCCAGAGCCCATCCCACCCCACCCCCCAATGGCACCAAGAACTAGAAACCAGTCCCCCAAGCAGATTGTAACTTTCCCTGCCATTATACCTTAACCAGTCAACTGGACTAAACCTGGTATGTGGCCTTATCCCGTTGAGAACAACAATACCAACTCAACCCAACAGTTATTTACTTAGAGAAGGGACCGAATGTCCCAATTAGTCAGACAAAAAGTACTCTTGTCCTGGGAATTTTCCTGTCAGCTCCGTGTTCCAGGACAACCTTGCAGACACTAAACTGCGCAGGATGCCTAACTCTGTTCCACCGGGGAGCAATGCCCACCAGCCAGCCCCGAGTCCCGCAACAACATCACACCCACCGCCCTAGCCCAAAACCAGGGTGTAGCAGTCAGGATACCTTGTTAGTTAAACTGGATAACAGGTAAGCACAACAGGTGCTCAGGAAACTCCAATTCAGAACCCCAGGGTCCTATTTCAGGAGAAAAATGGCAAGTTACTTTATGGTAGTCCATCTAGCCAGTCACCGGCCTCCTGAGGGGTTTCAAAGAATTTGACAGAACCCTTAAATTGTACGCGAAGCTTGCTGGGGTATAGCATGCTGTATTGAATAGCCTTGTCTCTCAGGCGCTTTCTGACATCATTGAAGGACCGACGTCTGCGTTGGGTCTCAGCCGAAAAGTCTGGAAACAGCATGACTTGGGCATTGCCGTATTTAAGTAGCTGTTGCTTTCTGGATTCTGCCAGGATACGGTCTCTATCCCTGAAATTAAGGAAGCGTACAAGGAATGGCCTAGGATATGAGCCTGGGGGACGGGGTCCTGTGGGTACCCGATGAGCCCTCTCTACTACATAAGTGGGGGTAAATCACCCAATGTCAGCAACTGTTGGAAAAAGCGTTCAGCAAAGAGAGTAGGATTATCCCCCTCTGACCCTTCCGGCAAGCCCACCACTCTTACATTATTCCTCCTTTGTCTGTCCTCTGCATCCTCAGCTCTCCTTTGCAGCTATTTGACCAGGCCTTGTAGCTCTGCAAGTTGTGCTCCATAGGCATGAGAGGCGTCCTCCACAGTTGAGATCCGCTCCTCTGCTGCGGTGAGCCTGCCCCTGATCTTATCCATGTCATGGCGGATGAGGTTACATTCTGCAGCTAAGTGGTCTATGCGGACCATGACTGCGGCGCTGCTGGCATTAATGGCCTCCAGGATCGGCCTAGTAATGGATTCTTGCGGCGACTCCAGCTCTGGGGAATTAGGAACAGAATGGACCAGGGTAGTGGATGCACCTGGACTATGCATCCCCTCCTCCTCAGCAGCCTCCATCGCCCGAGATGCCACCTGTGTGTCTGTGACACGCTTCCCCTTCTGCTCTGCTAGCAAAATGGCGGAGGAGGGGCCCTGACCCAGGCCTTGCACCGAGCGGGTCTGGCGCGGCTCCTGGGGCCCTTTCTTTGCGGCTTTCTGGCTCACAGTGGGCATGACCGGAGTCTGTAGTCCCGGTCCCAGGCGACGATGCTTCACTCACCCAGGGCCTAGGCAGACAGGAGACTCGGTGCGGGCGCCGCGCGGGTGTAGCAAGATGGCCGCCGCTACCCGGGACTAGGCCCAAGCCGCGGTATGTCCTGCCAGCTGCTCCCTCTCACAAATAAACGGTCCCTCAGGTTCAGGCTGTCAGCTGGGGGCACACAACACCCCGATGGAAGTGTAGAAAAGTCGGATGCAGCAGCTCTGCACAGGATTAGAGTCAGGATGTCAGGAGCTCCTCTCAAGCACGTCTGCTCAGCTCACCATCCGGCCACGCCCCCGGAAATTATTTTTCTATACACACACACACCTACATAGGTTGAACTGGATGGACTATTGTCTTTATTCAACCTTACCAACTATGTAACTATGTAACTATGTAACAGCGGGGCATAGTTCCTGCCACTGACATGAATTATCGGGCACCATTTATCCCACAGACACCAATAATGGGGCACTATTCCTTCCACTGACACCAATAATGGGGCACTATTCCTTCCACTGACACCAATGATGGGGCACTATTCCTTCCACTGACACCAATGATGGGGCACTATTCCTCCCACTAACACCAATGTTCATTTAAAAAAAAAAACAAAAAAGAAAACAAACATGTTATACTTACCTCCTCTGTGCAGTTGGTTTTGCACAGAGTGGCCCCGATTCTCCTCTTCTGGGTTCCCTCAGCTTTGCTCCTGGCTCCTCCTCTTCTTGAGTGCTCCATTGGAGAGCCGCTCTCCCTCGGGGCACTAGTGCGGGCGCGCTCCCATGTCCTGCTGCTGCATCCATTGACAGAGACAGCAGGACTCGGCCCCACCACCCGGCTTCCACGTCATTTGATTTGATTGACAGCAGCAGGAGCCAATGGCTGCGCTGCTATCAATCTATCCAATCACAGGACCTGAGACACCGAGAGCTGGTGTGCTCGCCCCTGTCACTGGAAAGACGGGGTTCAGGTAAGTAAAAAGGGGGCTCTGGGGGGCTGCTGCATCACAGGAGGTTTTTCACCTTAATGCATAGAATGCATTAAGGTGAAAAACCTTGAGGGTTTACAACCCCTTTAAACTGTGTAGGAGTTTTTTCACTGTCAGGGCGGTTAAGATGTGGAACTCTCTTCCACAATCGGTGGTGTCAGCAGGAAGCATGGATAGTTTTAAAAGACTCTTGGACATGCATCTTAGCGAAAATAATATATGGGATATGGGAAATGCTTTTTCTACACACACACACACACCTACACAGGTTGAACTGGATGGACTCTATTGTCTTTAATCAACCTTACCAACTATGTAACTATGTAACAGCGGGGCATAGTTCCTGCCACTGACATCAATTATGGGGCACCATTTATCTCACAGACACCAATGATGAGGCACTATTCCTTCCACTGATACGAGGTACTATTCCTTCCACTGATACAAGGCACTATTCCTTCCACTGATACAAGGCATTATTCCTTCCACTGACACCAATGATGGGGCACTATTCCTTCCTCTGACACCAATGATGGGGCACTATTCCTTCCACTGACACCAATGATGGGGCACTATTCCTTCCACTGATACGAGGCACTATTCCTTCCACTGATACAAGGCATTATTCCTTCCACTGACACCAATGATGGAGCACTATTCCTTCCTCTGACACCAATGATGGGGCACTATTCCTCCATCTGACACCAATGATGGGGCACTATTCCTCCCTCTGACACCAATAATGGGGCACTATTCCTCCCTCTGACACCAATAATGGGACACTATTCCTTCCACTTATACAAGGCACTCTTCCTATCTCTGACACCAATGATGGGAAAATATTCCTTCCACTGATACAAGGCACTATTCCTTCCACTGACACCAATGATGGGGCACTATTCCTTCCTTTCACTGATACAAGGCACTATTCCTTCCACTGACACCAATGATGGGGCACTATTCCTTCCTCTGACACCAATGATGGGGCACTATTCCTCCCTCTGACACCAATAATGGGGCACTATTCCTCCCTCTGACACCAATGATGGGGCACTATTCCTTCCACTTATACAAGGCACTCTTCCTATCTCTGACACCAATGATGGGAAAATATTCCTTCCACTGATACAAGGCACTCTTCCTTCCACTGATACCAATGATGGGGCACTATTCCTTCCACTGACACCAATGATGGGGTACTATTCCTTCCTTTCACTGATACAAGGCACTATTCCTTCCACTGACACCAATGATGGGGCACTATTCCTTCCTTCCACTTATACAAGGCACTAGTCCTACCTCTGACACCAATGATGGGGCACTATTCCTTCCACTTATACAAGGCACTATTCCTACCTCTGACACCAATGATGGGGCACTATTCCTTCCACTTATACAAGGCACTATTCTTACCTCTGACACCAATGATGGGGCAATATTCCTTCCACTGATACGAGACACTATTCCTTCCACTGATACAAGGCACTATTCCTTCCACTGATACGAGGCACTATTCCTTCCACTGATATCAATGATGGGGCACTATTCCTACCTCTGACACCAATGATGGGGCAATATTCCTTTCACTGATACGAGACACTATTCCTTCCACTGATACGAGGCACTATTCCTTCCACTGATATCAATGATGGGGCACCATTCCTACCTCTGACACCAATGATGGGGCAATATTCCTTCCACTGATACAAGGCACTATTTCTGCCACTGATACGAAGCATTATTCTTTTCACTGATATCAATGATGGGGCACTATTCCTTCCACTGACACCAATGATGGGGCACTATTCCTTCCTTCCACTGATACAAGGCGCTATTCCTTCCACTGACACCAATGATGGGGCATTATTCCTTCCACTGATATGAGGCACTATTCCTCCCTCTGACACCAATGATGGGGCACTAATCCTTCCACTTATACGAGGCACTATTCCTACCTCTGACACCAATGATGGGGCAATATTCCTTCCACTGATACGAGACACTATTCCTTCCACTGATACAAGGCACTATTCCTTCCACGGACACCAATGATGAGGCACTATTCCTCCCTCTGACACCAATGATGGGGTGCTATTTCTTCCACTGATACAAGGCACTATTCCTTCCACTGACACCAATGATGGGGAAATTGTTTACTACCACTAACACCAGGACATTTTCTACTCCAGTTGGCACCCTACATTTTGAAGGACATTAAACTGGCCCATTGTTTAGAAAGTTTGGAGACCCCTGGCCTAAACATTTCATTTTATTTTTGGAAAAAGTAGTGGGATGGTTAAAGCTAAATTCCAGCCTTCCCTTCAGTCTTGTACAGTTATACAGGCTTCTCTCCTGTACTGAAACGACATACTCTGATTTCACTGCACACCGTGAGCTTCTTGCACTATGCATTAGATGCTGCAGCAAGCCACAGCTCACCTCATTTCCTGCCTGGAGGATGTCCAGCATCATTTAGATCTATCCTCCCCAGCCTGACTGTCCCTGCCCCTTCCATTAATCTATAAATCAGTTATTTTAAAAGCAGAGGCTTGACATAATATATCGGTGTTACCCCAGGTCACCTGCCTAGGAATGCTCACCCCTCCAGACGGACATCTACCCATCAAGGCATTTTGATATTTGCATAATTCCTTCCAAGTATCAGGGCTGAGGGCTCTTGAGAGGAGCAATGGGGGCAAGGTGCTATGATGAGTTCAGGAAGCTACAGTATCTCACATAAGTAAGTACACCCCTCACATTTTTGTAAATATTTTATTCTATCTTTTCATGTGACAACACTGAAGAAATGACACTTTGCTACAATGTAAAGTAGTGAGTGTATAGCTTGTATAACAGTGTAAATTTGCTGTCCCCTCAAAATAACTCAATACCAGCAATTCATGTATAAATCAAATCAAGAGACCTTGTTCTCCTCCGCCTTCCATTTGAGGATGCCCCACAGATGCTTGATAGGGTTTAGGTCTGCAGACATGCTTGGCCAGTCCATCACCTTTACCCTCAGCTTCTTTAGCAAGGCAGTGGTCCTCTTGGAGGTGTGTTTGGGGTTGTTATTATGTTGGAATGCTGCCCAGTAGCCCAGTCTCTGAAGCAAGTGGATCATGCTCTCTCTGCATCAGTATGTCACAGTACATGTTGGCATTCATGGTTCCCTGTGCTGAATTGTAGCTCCCCAGTGCCGGCAGCACTCGTGCAGCCCCAGACCATGACACTCCCACCACCATGCTTGACTGTAGGCAAGACACACTTGTCTTTGTACTTCTCACCTGGTTGCCGCCACACACGCTTGACACCATCTGAACCACACACCGCCGTTGGTCCACTCTTCATGTTTCTGTTCACACAGAACGGATGTCAGTTCGTACCACCACCCTCACAGTACCAGACCCCGACGTGCTCACGACGGCCGTGACCCCTCGATGTTAAGTCGTGTCCCTTGGTACTTACGGTTGTACATGACACTGTATGACTACGTCTCTCTCGTACTAGGTGAACGAAGTCTCTGACCCGATGACCCGTCGTAAGGTTGTATTATTGTTGGGGTTTGTGTGGAGGTTCTCCTGGTGACGGAACGATTTCTTCGACTCCCATTTCCACTACCTGACCGGTTCGTACAGAC
>BLSH010017490.1:265966-283076 GCA_018402905.1 Glandirana rugosa | reverse complement strand
CAGGAATGTATTTTGGGGTGTAATTGGAAGTATGCATATGCTGTGTGTGAGAAATAACTTGTTGTTATGACAATTTTGTGCAAAAAAAAAAATAATAATAATTTCTTAATTTTCCAAAGAATTGTGGGAAAAAAGTACAACTTCAAAAAACTCGCCATGCCTCTTACTAAATACCTTGGAATGTCTACTTTTCAAAAAGGGGTAATTTGGGGGGTATTTGTACTTTCCTGACATTTCAGGGCCTCAAGAAATGAGATAGGCCATCAGTGCATCAGGTGTGATCAATTTTCAATGATTGGCACCATAGCTTGTAGACTCTATAACTTTCACACAGACCAAATAATATACACTTATTTGGGTTATTTTTACCAAAGATAGGTAGCAGTATAGGTTTTGGCTAAAATTTATGAACAAAAATTACTTATTTGCAAAATTTTATCACAGAAACAAAAAAAAAATTGTTTTTTTTTCAAAATTTTCGCACTTTTTTCAATTATATCGCAAAAAATAAAAAACCCAGAGCTTCTTAAATACCACCAAAAGAAAGCTCTATTTGTGTGAAAAAAATGACACAAATTTTGTTTGGGTGCAGTGTAGCATGAGAGAGTAATTGAGATTCAAAGTGTGAGAGCGCTGAAAGCTGAAAATTGGTCTGGTAAGGAAGGGGGTATAAACGTCCTGTATTCAAGTGGTTAAAGGGGACCAGAAAGTTCTGAGCTACCCTTATTTTGCTTCAAAGTTCTTTATTTGAAATTTAAGTTTTTTTCCTGAAATTTCCCTCTTAAAATGAAGGTGCGTGTTATACGCCTGTGCGTGTTATACGCCGATAAATACGGTAGTTTTTTTTATATATTTTTTGGATATGTATTATAGCAAAAAGTAAAACATATTGGGTATTTTCAAAATTGTCGCTATTTTTTTTGTTTATAGTGCAAAAAATAAAAACCGCAGAGGGGATCAAATACCACTAAAAGATGGCTCTATTTGTGGGGAAAAAAAGGACATCAATTTTGTTTGGGTACAATGTCGCACGACCGTGCAATTGTCAGTTAAAGCGACACAGTGCCGAATCGCAAAAAGTGCTCTGGTCAGGAAGGGGGTAAATAATTCTTCCGGGGCTGAAGTGGTTAATTACTCAAGTTAGCCAATAAAAGGCACCACTTACAGTCCATACTTTCTGCATTAATAAATTGCTCTACTGAAAAATAGAGGTCGCACCAGCCTATCGCATTACCATAATATAATATTTTTTTGTGTATATAAAAACAAGTAATATATTCACAAATACATGACAATAGCAGGCATGTCATATAATGTGTGTGACTGCAACCAGATCCCCACCACTCTGCCTGAGTGTTTATTAGCGCAGCACCTCCTAGGATCGCCACCCAGGACCACCAGGGAGCCCACCCAGGGACCACGAGGGAGAGCCCACCCAGGACCACCAGGGAGCTGACCAGGGAGCCCACCCTGACCACCAGGGAGCCCACCCTAGACCACCAAGTAAGGGGCACAATGCCCAACATGGATGGCACTCAGTGCCTATTTCAGATGCCACCCAGGACAACCAGGGAATGTACACCTTACAGGTCAATTGGTCATTGCCGCCTATCAGTGCCCATCAGTGCAACCTATCAGTGCCCACCAGTGCCACCTATCAGTGCCCATCAGTGTCACCTATGAGTGCCCATCAGTGTCCGTCAGTGCTGGATATCAGTACCACCTATCAGTGCCCTCAGTGCTGCTTCTCAGTGCCGTCTATCAGTGCTGCATATAAGTGCCTCATCATCAGTGC
Organism: Glandirana rugosa; assembly: GCA_018402905.1. Classification (NCBI taxonomy): domain Eukaryota; kingdom Metazoa; phylum Chordata; class Amphibia; order Anura; family Ranidae; genus Glandirana; species Glandirana rugosa. Next base: position 281,281 of record BLSH010017490.1, on the reverse strand, counting down.
CCGTCAGTGCCGCCTCATCAGTGCCTATCAGTACTGCCTCATCAGTGCCCGTCAGTGCAGCCTCATCAGTGTCCATCAGTGATGGCGAAAATGTACTTATTTACAGTTTTGTGACAGAAACAGGAAAAAAAGTTTTTTTTTTCAAAATTTTCAGTCTTTTTTTAATTTCAAACCAAGTTTATTAAGATATAGTCAAAAGTGTACAGAAACCGAGGTAAAAGTCAGTGTTGATGTACATTATTACATAGGAGATTGATATAACAGGAATACATACATCTTCAATTTTAGATACAGAACCGACATTTGTGTATGAATAACATATAAGGTCCAAAAGGGACTCTAGAATCTACTCGGGTATCAGCGAGTTCCGGAGAGACGGCTGCCGGTGGTAATTTGGAAGCGCCTTGTCTGAAATCGTATGAATATGTTGCCCCGGGGGGTCTCCCTCCACGCCTCCAGACCACCCGACCACTTTACATGGGAATTTGTGGCCGGATAGGGGCGCTGGGGAAGGGCCCGCTGGGGCAACCCCGATGCTCTTCTCGAAAAATTGTCAACTACAGCAAGTGATAAGCGAAAATATAACAAGTAACAATAGAACAAGGGTAGAGGAGTCAATATTGTAGCCGGGTATCTTGTTTTCACGCGTCCAGTGAATTCTCGGCGGTGTGTGTTTTGAGTGTTGGGCGAGACCACCTTCTGGCACCAGCTGAGAGAGCCCTGAGTATAAACCTCCTGTGTTCTCTATAGACGGAGGGGCAGGTCAGGCATTTCCCTAGTCCTATGCCCTCATGGGGGAGCTATGTTCTGACATCATAAAGTGTATCTGGTATCTCATGGTACGCAGGGTTGGGTGCTAGTTTGGTTGGGAGTTTTCAGGGAAGTGTATTCCTCTGAAGTGTTAAACAGCTGCCAGCAGGCCCACGTGGTTCAGAATTTATGGGGGGTGTCGTTGGCTTGATGTATTAGGTCTTCCATTTCTTCAATTTTGTTAATTTTTTTTTAACCAGTCCCGAATGGAAGGTGGGTTGGGAGATAGCCAGAGGGTGGGAATAGTCAATTTAGCTGCATTGAGCAAGTGGAGCATGAGGGATTTGTTATAGTGTTTTTGTGGGATTGAGGTATGGTGGAGAAGCATTTGTGTGGGCGAGAAGTCAATCGCATAAGAGGTGATGGATGTTGTCAGGCGGTGTACATCGGATCAGAAAGGAATGATTTTGGGGCAGGACCACCATATGTGTAGGAAGGAAATTTTCAGTCTTTTTTTATTTGTAGCGCAAAAAATAAAAATCACAGAGGTGATCAAATACCACCAAAAGAAAGCTCTATTTGTGGGAACAAAACAATAAAAATTTGGTTCGGGTGCAATGTTGCATGACTGCGCAATTGTCATTCAAAATGCAACAGTGCTGAAAGCTGAAAATTGGTCTGGGTGGGAAGGGGTGTAAGTGCCTGGTATTGAAGTGGTTAAATAACAAACATGTTATACATGTGTGCTCATAAGTTTACATACCCTGGCAGAATTTATGATTTCTTGTCCATTTTTCAGAGAATATGAATAACACAAAAACTTTTCTTTCACTCATGGCTAGTGTTTGGCTGAAGCCATTTATTATCAATCAAATGTGTTTACTCTTTTCAAACCATAATGACAACAAAAACTACCCAAATGACCCTGATCAAAAGTTTACATACCCTGGAGATTTTGGCCTCATAACATGCACACAAGTTGACACAAAGGGTTTTGAATGGCTAATAAAGGTAACCATCCTCACCTGTGATCTGTTTGCTTGTAATTAGTCTGTGTGTATAAAAGGTCAATGAGTTTCTGGACTCTTGACAGACCCTTGCATCTTTCATCCAGTGCTGCCCTGACATTTCTGGATTCTGAGTCAATGGGAAAGCAAAAGAATTGTCAAAGGATCTGCGGGAAAAAGTAGTTGAACTGTTTAAAACAGGAAAGTGATATAAAAAGATATCAAAGGAATTGAGAATGCCAATCAGCAGTGTTCAAACTCTAATCAAGAAGTGGAAAATTAGGGGTTCTGTTGAAACCAAACCATGGTCAGGTAGACCAACTGAAATTTCAGCCACAACTGCCAGGAAAATTGTTCAGGATGCAAAGAAAAACCCACAAATAACTTCAGGAAACTCTGAAAACATGTGGTGTGGCTTTCAAGATGCACAATAAGGAGGCACGTGAAGAAAGATGGATTGCGTGGTTGAGTCGCCAGAAGAAAGCCATTACTACGCAAATGCCACAAAGTATCCCACTTACAATATGCCAAACAGCACAGAGACAAGCCTCAGAGTCATTTGGAGTGATGAGACCAAAATTGAGCTTTTTGGCCACAACCATAAACGCTAGATTTGGAGAGGAGTCAACAAGGTCTATGATGAAAGGTACACACCATCCCTACTGTGAAACACGGAGGTGGATCGCTGATGTTTTGGGGATGTGTGAGCTACAAAGGCACAGGAAATTTGGACAAAATTGATGGCAAGATGAATGCAGTATGATGTCATAAAATACTGGAGGAACATTTGCATTCATCAGCCAGGAAGCTGCGCATGGGATGTACTTGGACATACCAATATGACATTGATCCAAAACACAAGGCCAGGTCGACCTGTCATTGGCTACAGCAGAATAAAGTGAAGGTTCTGGAGTGGCCATCTCAGTCTCCTGACCTCAATATCATTGAGCCACTCTGGGGAGATCTCAAATGTGAAGTCCATGCAAGACAGCCCAAGATTTTCCAGGAACTGGAGGCTTTTTGCCAAGAGGAATGGGCAGCTTTACCATCTGCGAAGATAAAGAGCCTCATCCACAAATACCACAAAAGACTTCATGCTGTCATTGATGTTAAAGGGGGCAATAGACGGTATTAGGAACTGGGGTATGTAAACTTTTGATCAGTGTCATTTGGGTAGTTTCTGTTATCATTATGATTTAAAAAGAGTAAACACAGCTGACTGATAATAAATGGCTTCAGCCAAACACTGACCATGAGTGAAAGAAAAGTTTTTGTGTTATCATTCATATTCTCTGAAAAATGGCCAAGAAATCATAAATTCTGCCAGGGTATGTAAACTTATGAGCACAACTGTAGGTACCTCCTCTGTGCAGTTGGTTTTGCACCGGGCAGCCCGGATCCTCCTCTTCTCTGGTTCCTCTTTGCTGATCCTGGCCCCTTCTCCTATCAAGTGCCCCCACAGCCCACGGCTTTCTATGGGGGCATGGAGCCGAGTCACAGCTTCCCGTATCTATTCAGACACGGAGCCCCGTCCCAGCCCGCCCCTCTCTCCCCTGATTGGCTGACTGATTTTGATTGACAGCGGCGGGAGCCAATGTCACCGCTGCTTTGTCTCAGCCAATCAGGAGGAAGAGTCCCGGACCGCTTAGACATTCGTGGACATTGCTGCAGAGAGAAAGGGCCCAGGCAAGTAATTAGTGGGGTGCCGGGGGGGCTACACACAGAAGGTTTTCTATCTTAATGCATAGAATGCATTAAGATAAAAAAACGTCTGCCTTTACATCTCCTTTAATTGAACAAGCTGAAGTTAGAAGCTGATTGGCTACCATGCAGAGCTGTACCAAATTTTGCTCTCTTCAGTTTTAGTAAATCAAACCCATAGTATTTCCCTTCTGCATTAAAGTGTTTTTTTTGGTCTGCCTGTCCGTACTGTACATTGTATGTGTAACCCAGTGTACAATTTCAGCAGCTACCAAGATGAATCTGAGACTCCCGGCTAATCGGGTCTTAGGAGCTGTTTCCTGATTGGTTGGGAGGAGAAGCAGGAAGACATTAGTGAATTTTAATTTGCTAATGTCACACAAATGGGGGGGCTCAGCCCACCCTTTTTGAAGCCATGGGTGGGCTCAGCCCACCCTTTTTGAAGCCAATTAGAGCCTCCGGCTCTAATCACATGCTACAGAAAAAAAACCCACATTGAAATTCATGTGTCCGGTGCCCTGCATGTAGACTAAGGGCAGGGCACATGGATTTGGGGGGGGGGCGTTCCTAATGGACAAGCCGCCATTGCTTGGCAGGCCAATCAAGACAGCCAAATATTGGAACTAGGAAGAAGACCGGCCAAAGATGTCAGCTGCCAGTGAGGGAGCTCCTGGACACTGCATCACTGGAATGAGGGTGAATATGCAGTATAATGATCAGCCATAACATTATCACCACTGATAGATAAAGTGAATGACATTGATTATTTTGTTACAATGGCACCAGAAAGTGGGTGGGATATATTAAGCAGAAAATGAACATGTTGTCCCTGAAGTTGAATGTGATTTAATTAGAAAAAAATTGTGTAAGGATTTGAGTGACTTTGACAAATTGTAATAGGTGGACAACTGGGTCTGAGCAACTCTGAAACAGCAGCTCTTGTGGGATGTTCCTGGTCTGCAGTGGTCAGGACCTACCAAAAGTCATGGGCAGCCAAGGCTCAATGATGCAGGTGGGGTGCACAGGCTGGCCCATATAGTCTGATCCAATAGAAGAACTATTGTAGCTCAAATTGCTGCAAAAGTTAACACTTATTCTTATAGAAAGGTGTCAGAATACACAGTACTTGCCTCTCTGCCATCCTGCAGGACAAGCTTCCCCGATTTTTTACTATTATTATACAGTATTTATATAGTGCCGACAGTTTGCTCAGCGCTTTACAATATTAGGGCAGACAGTACAATACAATACAATTCAATATTAGGTGGGTGGTCATAATGTTATGGTTGATTGGTGTAGTTCTACTTTAAATGGGAAGAAATAGGGAAGAAAACCCTTGTTCTGAAATAATTAGAAATATGCAAGGATGGGGGTGCAGTAAAAACAGATGTTTGAGCCACATTTTTTTTTTTTTTGAGCCACATTTTTTTTTTTTTTGAGTCACATTTTTACTATTCCCCCTTAAGTTGCAAAGACAGCCTAATGGGGGCGTACATATGCCATGCCCGCTATGCCTTGCTTTCCTGCCGCGGTAAGAAATTATACCCCTACCAGTACAGTCGCTGAACATGACCAATTCAAGTGAATGGGGTCACTGAGTAAGCCACAAGGTAACCGTCTATAATGCAATTGTTTGTGACGCAGAGGTGTGACATTTCCAGGGTTAAAACAAGCTTTGTCGCCTCCTCCTCCTCTGATAAGCAATCCACCACAGATCGCTTTTCAAAGGTGTGACAACGACAGCCTTGTGTCTAAACTCAGAATAACTGGAAAACACTGACACTTATTGTTTTTGTTTCTTTAGCCAAATGTAGATACAATTAGGTATGTATTTGAATCTCGATACAGTAATTACTTTTTACAAGTTGATAGCGAATGAACGTGATATGTTTATCTCAACCTTGATATATTAGTAATGATTGTTACAGTTCTTCAGTTGTATCTGTGAGAATAGGAATGTGAATCTAACAAAACTAGTGACGCATTCATCTTGCAGATTTCCTTGCTCCATGGATTTAGCTATTGTGGTGGAATTTATATTGAGATTAGAAAAAAAGAGCCCCCAGATCCTGCATTCTTTATACAACTTTGCAAAGAAATTAATCTGTGCTGATATGAATATGGCAGAAGGAGAGGGCATCCAACCAACTCTCTGGCAGGAATCAGCGCTTCCAGGTCTGATTTAAAACGATTTAAAGGTTTTGCTGAAAAAGTGCCTTCACTTGAAAGCTTGTGGTTTTACTAGAAATGTGAACTGCAATTTGATGTATCAGATTAAGTGCCACCTGGTGGTGAATTCTGGTAGAGCAGTGCAGTGACATATCTCACGGAGCAGGAGCAGGGGATGGTTGGCAGCCTTGGCCCTGTCCTGGGTACAGCCAGCCAAGGGATGCTCTAGATCAGGGGTGTCAAACTGGTGGCCCTCCAGCTGTTGTGAAGCTACAAGTCCCATCATTCCTCTGCCTGTGGGACTCATGCTTGTAATTGTCAGCCTTGTAATGCCTCATGGGATTTGTAGTTCCGCAACAGCTGGAGGGCCGCCAGTTTGACACCTGCGCTCTAGATCATTAGTTGAGATGTGGCCCGCTGCCTTGCTGCCTCCCCCCTCCTCCTGAGTGTCCAACAAAACTGTAGATCTCCCAAACTATCACAGTGCCCCCAGTCCCTATAATGCCCCTCAACCTCCCACAGTACCACTTAGTCTCCCACAGCCCCCCCCCTCCCCCCAAGGCTGCTGCAGAGTCCCCCAGCCTCCTATAGTGCCCCAACCTCTATCAGTGTCCCACAGTGCCTCTTAGCCCACACATTGGCCTCCAGCCAACCCCCAGTGCTCATGCAAAGCCCGAACCCCCTCTAGGACCCCCTTTACCACCACAATGACAACCAGCCCCATCCAGAGCCTTCCAGCATTTCAGTACATCTTTTGCATACACATATTTTATTGTGTGAGTATAAACTTTTCTTTTTTTTTTACTGTTGGGGCATGGAAGGCTTTAGAAGATATTAGTGGGCAGTGGTTCAGAACCACTGTTCTAAATTATCCTGCACTTTACCACTATGCAGGAAAGGTCTTTCAGTTTCCTTCTGGCTTTGATGCGTCACATGACACAAAGCCAAGGATAAGACTTGGAGGACTTTACCTGACTTTGCATGTAAACAGGTTGGAGCGGTTAGTTGTTACTGTTCCGGCTGAGAGGGTCGGGGGTAAAGGAGTAAGACAGCCAAAGCTCATTTGGCTGTACTTCTCCTGTGGATCAGAGGAGTGCAGTTCGTTCTGCACTCCTGTGACCCGTTTTCAGCTGACAATGGGCTGAAGCTCGCTGTCGGCTGATGTCACAAAGCTGCTCCAGGCTTGGGCAAGATTGCGACAATGAAGTCGGGATCCGCCCACATTCCTGGACCAGCACTCATCTCAGCCTCTCTGTGAGCCACTGAGAACCTGGGGCGGCCACTCCCGCCCCCTCCACAGCCCAGCACACCAGTGGGGGGGGGGGGGCAAAGCAGAGAGCTGTTGACTGACAGTAACCAGCTCTCTGTTCAGGGAGCTGTGAGAACCAAGCGATCTGTGGTGTTTGATTGCTCAGTTCTCAGTCTTAGAGCAGGCGGGGGACAGAGGCAGCCTCAGACTGATGCTGCATCCACCTAGGTAAGTGTAAATCTGCCATACTTCTCTTTTAATGTTTTGCCAGCTCTCCGTTCTTTTGGTGGGTTTCTCCTTTCTGGGTCCGGCCCACTTGCCTGTGTGATATAAAGGGGGCAGTGGTTCGGTCAGAGAGAGTTCCAATCTGACAGTCCCAGAACTCCCCCATGGAGGTCTGGGGAGCAGACTGTCTGCGAGCACAGTACAGCATTGTGTTGTGAAACCCATAGGGGAAGGATTTTGAAGAAGAGACCCACAGGAGTAGGAGAAAATCATCTGTAATGGCCTGCAACAGAGACTTTTGATTTTGGGTTTGCCCTGAAGATGCCAGCACTGGACTATGCCTCCGAAGAATCTACACTTCACTGAGAGAACCTGTAAAGGACTATGGGCACTGAAATACACTTTTTCAGGTATGCTGGGGCAGCAAATCAGCCTGTAGTTATAGTTAGAGAATTAGGAAAGCACCATGTTTCATCTGTTGGACTGTAAGATGTCTACCTTTTTTCACTTTTATTAAGTAAAGCATTTGAAACGTTGTCCCTGCGTGGTCTGAGGTTACTAAAGAGGCGTATTGTAAGTAATGAGCACACACACAGTTAACAGTTGGGTCTTTAACACATTGGGGTAAGCAGACATCAGCGTGGAGTGGAGTAATGTGAAGGACACAAGTGGCTACCTGGAGTAACGGAAGCATAACAAGCAGCCTGTCGATAGTGTGTACCTGCTATAGGTGGAATGGCCTTTAGCAGCGAGGGAGATGTTGTCAGCACTCATTCCACCAGCAGTCTGTCTCCTGTCGCAATGAGAGTGGATTGCATTGCAGAGGTTTCCCATCCTGTACAGAAGTATTAGGTTCAAGAGTAAAGGTTTAAGAGTTGAGTGCACATGTGGAGCCCCGTACAGAGTGCCCAGCGGGGCCCACTCCACTACTTGGGAGTAGTAGTGGAAAACACTGGACAGGTGGTTGTGGACATTGGCTGAGCAAGTCCCTCCAAAATGCAAGTGTACATTATCCCAGGGAACTGGGAGTTAACTGGAGAATAGTTACAGCGCAGTGTACATGGAGTATGTTTATCTAAGATGTAGAGGTCCGTCTTAAGGTTGAGTATTCCCCCACAGCAGCCTCAGCCTGGTTGCAAGGTATTGAGAAAACAGCAGAAATCTAACGTAACGTAACCCTGTAACAGTGCCTAACGTAGTCCAGAAGAACCCACGTGGGGCAGGCCTCACATGTGACCCAGTAGTTGGCTCCCAAGGAAGGGGTAAATGGGGAAACATGAAGAATGTGACAAACAACCACACTACTGCCCCACCTGCCCACATGCAGTGAACACACTATTTTGCACTTAGTGAGTATTTTAGGGACAATTTGCTGGGGTGTATTTTTGACAGGAGTGGAAAGGAGAAAGGAGATGGAGAGATTTTTTTGCTGAGGGGATGGGGGAGATTTTTGCTGGCAGAAGGGAGGGATAATATTTTTACTGAAAGGCGGGGACTGGAATGTGGGGGGGTTTCTGCTTGAGGGAAGAAATTTTCGGTAATGGAGGCTGAATTGGTGTTTGGGTGAGTTGCCCATATATTGTTACAATTGCCAATCTGTTGCTCACATATTGCAACAATTGGACATCTGCTGGTTGCATATTGTAATAATTATCTGTTTGTTGTGCACATGTTTTAAGAACTGCATGGTATATGATTAAATAGGTAAATATATATACAGTATGATTGCCTCTGTATTGTCAGGATTTCCACTTTTTGCTTATGATTGCCAAGTCACCACTAAAACAGAAAAAAAAGAACAGCACTAATCTAAACCTTGAAATGAATCCACAAATCCATTACCATTATAAAGCAAACAGTTTTCCACTGAATAGACCATACAAGTTGTATGACAGCGTCACTGTGCTAGAGCCAGCGGTAGTTTCAAGTGGTGGATGTGACGTCAGCGAAGTCCCACCTTTACGCATTTCATCGCCGAACATCATCAGGAAGCCTGCATATTTTAACTGTATTTTACATAGTTATATAGTCAGGTTGAAAAAAGACACAAGTCCATCTAGTTCAACCAATAAAAAAAAAAGAAAAATATATATAACTATACAATCCCATATACACAATCCTTCACCCACAGTTGATCCAGAGGAAAGCAAAAAACCCCAGCAAAGCATGGATCCAATTTGCAATAGCGGGGGAAGAAAATCCTTCCTGAAGAGGGATTTTCCCTGGACCAACTTTACCTATAAATGTTAGTACCCCGTTTTATTATGTACATTAAGGAAAGAATCCAGGCCTTTTTTAAAGCAATCTACTGTGCTGGCCAGAACCACCTCTGGCGGGAGTCTATTCCACATTTTCACAGCTCTAACTGTGAAGAAACCTTTACGTATTTAGAGATTAAATATTTTTTCCTCTAGACGTAAAGCGTGCCCCCTTGTCCTTTGTGATGACCTTAAAGTGAATAACTCAACACCAAGTTCACTGAATGGACCACTTATGTATTTGTACAACATCCTGTGGGCGGGACGAAACGCATCCGTTGACCGTGGGTGGTGACGCAATTTCCGGTCGGTGGAACACAGGTTGCTGGTTACTTCTGGTTCCCAGTTTCTAATCTATTAAGCTTGATACAACAATTTTAACATGTGAGTGGATATTGTTTGTTTTATTTTTTAATAAACTGAAATACAATATATTATTTTCTTTGCCATTTCATCCATACATCATGATGCTACATTGAGAACACTTGTGCCATATGTTGAGATATAGTCCGTGGAACCACAGAGCCCAGCCATTCACACCAGGGTGTATGACTCCTATCAGGGGAGTTCTGGAGATCTGATACCACATTAAGGTCATCTCACATACCTTGAGACATAATCAGTGGAAACCCCAAAGTCCAGCCATTGGTGGGACCACAGAACCCAGCCATTCACACAGGTGCTTATGACTTCTGTCATGGGAGTCCTGGAAAGCTGGGTCAGTGAGCACACAGGGGGAAACACGTTGTTTACAAATTGTTTACTTCAGCACTTGGCACTTTTACACTGGAAAATTGAATATTGCACAGGAAGATTTCACACAAAGGTTTATGAACTTTTATGGACATTTATTAATTTTAAGTATTGTATATGACATGTTTGGTTTATGTTTTATAACACATGCGTATCGGGTAGCGCTCTTAGATTGATTTGTCATGTATTTGGACATGTTGGTCATATCCCCCTTAATCTCCTCTTCTCAAGAGAGAATACATTCAGTTCCTCTAATCTTTCCTTATAGCTGAGCTCCTCCATGCCTCTTATCAGTTTGGTTGCCCTTCTCTGCACTTTCTCCAGTTCCCCGATATCCTTTTTGAGAACTGGTGCCCAAAACTGAACTGCATATTCTAGATGAGGTCTTACTAATGATTTGTACAGGGGCAAAATGATGTCTCTATCTCTGGAGTCCATACCTCTCTTAATACAAGAAAAGATTTTGCTTGCTTTGGAAACCGCAGCTTGGCATTGCATGCCATTATTAAGCTTATGTTCTACCAAAACCCCCAGATCCTTCTCCACCATGGATTCCCCCAGTTGTACTCCCCTAGTATGTATGATGCATATTCTTAGCCTCCAAGTGCATAACGTTACATTTATCAACATTAAACCTCATTTGCCACATAGTCGGCTAATTAAACAGTGCATTGAGGTTGGCTTGGAGTTGGAGACATCCTGTAAGGACTGCATAGCTTGGTGTCATCTGCAAACACTGAAATGGTACTTTTAATCCCAGACCGATATCATTTATAAATATTATTGAAAAGTAAGGGTCCCAACACTGAACCCTGGGGTACATCACTGATAACTTTAGACCATTCAGAGTAAGAATCATTAACCACTACTCTCTGAATTCAGTCAGTTTTCTATCCATTTAAAAACTGATCTTTCCAAGCCTGTATTATATGATTGCCTCTGTATTGTCAGGTTTTCCATTTTTACTTATGGACTATCAAGTCACCACTGTTTAAAGCATCATATTACCATAGTTTAATTCCTTGCAGTTCTTTCCTTATCAGAGGACACTACTATTATGCCCATGTTAGGCACATACTTGAATTGTCATTTTTATTGCTAGGATTTTATATATACTGTACTGTATATAAAGGAAAGCTTATCCATCTTTTTTTTTTTTTGGCCAGTATTAGTCATCATTTCATTTCATAATTATTACTAAAACGTATTTGATGCATGGAGGAGAAGCACTAGGGGTGTTGAAAAATAATTTGTTTCAGGTCAGGCGCCAAATACGCTAGCTTGCTGCTGGAGCTGAGCTGTAAGCAACAACACAAGGGCCCCACTATTATTTGTAAGGGGACTCTGGAGGGTTAATCCTCCTCTTTCTTATTAAAAAGAGACTTAAGGGCCTCATAGGTGACTCAAATTTGGGTGAGTTGTCCTGCAAGCACCACGTGGCTGAACAATGACCGTATCCCATCAGAATGCAGTGACTGTTTGGCAGTGTTGTTGTATTGATGCTGCCCACAGCTCTGATTACAACAGCGGGCAAGGGAGATTCCTTAATTTATGCTGTTTAGCTTGCACGGGGGAATTAACTGATTTTCACTTGATCGGCCCGCAAAAATCAAGCTGAGCATAGTAGACTTTAAGGAGATGGGTTTTTTTTTAAGATTTCATTAGTCTGTTTAAACAAGAACTGGTTTTGTTTGAGGAAGGCATTGTGTGCTGTAATCACAGAGTTAATATATTACTTTTTTATTTTTTTTATTTTTTTTTTTTTTCTGAGCACTTTTTGAACTGCAAAGGATTAGTGAACACAAATACCTACATGTAAATCCATTAACAGTAAATTAATTAATACCTTTTTATCACAAGAATACAAACAACCTTGTTACAAAAGTCCAGAGTAAGGTGCAAGAGTGAGAGTAAAACATCAACAGTGTTATTTTGGTTAATCAGTGCGTGGCACTAATGGGGCTCATTACAAGTTCATTTGTTGTCTTAATTTCTAAACTGTTCTATAATAATTCAATTAGATTGTAACATGTCAAATACTTTTTACTTTTTTAAGTCCTAAAATGTTCCTGCAACTCATGTCCAAAAACAAAGTGAAAGTATCGGCATGCTTTCTACTTTTTTTTTACCAAACTACCATTGGACTGTAGAATTTACCATTTGCTTTTTCCACTATTTACTAACTTTCTGTTGACTAAAAATACTTTAAAACAAAAACCGCAAGTAAAAAAAGCCTGCAAAAATTAAAAAATATGTTCATCAAGAGTGACTGCAGCCTATGCATGTCATAAAAAAAGCCCAGGGGTTTCTCACAAAGCAGAGCCATGGGGTATTGGTAAAAAAAAGTCCTAGTGAATAATAATGCTCCTAATAAAGGGAATATTTATTGAACCTACATCATTTCATAATGTTCAAGCAATATTTCTTTTATCAAATGTATTATTTTTGGGGAATTCTTCCTCAATATCCCACATTTCTAATACATGCATCTCATAAAATTAAAATATCTTCAAAAAGTTAATTTATTTCAGTAATTCAATTCAAAAAGTGAAACTTTTATATTTTATATAAATGCGTTACACACAGAGTGATATATTTCAAGCATTTCTTTCTTTTAATTTTGATGATTATGGCTTACAGCTAGTGAAAACTCAAAATTCAGTATCTCAAAAAATTTGAATATTACAGAAGACCAATAGAAAAAAGGTTTTTAATACAGAAACGTTGGCTTACTGAAAAGTATGTCCATGTACAGTATAGTATGCACAATACTTGGTCGGGGCTCCTTTTGCATGAATTACTGCATCAATGCGGCGTGGCATGGAGGCGATCAGCCTGTGGCACTGTTGAGGTGTTATGGAAGCCCAGGTTTCTTTGATATCGGCTTTCAGCTCATCTGCATTGTTGGGTCTGGTGTCTCTCATCTTCCTCTTGACAATACACCACAGATTCTCTATGGGGTGTGGGTCAGGCGAGTTCTCTGGCCAATCAAGCACAACGATACCATGATCATTAAACCAGGCATTTGTACTTTGGCAGGGTGGGTAGGTGCCAAGTCCTGCTGGAAAATGACATCAGCATCTCCATAAAGCTGGTCAGCAGAGGGAAGCATGAAGTGCTCTAGAATTTCCTGGTAGAGGGCTGCGCTGACTACCAGATGACATGACTCCCCAAATCATCACTGACTGTGAAAAATTTTGCATTTCATTTGGAAATCAAGGTCTCAGAGTCTGGAGGAAGAGTGGAGAGGCACAGAATCCAAGTTGCATGAGGTCCAGTGTGAAGTTTCCACAGTCAGTGATGATTTGGGGAGCCATGTCATCTGCTGGTGTTGGTCCACTGTGTTTTATCAAGTCCAAAGTCAGCGCATCCCTCTACCAGGAACTTCTAGAACACTTCATGCTTCCCTCTGCTGACCAGCTTTATGGAGATGTTGATTTAATTTTCCAGCAGGACTTGTTACCTGGCCACACTGCCAAAAGTACCAATACCTGGTTTAAAGTGGTTGTCAACCTGTGACAACCACGTTAACCTACAGGTAAGGTAAGCCTAGAATAAGGCTTACCTGTAGGTGCACTGCATATCTCCCAAACCTGCACGGTTCAGGAGATATGCAGTGTTTTGCATGTGCCAACGTCATTTCGACACATGCGCAGTGAAGAAACGGCCCCCGTGCCGTTTCTCCACTGACCCTGTGCCGTGACTGGCGGCTCCCGTGCGCATGCGTGGGAGTGACGTCACATGATTCCGGCCAGTCACAGAGCCGGAGTCACGGCCCCGGAAGGAAGAGGGGCAGAAGATGGACGCGGCCTGGAGCGGGGACATCGCTGGACGCCGCAGGCTTGGTCTGCAGGTAAGTGGCACATAATGGGCTACTATGCGATGCATAGTAGTCCATTATGCCTCTACTTTACAGAGTTATATTGAGGAATAAACCCAATCTGGGTTTACTTCCTCTTTAATGATCATGGTATCACTGTGCTCGATTGGCCAGCAAACTCGCCTGACCTAAACCCCATAGAGAATCTGTTGGGTATTGTCACAAGGAAGTTGAGAGACAACAGACCCACCAATGCAGATGAGCTGAAAGCCACTATCAAAGAAACCTGGGCTTCCATAACACCTCAGCAGTGACACAGGCTGACTGTCTCCATGCCACCACACTGCGTTATGAGATGCACCTGTATAATCTAATGAATCCACCAAACTGGTGCCTCTGCTTTTCTGTGCTTTTTTATTTTATTTTTGTACTGGTGCCCAGATGACCCTACCATTCTGATGTCCTTCAAGTGGACCTTGGACTGGGCTCCACCGAACATCAAAAGCAACTTTGACCTTCTCTGTGTGAAGATGGATATATTCTCCACATGTACCACTTTAAGGTACCATGCTTGTTTGGGCGGCACAGTGGCGTAGTGAATAGCACTTTCGCCTGGCAGCAAAAGAGTCACTGGTTCAAATCCCAACCACAACACTACCTGCCTGGAGTTTGCATGTTCTCCCTGTGCCTGCATGGGTTCCCTCCCATACTCCAAAGACATGCTGGTAGGTACAGTAAATTAGATCCTGTCTAAATTGGCCCTAGTATATGTATGAATGTGAGTTAGGGACCTTAGATTGTAAGCTCGAGGGTAGGGACTGATGTGAATGTACAATGTATATGTAAAGTGCTGCGTAAATTGACGGCCATATATAAGTACATAAAATAAAAAAATAAATGAGTAGCATCTTCAGATGTAAGTCACACATTTTTATATCTACCATGTGTACCTAATGTGTTTTTTTTTGCAATTTAAAACAATCCTGTACTACAACATAAGGTGTCCAAACTTTTTTCAAAGAGGGCCTGATTTGATGAAATGAACATGAGTGAGGGCCGACCATTTTGCCAAAATAAAGAAGTAAGGCAAAAGACTAGGTCTGCGGGAACGTCGTGTGTCGGAACTGGTAAATGAAACGTATTTTATCAATTAAACGTTAATTAAAATTACCAAGTTTCTTGCAGTCCGTTTTACCAGCCGGGAGTGAGTACAAGTAAAGTAGTTTAGTCCGGGAGAAACTTTTTTCAAACCTGTGGAATACAACATCATGTCCTAACAAAATTTAACGTTTTTTTTTGTGTAATCCATGTGTACCATCTATATTTTTACACACTGAATGTAGACTTCTACGATGAGTAAATAAAAAAATAAAATACATGAAT
>BLSH010017490.1:237371-248541 GCA_018402905.1 Glandirana rugosa | reverse complement strand
CAACGATATATATATATATATATATATATAGATATATATATATATATATATATATATATCCCCTACAGGAACTTAACCATTAGAAAATGCGATCGTTGTCTGCTTCCTACACCTCCCCTTCTCTGCCGACCAGTAGCATTGTCTTGTTTGTGCTACGTCCTTGGCGGGATTGAATTTCCAGGTAAGCGGATCATCTTATATCTCCCCGGTTTTGTAATAAATATGCTTGTCATGTATTGAGGCTGTATGCACATATATGAAAAAGCCATTTGTATGCAACGGTAACTGTTTGATATTCTGTCTTTACCGCCATAGATCTCTCCTGAAGAAGCGGTAAACTATCCGCGAAACATGTAGAGACTTACAGATGCCCGTGGCTCAATATCCCAACAATACTCCTCCCCTATTTTGTCCACCCCCCCCCCCCATGCTATTGGGGGAACTACATGTACCTGCATTTTATGACCCATGTATATTTGTATGTATTGTTTTCTGATAAACAATATTTTTATCTGTATCTTGATATCAATAAACTGTGCTAAACATTTTTAAATACAGTTGTAATCACCCTTCACTTACCCAGTAGGTGCTGCGATAGTCCAGTCCCTTGGTATATCCAGGGGATTTCTCCCTTCCCCTTTGTCTATGTGGGCTTCGTTCGGGGATCGAAACACCCACACTCTCTTTATCTCAATCAATTTTGGTTGAGGCACCCCCACTTAGTTTATCTGAACACTCCTGAGGTGATCCTAGTACTAACCATGAGTGAAAGAAATATTTCTGTGTTATTCATATTCTCTGAAAAATGGCCAAGAAATCATAAATTGTAGATAGGTAGATAGATAGAATAGAATAAGATAGATAGATACACACATATTATTTAGAATGTAAACTCAGACACAGGAATACAAAGGTCAAAACAATTGTTTATTATTATTGAAAAATAAAAACAAAACATCAAGTAAAATGCTAATGTGTGCAAGGATGGCAAAACACAGTAAAATAAGTTAACGGCCCCAGATTAAAAACAAAACGAAAATGTACCTGCACTACAGTACTTTTCAACATACCTGAGCACAGAACAGTACACAGAACTTGTTAACTGCATTAAAATAATCCTGGAAGTATAAAAATAATTAAAAACAGATCAAAAGTTAAAAACAAAACGATATACATTAATGAAAAAGAAGCCAAGCCATCTAGTGTACATAGCAATAGTTCACAAGCAATTCAGAAGAGATCTACGTATAGCAGTACAGGGAGTCAGAGCAGAGATTTAAGAACGACGAGTTATACGTTTTATGAATTTGAATTAGCACAAGGTAGATGGTAGAGACCAAACTATGAGGTGGTACGTGGATGACATTATGGGCACAGAAGACCGACCTGTATAGAAATTGCATATACTGTACCTGTATACTTGGAAGCCTATGATGGACACCATAAATTAACCCCCCCCCCCTCCAAAAATCAATATTTTAGACAACAGGCTTCTTCTATATCTTGGGCTTTCCAACAATGAGATCCTTCTGCCAAAATTCTGGTTACGGTCTTGGGCACTTTAGGTGTTCCTACCCACCTTTGTGTTCTAACTCCTGTTACATGGTAAATGGAATCTTTCCTAGTGACCAAAGCATGTGTGCAGACCGGGAACTCAGCACCCAGATCTCACCAATTGAGGCCAAGAAGTATAGAGAACCATCCAAGGGGTTTATCCAAAATTTCAAATGCCCACTTTATTTTTCTGTACATACAAAAAAAATAAAAAAAAAAAAAAAAATAAAATCAGGTTATCTAGCAACAGGATTGAAAAGAGCATGGTTGATTTCAGTATATCCAAGATTGTGCCATCACCATAGAGATGAATTTCCTCTAAAGCAGTGGTTCTCAATCTCAGTCCTCAAGTACCCCCAAATAGGCCATGTTTTCAGGTTTTCCTATCTTGCACAGGTGCATGAAATCAGAGTCAATGACTTAGTATTTTGGTCAGCTATTTTATGTAAGAGAAATTCCCAAAACATGGCCTGTTGGGGGTACTTGAGGACCAAGGTTGAGAACCATGGCTCTAAAGCATCCATGCAGCCACCAAGTAACTGTCCATTTATCATGTAAATGGCTGTGTAAGCCATATGTGATGTGTGTGGCACCAGCATCCGACTATTGAAGTTTGTTTCAGTTGCAGGGACCATGTTAGACTAGTCCATGGCACTTGTAGGGCAGATTGTTGAATCCTAGGAGCAAAATAAAATAATGGAATGGAGCACTTGGCCAAAGCAAGCAAACAAAATTCTTGCTAACCTACAAGTGTATTTAAACCCTTAACCTATTTTTCAGTATGTTCGGCATCATGCCTCACTGTATAAAGGTTGATTACGCAAAGAATTTGTTACCTGAAGATCCAACCTGTAACAGTACTTCATGTGTTAGACTGACAGAACGTTAAGCCACGGCCTTGCAATTAGCTGCAGTGTTCTCAGCCTGCCGTGTGCCTTCCTTTAGTTATCCAATGGGCTGCCAATCTAATATCTGATTGGTGGCCCAACAGCCAGCTGACAGAGCACACAGCAGGCTGACAACACTGCTGTTAGTTGCAAAGCAGTGGTTTAATGTTGTCAGACCAAAAAGAGAAGTGCTGTCCCTGGTAGGATCTTCAGGGAACACATTTTGTAACTGATTTAGAAAAATGATTGGTTTAAGAAAACTGAATACAGGCGAGGCATGATGTTAAACATGAAAACTGAAAAATAGATTTAGTGTTTACATACACTTTAAAAGGATACCGGTCATTAAAGAAGAATTCAGGGGCTGCCACCGCAGACCTCATTTTGAAATCCTGGTTCTCTGGCTGGTATGCTGACCCTCTGACTTTAATAACTGAAGTAGCAGACCTGGCAGATCAGTAAAGCCATCATCTGCATGCATGCATTCAGAGATTCAAAGTATTGAAACGAGAGGACAGCATGACAACCAGGCAACTAGCATTCTCAGAAGGAGAGGGCAGCCTCTGTTTCCCTTATGATGGGTTTCTAAAAGGGTGACAACAGCTGGCACTCTGGCAACATTGCTGTATATTGTTTGAACAAATACATTATATACAAGATGCCATACACAAGGTCACCAAATATACGCATTCCTGACCCGGTCACAGACATAGGACCAGCTGATAAAAAAAAAAAAAAAACAGTTTTCTATAGCAAAGATTTTTTTCTACACAAAAAATTTGTAGTTTGAGAGCAGAGCAATTAGACCTCTGAAGAAAACCTATTTTGTCTTAGAACAACATTTTGTCTGTACCCACCTTGTCCATAAGCAGCCATGTTTGTTTTGCTTTTTTAATTCCCTTGCTCAGCTACACTATATAGCCATATTAACATCTGGCCATCACACCTACAGCCAACATTATATATGGACAAATGCATGTTGATGGCACTGCAAATTGTGTTTTGGTGTTTGCAGTGAAGGGCCACATTAGCACTGCGCAAACTGTTGGCGCTATATAAATCCTGTATAATAATAATGCTTACAGCATACAAAAACATTTTTCGATAATTGTGGACTTTCAACCTTGTGGCAACAATTTGCAGAATACTCTTTTCGCTTCCAGCATGACTATACCCTGTGCATAAAGACAGGCCCAAAAAGACATGGTTCAGCAGCTTGTTGTGGAGGAACTGGAGTAGCCTGCAAAGAACCCAGACCTCAACCATACAAAACCCCATTGGAATTAATTGAAACCCAGGTTTTTTTTTTCCCACAATCAGTACCTAATCGTAATGTATGATGTTATGGCCACAAGAGAAGAGGCATTTCCATATTAATCCCATCCCATGGTTTTGAATGTTCAATAAGCGGCTAAAGGTTTGATGGTCAGGTATGAAGCACTCGGCCATATACAGTAGTGTAGGTCAGTGTTTCTCAACCAGGGTGCCATTTGGGTTCCCTCTGGGGTGCCGGGAGCATGTGACCTAGTTTGCCCAGGATCAGAGATATAAGGACTCTGTGGTAACGGGAGGCTGCAATGTGATAGGGAACTAGGTCATAGGGGTAGTCTAATGTGATGGGCTCATGTATGGGTGTACTATGATGTAAAGGGGGGACTCTGACATGGTGGGGGCTTCTGATGTGATGGGGACCCCTCATGTGAATTAACTTCATCAAGGTGATTGTGTACATCATCCCAGGTTTCCCATTCAGGAGTAGCATTTACGTTTTTTACAATTTAAACTAGGGTGCTTCGAGATTTTGCTTACTTTTAAAAAGGGTTCCCCAACTGAGAAAAAGGTTGAGAAGCAATGGTGTAGGTCATGCTACAGAGAAGCAGCTGCCCATGCATCCAAGCTTACTTAATATTCATCATTTCTTTATGGAGACAACCATTACTTCCAAACAGCTGTCTACACAAGTTTACAATATTGTCAAAATAGAAGAAGATCTACCTTTATTGTCAGATACGTTGTCAAAAAGATCATGAGCATGTTGAATTGCTGTATATACTATCAGGTGAACAGAAGTCCATTATGAACACGCTTGATGACTTTTCATTGCAACTACTGTCTTATAGGCAAAAAGATGGTTATCCATTCCTAAGAATTTATGGTTTACCATAGGAGGTCAAAACTTTCTTTCCACTACTGCATTATGCAATTATTTTTTCTGTACTAGTAATGCTACTCCTCTCAACCAATCAGCGTATATAAAAAACATGAAATGTTAAGAGTCATACTGTAAGTAAAAAGGACACCAAATTCCACAACATAGATAAATTTAAATTGCCTGTGCAAAGGGAAAATTGCAGACTTAGGAAAAAAAAAAAAAAGTGTAAAAAGAGGGAAAGATAAAAATATGATCAAAGCGGTAATTCTGGCCATTATGGATGCCTAGTCGCTACTTTTGAGACAAAGCCACTTTCAGGTCCAGTGTCATAACTGCCTATGTATGGCCAGCAATTATATGATAACTTCTCACAAACTCCAGACCACTGACGGACAGATAACTCCCCTTTCCTTTTTAAGCATTATGCAGTGATACAAAAAAAATAAAATGAAGAATGTTATTTGCTACAAAAGTAGTCTCCGCTAACAAACCACGAAATTCAAGTACAACTGGATAGAACTAGCAGATGGGAGTAGATTGAATAAATGAGATTGTCCAGAAGCAAAAATATTTTTTGCGAAAACTACAAGCATTGGAGAAAAAAAAAAAAATGAGCAAGACACGGCATATCTTGCAAGCATTACATCTACTTTGTTTCAAAGAAATGCTGAGGGTTGCTTCCAAGAACTGGTAGCTACTTTGCAGATGCCACTAAACAGAGCAAAGAAAAAAAAAAAAGCTATTTTTTTTTTACACAACAAATACAATATGCATATACAATGTTCAAAAGATAAAATAAAGGGATGAGGTATGTGATTTGTCAAGGCTTTTTTTTTTCCTTTCATTTTCACAGTATTATTTGTGCAAGATTTGGGCAATAAAAAAGTTATGTACATTATGAAGACTAAAATATTAGTGACTACTACTACCACCACCACCACTGGAAAGCTGGGTCAGATTTGTGTATTTGAGTATGTTTTTTTTTTACTTTTTGGAATATGAATGCCTGAGAGGCTGCGCTAAAAGTTTTCACAGATCTTGTCGCTATACAAAGCATACTCATCAAAGTTCTTCCTGTAAGAAGAAAAATGTAAATACTCCCCTTTCCTGAATGCTGTACATTGCTTGAATGCTCTGAAATTGTTCCCCAAAGTCCAATGCAAACAAAGACTTCTGGGAACGTCATTCTCCTGGAACTCCCTATAGCTCTCACCCTTTCCTCCTGCTGACCCCTAGGTTGCTTCTGTATCCTTAAATTTGAGTCAAAAGGGAGGAACCAGTGGGAGCTGCAGGGAGACTCAGGAGATCTACCCGAAGGTTTGTTTTAAGCAGACTAAGGAAGTGGGAAAGGCATTTACCTTCTTGTTTTACCGGGAGAGAGCTTTGTTGGCTATACTTTGAATAGCATGAGTCACTTTAAAGCCCAACCCCAGACCAGCTTTATTTTCTTTGATAGACTGGGCAAAATGTCCCTTCACTTGCACTCCCACTGACAGGGCATCAAAGGACAACGAAGTCCTGGAAAAATCCTTCCAATATGGAGAGACAGCAATAAAAACACAAATTTTAAGCAGAGTGGTGAAAATTATAAAGCCCAACTTCCTGCTCAATAACCTTATCAGGGTTTAAGAAGTTTAGCATTTTTTGGTCTTTCCTCTACATCTGGTAAATCTGCTTGTATGCCTGCCGGGATTATTAGATTTCTCACTACACTTCTGAATGCTCATATGAAAGTGCCGTAGTGGTATCTCCACTCCCTCTCTTTCAGGCCATTCACAAAACACAGCCCCAGATTTCACTTTATGAATAGTTTACAACACCTGCAGTGCTTAACATGCAAATGGCCCAGAAGTACAACAGCAGCTGTACTAATCCCCATGCATCAGAGAAGATTTGCATGATGTAGTAGAAAGCCGGCTTGACAAGAGGTTGCTTTTGGAGGAAAAGGAAAGTTTTACTGCTTTAACCATGGTAAGGTTTTATGTGCCTAGAGTTGAGCTTTAAAGAAAGTAAAGATATAGACCAGTGGTTTCCAAACTGTGGCCCAGGGGCCAGATGAGGCCCCTTTGTTTGCCTTTATTTGGCCCTTGGGACACTTTTCCTCCAACTGACAGCAATGATGGGGCACCATTCCTCCCACTGACACCATTAATGGGGCATTATTCCTCCCATTCCTACCAATAATGAGGAACTAGAAATTCCACTAAAACCAATGATGGGGCATTGTATACTCCCACTAATGCCGGGGCATTTTCTACTTTCACAGTCCGGCCCCCCCTAAAGCTTGTAGGGCGGTAAACTGACCCTTTGTTTAGAAAGTTTTGAGACCCCTCGATATAGACTATTCTTGGCTTGGTGTCACAGTGAAAAAAACCCAAAAAAAACACACAACGTCCCAACACGCTACCACTTTCCCAATAGGGGTTAAGCACAAAACACCTGACAGAAGTTCGAACCCTTCCCTATTCAAATCTGAAAAGAATTTCTGGAGTTGGGCTTTCAGTTGCACGGAGATCAATGAAATGAAAGTTGTTACTGATAAACATAATAAAAGGTTACTGCACATCTGACGTTAGTATTGCCATTTGCATTCTATTCCAAAAATTCCAGTTTTGCTTTCTAACAAGAGGGAGAAAAGCCTTTAGTGAGACATTTCCAATATGTCAAGAACTTCCATTCCAGTAAAAAAGTTTGAATTTAAAATCTACTTTCTAACAAAAATTCCCAGTTTGCTTCACACAAATCTTACAGGCCTCACTTGGGTATTCGGTTATATAACAGCAATGATTTCAGCAAGCTTCGAGTGGCTTCGTTGTCGGCACAGGATCACATTTTTCTAATGGCTCACCTGTAACTTTGGATATACTTCTCTTTCTGGCATCCTGTGTATTGAAAAAGCAATTGCTTCTCTGCTCTCCAGTCGCTGCACGTATTCTACACTCCAGGTGCGTGAAATACTTGCTGGGCTGCTGTGGTTCTTGCTTGGCTGCTGTGATTCCTCCTGCTGGCTCGTATGCAAGAGAAACACTATGGCCAAAGGAAGCTAGTAGTCAACTTATCCGACCGGTCAAATACTTGCAGTGGCTAGGAAGCAGAGAAGTGGTGGCTTTTTAAAACTTGGGCTGCTGAAATGTACATCCACTCTTTTACAGGGGGCCTACTTGCAAAAGGGACACTTGCTGACAGGGTCAGTTTTAAAGCACCATCCAGCTCCACTTTTAAACAAGCTACTACCAGGCTTCAGCAGTTTTTCATCAAGCTTCAAGTAATTCTGAAGCTTACTGAAGCCAACTAGCAGCATGTTTAAAGATTTTTTTAAGATTTGTGTTCACTTCCTCATTCTGGAGATATGCGCTATAAAGCATCCTCTCTCAACCAGGGTTCTAAGACCATTTCAAGGATTACTGACTAGGAGGTTGGTTTAGCTCTGAAGAAAGGGTCATGTCCCCCGAAACACGTCAGCGTTCCAATGATTTGGTCCCATCAGTTACATGCTTGCTGTTGTGAGTGGATTTAAATGTGCTTATGATAAATGCACAAGGTGTTTGCTCCCTCCTGTGTGTGGAAATCTGGGCTTCCTCCAGAAGCTGCCAAGTGTTCCTTGAGAAGAGAGCACAAATTTACAGTGGTTGTAAACCTAGTTACACTACTTTTACTTACAGGTAAGCCTATAATAAGAATTACCAGTAGGTACCTCGAAGATATTTATTGTATACGCTTACTCCAACATCATAAGCGCATGCGCACTGATGAAACATGCCGTGACTGGCAGCTCCCATGTGCAAGTGACGTCATCGTGGCTACGG
Source organism: Glandirana rugosa (assembly GCA_018402905.1). Classification (NCBI taxonomy): domain Eukaryota; kingdom Metazoa; phylum Chordata; class Amphibia; order Anura; family Ranidae; genus Glandirana; species Glandirana rugosa. Next base: position 240,142 of record BLSH010017490.1, on the reverse strand, counting down.
CCACAATTTTTTTTTGAGTTTACAACCACTTTAAAAAGGGTAATTTCTACACTGACCACCAATGGTGATTGGGTTTCATTTTTCATTACATGTATTCTTTTAATTAAGACGCTCTACAATCTAGTGAGCATGGTAATGTACCATGAGCTGTTGGTCTAATACTTTAGTGGGAGTTCCCCTGAGACCTGACAACCATTTCAGAGGGTCATGATAAAAAGATTTAAAAAGGCTTGCTCAAAGCTTGCCATAAACTTCCCAAAACCTTGCTGTAAACACTGCTCTTATACAAGCTAAAGCCAATATAAACAAGGCATTACAGAGACCATGAACTAGAAGAACATAAACCCTCTTTTTAAATTAATATTTTTAACTGCTACATGCAATGCACACAAAATATTTACAGAAAAAAAACCCTTTACATTTTTCTGTAAGATATGGGCTATAACTACTGAAGACACTAAACTGAGTGCAACGATTAAAGCACTACCATCCAAGTTAGTGTTCTATATTTTCCAGCAAATATATGGATATAATCTAAGAATCTGAAACATAAATAAAATCAAAAAAATATATACTTTTTTTAACATCTTAAAAATGGTATGCAGAACCAAGACACTAGAATTGTGCCATGTACAAAGATTGTAATAACCTATTTAAAGTGATTTTTAAGGCCATGTGTGAAAGATTAAAATTAAGGATTATTTGTTTTAAGTTTCAGTAGGTACAATACGAATAATAATGAAATACAAAATGCATCAATTTGTTAGAATAGATCTTCTAAGAGTAGTTCCAAAAGTTTTGATCTTCTAATACAGAACCAGAATGGCCTAAATTATTTGAGCTACATGGCCTACTGTGGCAAAGAATGAATGGCATTGACAAACATACCATAGCATTCAATAGGACAGGATAGGCTTGTATAACACAACACTGGAAAGTATTTTTTCTACAAAAAATAAAAGCCAACTGCTATGAAGCTTTATCGGTATAGTTACCTTTCACATTTACTCCAAGAAATGGACAGCATGTCAATCAAAAACAGACCTGAAACTACCTAATCAGTGGATAAATTTCCATTGAAGATGGTCTGATTGGCAGAACAGCATAAAAAAAAAAAAAAAAAAAAAAAAAAAAAAAAAAAAAAAGAAAAAAAAAAAAGAAAAAAAAAAAAGAAGTATTTAAACTCAACTCCCTATGCAACTCAGCTACATATGTGCAAATAGAACCACATGCACAAATATTTTGGGAGTAAAGGATAGATGAGAGAACTAGGTTTAGAATTTACAGTACTTAAATCTTGGAGCGTCAGCAGTTTTTTTAGTATGTTTCCAAGTGTGCACATGCAGCTTCAAATCTATTCTGCCAATAGAATCTTAAATCTATTTTTTACAAAAGGAAACACATTTTGGGGTTAAATATCCTAGATTTGGTCTTCTAGTTTTTGTTACAAAGATAGCACCATTGAAATACAAAAATTAAAGCATGTGAACAAATAAAAACCCGCTCTAAAAAAACATGCTTTTTTAAACACATTAAAAATGAAATATATAGTAATCTATACAAGATAAAAATCAAATACTGAAGGAAGCATTAAAAACAGGCAAAAATGAGAAACTCTACAAAAAAAAAAAAAAAAAAAATTATATATATATATAATATGTATTGCAGCCTCTACGACGATGGAAGATTACAGTACGTTGTGAGCTGTAAGAGAGTAATGACAGTAGACAGATGAAACCAATACGCTCTAGTGTTGCACACTAAATGCATTCATTCTCTAAAATGAAACAAAATGGGAGGAAAAGACACAAAGCCTAGTGATATTGCCTCAGATATTACCCGTAATTAGTCTTCAAACTTTAAAAGATGCAGTACCACTGACGCATTGTGCCATGGTGTAGCAATGAAGGCACTCCGAGATAGACCATCTCCGACATCATATTTAAAAAATCCTTTTGTATGATGTAGGAGACAGTATTTACTGCTTTCATTTAACAGCAAACCTGCTAGGACTATTATGGGGCAGCAAAGATTTCCACCACCTTTTGTGGTCAAGTCAAAAAGTTGACAAAAGAAGATAGTACATTAATCACCAAAAACTCCAAAACTATATTACTCACGTTATGTAAACAGGAAAATCCTCCCAAAACCACTGGTTAGTTTTTCACAGATGCTGGTGGACTAAGTGACCTATTGCTTCAAACAAATGTCATTGGGTTAAAAAAAAAAAATGTGGATCAAACCATTACCTGGAAAGGAAGCTTTATACCTGCCTATCCTGCTGCTCTGTTTCCTCGTTCTTCGCTCTCTTGCCAATTAAGGGCCGCGCCACATCAGACACTGCATGCAATGCTTGGCTCCCCATCGTGCGCTGTGGTTCGTTCTCCCAGCCCCTACTTCAGGACAAAGCAGTTGATGTAAAAGGTCAGTTGAAGAAATCACAGTGCAACAGACGGCTACGGACATGGGTGGACGTGACACTAAAGAAGTTGACTGGAAAATGTAGTTGACGAAACAGGACTTCATCCCCGACCCTCTTGCTTGGTGTCGCGTGCTACCCCTCGGTTCGTAACGTACGTCACAGACTACACCGCGCCGGGAATTAACCGTTCTCTCGCTTCTTGCTCCTTTGTCTCGTCGTCCTATCCGTCCATATTTCGAAGGAAAGGTCCATTACCAAACTAGGTGTAAAAAAAAAAAATTGGGTTACTGTAAACAAACTTCGTTATCCAGTGAATCAGGTGGTCGTAGACACTTTTTGATTGGTCACC
>BLSH010017490.1:155399-170691 GCA_018402905.1 Glandirana rugosa | reverse complement strand
TCCCCTGTCACACTGCACCGATCGGTGCGGAGAGGGGGGAGACAAGCCGGCACTTCCGCCGGCTTGTTTACATGTGATGCTCCGTCATTTGACGGAGCAATCACATGGTAAACGGCCGCTCCAAGCGGCCATTTACCGGGATCCGTGATGTGCCGGGTCTCCTAGACCCGGCGGTCACGGATGCTCCCAGGTGCGCGCCCCAGGGGGCGCGCGGGAGCGCGATTGTGGGAGGACGTTATATAACGTCCTCCCACAACAATGGGTGCCACTTGCCGACGTGTAACTACGTTACACGGTCGGCAAGTGGTTAAGGATGCCCCACAGATGCTCAATAGGGTTTAGGTCTGGATACATGCTTGGCCAGTCCATCACCTTTACCCTCAGCTTCTTTAGCAAGACAGTGGTTGTCTTGGAGGTGTGTTTGGGGTCGTTATTATGTTGGAATACTGCCCTGCGACCCAGTGTCTGAAGGGTCTGCTTCAGTATGTCACAGTGCATGTTGGCATTCATGGTTCCCTCAATAAACTGTAGCTCCCCAGTGCCGGCAGCACTCACACAGTCCCAGACCATGACACTCCCACCACCATGCTTGACTGTAGGCAAGACACACTTGTCTTTGTACTCCTCACTTGGTTGCCGCCCCACATGCTTGACACCATCTGAACCAAATACATTTTTCTTGGTCTCATCAGACCACAGGACATGGTCCCAGTAATCCATGTCCATAGTCTGCTTGTCTTCAGCAAACTGTTTGCGGACTTTCTTGTGCATCATCTTTAGAAGAGGCTTCCTTTGGGACGACAGCCACGCAGACCAATTTGATACAGTGTGCGGTGTATGATCTGAGCACTGACAGGCTGACCCCCCACCCCTTCAACCTCTGCAGAAATGCTGGCAGCACTCATAGGTCTGTTTCCCAAAAACAAACTCTGGATATGACGCTGAGCACATGCACTCAAGTTCTTTGGTCGATTATGGCGAGGTCTGTTCTGAGTGGAACCTGTCCTATTAAACCGCTGTATGGTCTTGGCCACCATGCTGCAGCTCAGTTTTAGGGTCTTGGAAATCTTCTTATAGCCTAGGCCATCTTTATATAGAGCAACAAATTTTTTTTTCAGATCCTCAGAGTGTTCTTTGCCATGAGGTGCCATGTTGAACTTCCAGTGACCAGTATGAGAGAGTGAGAGCAATAACACCAAATTTAACACACCTGCTCCTGAATCACACCTAATAACACTAATGAGTCACATGATACCGTGGAGGGAAAATGACTAATTGGGCCCAATTTGGACAATTTGGGGTGTACTCACTTTTGTTGCCAGCAGTTTAGACAGTAATGGCTGTGTTGAGTTATTTTGAGGGGACAGAAAATTTACACTGTTATGCAAGCTGTACACTCACTACTTTATATTGTAGCAAAGTATAATTTCTTCAGTGTTATCACATGAAAAGATATAATAAAATACTTACAAAAATGTGAGGGGTGTACTCACTTTTGTGAGATACTGTATATATATATATATTGTATATACACACACACAGGCATGTGTGTTTGAGCTTTGGGGTGCATAGCCTAATACAATGGGCTGCACACACCCATGATACCACACATGCATGTGTCAATCTTTCATTACATCAGCCAAGAGTTCACCTGTGGAATGCAGTAAATATTCAATCTGGCTATATGGACTCTATGGATATTGTACTACACATAACTAAGGGCTATTGAGAATTAATCTTCAAAGTGGTTGGCTATATGTGCCCACAATACATGGATTGGACTTTACTGGTATGCAAGGGAGATCTTGATATTGTTTGTGTATACACTTGGGCCATCAAACATGGGTATGAACCCCTGCTTATGAAGCTAAAATATAGATATAGGCCTTGAATAAGTGTTCTTCTCTAGACCTCTATGCCCCATGAGCAACCTTTGGGGGCACAACCAGTACACCACAGCACAAGAATTTCTCTACACCTACTACCATAACCCTTGGAACTTTCATCTATCTATGCTTGATGGATATACATTCATGTATAGTGAAATCATCTGTATATATACAGGCTTAATCTATGGGGAGCATCAAATCCATTTTTGGCCATTCATAGGATCACCAGATATACCACTCTATATACCCTTTATTCATTTATTTATTTAGTTCACGCCTAACATATTGTTGCGTGGACATACATGTTTAGTATGGGTATAAGTTATAGTCACATACTGTACATGTAAGTGAGGTGGATGCATGTTTTTAGGTGTGTTTGTAGATGTGTGTTATTATGGTGCCATTTTAAAGTTTATATTTGACATATACAATAAAATGTTGATGATAGAATCTTTTTCCCATATGTAACACGTTGATTCATTCATTTTTTTCAGAGGTGGTTTAGCCAAATCAGGATTTCATCTAATTCAGTTCTATAATATTGTTCTTACCGATGACTCCCACCTCTTTGAATAATTAATTATTATTTAGATTCAGTTTCTGCTATATACGTACAGTATATGATGTTGTAAACTAGGAGGATGATCTGGAGGGTCAAAAGTAGTGTTTTTGTGTTTACCTTTTGAAGCCTACTAAACCTACTTGGCATGGCAAACAACCAGATACAACTGATATTGTGCTAGCATACATGTATCAATCCACTTTTCCAATTTGTGATCATGTTTGTAATATCCACTAAATATTGATAAGGTTTTCCACCTTTAGTTAGATTGCTTTTGACCAATTTGATATCAAAGTAAGAACTGAAAAAGTGGGATGGACTGCAACATTTTTGCTAATTTTTCAAGAGAATCTTATGGTTTAACGCAGTCAAATGAAAAATATTGTCCTAGTTTTAATAAACTAATATAGAATACGATAATAAGATTGACAGCATTGCAGGTAGTTTTGGTGAACAAACATTCAAATGATTCTTCCAGCCTTGTAAATTGAAGGAGATGCTAAGAGAATTTCCATTTGTATAAATTAATACACAAAAAAACATTTCTTAACTTAAAAAAAGGTAGCAGTGCTGACATGGACAAATTACACCTTCACATTACTTTATCCGTTAGTGTAGTTTGTAATAAGGAGACTTCAGGCAAAAAGGTTTGGACTATATGGGTCCCACAACCTTTTATTTCTTACATCCTCCATATTTTCTTACTGGCACCAGGTCTTCGGGGAAGATACAGAAGCCAGGTCTGTGTTGGACTGGAAATTAAGGATAGTTAGCAACTAGTGGACCTTTTCTAGTTCATGTGGGATAAGTCTCTCCATAGTTTGGCAAGCAATGTAGAGTTAGCATTTTAAAATAATTTCCAAAGACATTTTATGGTAAGTTAGAGCATCTATGGGTATTGCATGCAGACACTGGATAAGAACACACATCTAGCTGGTGCTGCATCTTCTGTCAATTCAATCTTTTCTTCAGTGATCCTTTCTAAACAAGTATGCATGGGCCCCAGTGAACATCACATGTGACAACACGTGGCATGGTCCTTAGTGCTTCCATCTTGAAACTCTGGGATCCCTGGTTCAAACACCAGCTAGGACACTACCTGCATGGAGTTTGCATGTTCTCCCTGTGATTGCATGGGCTTTCTTCCACTCTCTAAAACTGTAATATTGGGGTTGATCAGACTCATCAGTAGGTGCATTTTCAATGAGTGCGCCAGTCCAAAGCGGTATTTTTTAAGGGCATGGTATCCCACTTTTATTTAAAAGAACAGAAAAGTTCACAAAAAGACTTCAGTAGCCCACGCAAGGGGGTTCCACCATTACTGTGACTTGCACAACCAGCATACATCAGCCTCCTGGCCACACGGCTGCTTCAGGCCTCCAGCCTAGGCCTTAGGTCTGCTTCTCAGACCAAAAGAGTTCCTTAGAGTCAAGCTCTCTCCTAGTTACTCATGATGCTGCAGACATGCTCCCTCTGGCTGCCCCATGCAGCCTCTCTAACTCCTGAAGAGGTTGGGAGCCACCTGACTCCCCTGCACAGACTTCCTGTCTGTTGGGTGGAGCTCTGAGCCATAGTCAGGTCACAACTAAATAGCCCAGAACACAGCTGTGCAATCAGCGTGCCTGTCTCTCCAAAATTTGGCATAACCCAACAATCTTCCAGGTAGCACAGGGTCCCACTGCCACAAGACATGCTAATATGTTAACTGGCCCTAAGATGTGTAATGTAAGGTAGGGACCTTAGATTGTTAGCTCCTTGAGGGCAGGGACTGATGTGAATATATAACATAATGTTAATCCATCAATTAAGTAACTGTATTTAAAACTACTTTGGTATCAGTCCCAAATTAGAGTAAAAAAAATATCCACAAGGGAACAACTGGGGAATGGGGAGGGACTTTGAGATACCCACAAAAATGTCAGACACTGGTAGTAAGAAAAGTCAAATATTTATTGACGTAGGCATTAAATTAACCCTAAAACAGGCATTCGGGGGTAAAATTGAAAGAACATTATAATATTGTATTATTGTAAAAATACCACATGTCATTGAACAGCAAATGGTAATCAACTACACAGCAAGAAGTGATGATCCTGATTGCATGAATCCAGAGCTCAGACGTGTTTCAACTTAAAAAGGCTTCTTCAGGGGGATGGTGATTGTTAGCATATCAGAAGGATCGATAAAATACAGTACATACATAGGTAAATATACATACATAAAGTACAGCGACCAATCTATCATGTCACACCCTAATTAAGAGTTATTCGACTTACATGATCAAAGCAATACAAACATCTCACATTATGCTAGAAGTCCATGAAAAAGACAGACAAGGATGCCATGCACTAAAATCACTGGGTCCCAAGACACAAGGGATGTATACAAATCACTCTGAATGAATTGGTGTGTGCCTAACAAAACAAATCGTAAATATGTGCATAAAGGAAAAAAGTATAAGTACAGGTGTCCAAGTGAAGCTGTATAATATATGGTAAGTTTACGTATATCCATGAACAAGTCACAAAAAATAATAATAAAAACCTGAAAACTGCTTTTATGTAGCTGGGTCTATAGTAGACACAACCTAGAGCCTCAGAATAGGGGGCTTATCCCTCTGCAACAGCGAGGGGATAAGACCATGATCACCCCAACAGATCTACAAAAATTCAGGAATCTTACAAAACCTGTATCTGTATATAAAAAACAGACATTTTTGAAGCTGATCTAACCAGTATAGGTCTATTACACTAAGTACAAATCAGTACAGCTTAGTCCCACAGGTCCTCATAGTGATGTCACAGCAATGAAATGAACACTGCACACTAAGCAGTATAAATGGGGAGATTAGCCCCATCACGTGACCATGTCGGCCAATTACAGGGAAGGCAACAGGCGCCAAAATTCCCAGTTGTGGCGGAATGGTGGATGCTTGGTTGATTGGAGACAACTGTCTCCAATATCCCTCGCTGTGAGCTCCAAGCGGCGAGGGCAGCCGGAGGTGAGCGTGCACGCGGCGTCATCACAACTGGAACCGGAAACGCCGTCTACTTCAATAAATATTTGACTTTTATTGGCACCAGTGTCCAACATTTTTGTGGGTATCACAAATTCCCTCCCCATTCCCAACTTTTTCCCTTGTGGATTTTTGAATATATAACAAAGTGCTGTTTAACTGCTTGCCGACCGCTGGTCGGCAATTGACGGCGACAAGATGGCTCTATTGCGCAAATCGCCGTCATATGACGGCGGCTGCGAGATCGAGCCCAGTGAGCGCGCGCCGCCGGAGATTCGATCTCCGCCGGCAACCCGCGATGCCCCCCCCGGAGTGAAAGAACGGAGGTCCGTGTAAGTAAACACGGACCTCCGTTCTGTGAGGGGGGAAGGGCTGTGATCACAGCCTTCCTGTACATGGAGGCTGTGACCACTTCCCTTCCCCTGCTAGGGCAGTCCCCCCACAGTTAGAACACGCCCAGGGAACACAGTTAACCCTTAGAGCGTCCCCTGCAGGTTAACCCCTTCACTGCCAATGGCATTTACACAGTAATCAGTGCTTTTTTATAGCACTGATCGCTGTATAAATGCCAATGGTCCCAAAAAAGTGTCAAAATGTTCCGACATGTCCGCCCCAATATCGCAGTACTGCTAAAAATCGCAGATCGCCGCCATTACTAGTAAAAAATTAAAAAAAAATTAAAAACCCCAGAAATTAATTCTCATCATCCGTAAACGTGGCCACTTTTGCGCAAACCAATCAATAAACGCCGATTGCGATTTTTTTTTTTATCACAAATATGAGGAAGAATATAAATCAGCCAAAACCGATGAAAAAAAATGTTTTTTTATTTTTTTTTTGGATTTGTATTTTAGCAAAAAGTAAGAAATTTGTTTTTTTTTGCAAAATTGTCGCTCTCCTTTTGTTTATAGCGGCGATCAGAAATGACGCAGTGGTGATCAAATACCACCAAAAGAAAGCTCTATTTGTGGGAAAAAAAGACACAAATTTCGTTTGGGTACAACGTTGCACGACCGCGCAATTTTCAGTTAAAGTGACGCAGTGCCGAATCGCAAAAAGGGCTCTGGTCCGAAAGGGGGAAATCCTTCCGGGGCTGAAGTGGTTAAATTGCTGGCACCAAGTAAATACCTGTAATAAATACGTAATGTCGGTCTACTATATGCTACAGTATATATACACAAATGATAAGTGTATTAAATTAGAATATAAATACTTCAACATTTTTAAAACCTAGCTTTGATTAACATCAACTTAATGAGACAATGTCAAATTATTAAATGTATAAATCCAAGCACACAGCTCAAAAGAAAAGTGCACATATATTTCCTGCTGTTTCTACTGCTCCATTGTGGAGAACTAGTTCCCCAAAGTCCACTGGAAAACCAATACATTCGGGAAGTTGACCTTGTTCTCCAGCAGCGCTCACTGGATCCTCCCTATGACCTCACTACTGCACTCCACAATGAAGTAAGGCCATACAGAGGAGGACTGAGAGTTGCTGGGGACCACAGAGATCTACGCGCCAGGAAGTGTCAATTTCCCAGCAGACTTTAGAAGACCATTTTTTCTTCAATGAACCAGCTTTCATTGGCATGGGTGGAAGGAAAGGTAAGTATGTATATTCTTATTTTCTCCCCTTTCCAACCTCCTGCCCTTCATGCTCCCTCTCCCTTCCCCTTCTTCCCGCACCCCCTTCATTTTTTCTTTTCTCATTCCCCCCCCCATCCCATGTATATTCAAGTGTCTGTCCCAATGCAATAATATTATATTATATTTCAATTATTGCTCAATTTGCTGGTACCCAAACTACCTGTATCCTTTTTCTGATTGTAAGCAAGTCCTCTGTGTACTATGCTATGTCTCCTTCTGTTTACTTGTTTTTTTTTAATTGATGTAAAAACAGTAAAGAAGGCCTGTTAAAGGCATGTGCTTGGTACAATATGTAATAATAATGTGACAAGGTCCCCTTAACCACTTGCCGCCCACCTGACGTATGAGTATGGCGCCTGGGTGGCTCTCCTTTGCTGGATCACATACCTAGTACGTGATCCAGCACTTCTGGGTAGGGGGTGTGCCCGCTGTGCTGTGATTAGACACAGCACAAGCTGATCAGCTGGTGATGGCCCATGGATGACCTGCTGGTTGGCATGGAGGAAGACAGGACAGAGCTCTATCAGTGTAATCAATACAGAGCTCTGTCCTGTCAGCAGGGGTGTGCTGGTCTTTGTGTCCCTGCAAAGCAGGGAATAAAAACCAGCACATCCCTTATTAAAAGCACCACATAGTAAACACACTAAGCACTGTTAGGCACACATTTGATTGTCCTAGATGTTTACCCCCTCCCAGTCAGTGTCATTAGAACAGTGACAGTGCATATTTTTAGCACTGATCACTGTATTAGTGTCCCTGGTTCCCACAAACTGTCAGTTAGCCTCAGACTGCCTGTATTACTATCGCAGTCCTTCTACAAGACCCCTTTCACACTGGGATGTTTTTCAGGCACTTCAGCACTAAAAATAGTGCATGTAAAGCTCCTAAAAAACTCCCCTCAATCCACCCCAATGTGAAATCCTGAGTGCTTTTACACTGGGGCAGTACGCTTGCAGGACAGGGAAAAAAGTTCTGCAAGCAACAGCTTTGGGGCGATGTGGGAGCGGTGTATACACTGCTCCTCCACTGCCCCTGCCCATTGAAATGAACGGGCGGTGCTTCCGTAGTGGCTGAACACCACTTCGGAAGCGCTGCACACCAGCACTTTTGACCCCTTGTTAGGGTTTAAAAGCGCCCCACTGCCGCTATAAAAGTGGTAAAGTGCCACTAAAACTAGCGGCGCTTTAGCGCTAACGCCCCCACCGCCCCAGTCTGAAAGTGGCCTTAGTCGCTGATCGCCGCCATTACTAGCATAAAAAAAATAAATTGATAAAAGTTCCAGTATATGTACCATAGTTTGTGGATGATATAATGTTTACTTAACCACTTCAGCCCCAGAAGGATTTCCCAGTTTAGGAACAGAGCACTTTTTGTGATTCGGCACTGCGTCACTTTAACTGACAACTGCACGGTTGTGCGACGTACCCAAACTAAATTTGCGTCCTTTTTTTCCCACAAATAGAGCTTTCTTTTGGTGGTATTTGATTGCCTCTGCGTCATTTCTGTTCACCGCTATAAACAAAAGAAGAGCGATTTTGCAAAAAAAAAAACTGTTTTTCTTACTTTTTGCTAAAATACAAATCCAAAAAAAATATAAAAAAACATTTTTTTTTCATCGGTTTTTGGCAGATTGATATTCTTCCTCATATTTTTGGTAAAAAAAAAATCGCAATCGCCGTTTATTGATTGGTTTGCGCAAAAGTGTCCGCGTTTATGGATGATGAGAATCAATTTCTGGGGTTTTTATTCATTTTTTATTTTTTACATGTAATAGTAGTGGGCGGCGATCTGCAATTTTTAGTGGTACTTCGGCATTGCGGCGGACATGTCGGACCATTTGACACTTTTTTAGGACCAATGACATTTATACAGCGATCAGAAATTTAAATGTCCACTGATTACTGTATAAATGTCACTGGCATTGAAGGGGTTAACCTGCAAGGTGTAGTGAAGGGGTTAACTGTGTTCCCTAGGCGTGTTCTAACTGTGGGGGGGGGCTGGGCTACCATGGGCATAAGAGATCTAAGAGATCTAACTGATCCCAGTGACAGGGATCAGTAGATCTCCTATGCCCCACTAACAGAGCTGTTTACATCAGCGGTTCCCCGTTCTTTTGCTGTGGCCGCTCATCGCGGCTCGCCGGCGGACATCGGGTCCACCCGAGCCGCAGGCACACTCCTCAGGAGTACGGCAGATCGCTGCTTATTTACGGCGATTCGCGGGACGCAGCCACACTGCCGCCGTGAATATACGGTAGGCAGTGTGGAAGTAGTTAAATCAATCCTTATATGCTTATTGGGATTTTTTACCAAAAATATGTAGCAGAATACACATTGGCCTAAATGTATGCAGAAATGTGATTTTTAAAAAAAATTTTATTTGTTTTATAGCAGAAAGTAAGAAATATTGTTTTTTTTCTAAATTTGCGGTCTTGCAAAAAAAAACAAAAAAAACAGAGGTGATCAAATACCACCAAAAAAGGCTCTATTTGTGGGGGGAAAAAAAAAAGTAGTTTGTGTGCATGAGCGTGCAATTGTCAGTTAAAATAATGCAGTGACAAAAAGCAAAAGATAGCATGGTCAGGAAGGTGGGGGGGGTGTAAATCTTCCAGAGGTCAAGTGGTTAAACACTTAAGGGCTCAAGTGACACCTCCCCATTGGAAGGCAAATGCATTCTCCATTGCATTTGCATTGCATGTCAACACTTAAAGAGGAAGTAAACCCTGATGGGGTTTACTTCCTCTATATTCCCCTGCAAAATAGAAGCATAATGGGCTACTATGCGTCACTTACCTGCAAATGAAGCCTGCGATGTCCAGCGATGTCCCCTGTGCAGGCCGCGTCCATCTTCAGCCCCTCTTCCTTTCGGGGCCACGACTCTGGCTCTCTGACTGGCCGGAGTCGCGTGACGTCACTCCTGCACATTGCACGCGGGAGCCGCCAGTCACGGCACAATCTCAGTGAAGAAACGGCATGGAGGCCGTTTCTTCCATGCGCATGTGCCGAAATGACGTTGGCACATCTAGTACACTGCATATCTCCTGAGCTGTGCAGGTTTGGTAGATATTCAGGGCACCTACAGGTAAGCCTTATTATAGGCTTACCTGTTGGTTAAAGTGGTTGTCACGAGTTAACCACTTTAAGGCCCGTACACATGATGTGAATTTCGGACGGGAATTTTCCCCTCCGTTTGTATGCTCCTTTCGGCAGCCGATTTTGATTTTTCGTAAGACAAAAGCTGGATGTGCAGACTAGTAAATTTTTTCGTACAGCAACGTCCGATTTACGTATCATTAGTACGAAAAAAACGCACGATCACGACTACGCATGCTCCGAAACGGAAAAATACAATAATAATATTCAACACATTACATCACTTCTGATGTTGAATTCGGTCGTATGAAGATTTTCGTATTGTTAGTACACTCTTCACTTTCGACATGAGGCAAGCATCCAACATAAAACGGATGTTCCGATATCCGAAATTCGCATCGTGTGTACGAGGCTATAGACTACAAAGTCAAAATGCACACAAGCATTTATATGTGCACTGGCATGTGTTTTTTGTACACGTTAATGTGCATTGCAATGTGTGTTATAATATGTATTGACTTTCTCTTTGCATTAATTTAATCAGTGTGAATTGACCCTAATATTGGAGATTAGCTGTTAATAAAAATCTAAAGCCGGTCATAATCTGGTTGTAAAAATCTCCTTTAGATCTACCAACTATGGGCTGCCTGATGGGATATAAATTGAAAAGATTTTTCTATTTTTTTCTCTTTCCTTTTCACAAAGTTGTATTTCCAAGCAAACCTCAGATCTGCAATTAAATTAAAACTAACGACGTGGCTCTGTAGAAAGCGATGCTTGTTTATAAAGCAAAAAACCCGATGGATTGAACTTGTTATAAAAATGTATCCTGCCACTGCCAATGAATAGAGGAATTCCCTCTACTCAACTTTTGTTAATATTCTTTGAGAATGTCTCTACAGAGTCGTATGTTTGGCTTTCGTATTATAGCGCCATAATAATTGGCTGTTTTTCCCTCGGATACTCAGTGAAAATCCAAAGCGCCTGCAATAAGTTGTCATGCATCACTTATTTTACTAAAAAGCAATTATACTCTTTGTGAATTGATTATGAAGCAATAAAGCAGATTTAATAGAAAAGCAATTACTTGTTATGTATTGATCTCTCCTAAGACATAGTTTTATCTTACAAGATAATGCTGGAATGCACTCAAAAACTGATTCTTGAAAGGCACAGACTAGATCTGAGCTTGAAAATTTTAATGCAATTATAAGAAGTTTTTATTTTTTCCTATGGGGTCATTCCACCCAAACTTACATGTTAATTTTTAGAGATGCTGGATGGAACAATATGATGAAACAATGCATAAGCAACACCTAGCAGAACGCTAGGTTGATCCATAGATATTATTAGAAATTTAAATGCTTGGTTCACTTTGCAAGAAAAATGTTACTTAGCTTAGCCAATGTGGTAAAAATCCATGATGCAATATTAGCCAATCACAAGGAAAGAAAATAAAACAAAAACTGTATTTTTGTAACTTAAAAAACAGCATTTTTGCATGCATATCATTGAATTATGGAAGTCAGCAGAGCTTTACCCTATTCACTAAGCTAAGGGAAAATTCCCTTGCAAAGTAAAAATTCAGTGAACAGCCTATTTACAACAGGAAAACATATACAAAACTAGCTTTAAACCAACATAGGGAACACTGGCATTTTATTTTCATCCTTTCTTTCATATTGTGCTTTTGGCTGCTTCAATATCAAAATCCCTGTAGTTTCCAGTATCTATACCTTCTGAATAACCTTGGATCTAAGCCCATGGAATTGTAGACCAGTGTTCCCTGGTTCCAGCACCTCCTTTTCTTGGCCTCTTCCACACCTGCTGAAACATGAAAGGGAAATTGCACCTCACAGGCTTTAACAGCAGGCTGCAACCCCACGCAGAAGCCCATAAAAGTCTTTCTAAATTTGGTTGCAAGGGATTCTACAAAAGTCAGGTTAACGCCCAACACCCAATTTTTTTGCACCACTCATTTTTTTTAAATACATACCATAAAGTTACTATTCAGGCTACTGCCAAACTGCCAACTCCATCTCCCTCCAACATTGTAATCATTGCAATAGGAAAGAAATAAACTACCCAAATTACCATTTTAGTCACCAAAATCCACAGTCAAATGATTTATTTCTTTTTGCATGTACAGGAGGTGGAGTCATTCTTTCTGCATCCACGTCACTGCTTGAGGCATGTGCATATTACCTTTGGCTCTCCAGCAGTGGGGTACTCTCAGGATCCAGTAGACAGCTGGGAATGATGATATAAACGCGAGGGAACTGGTGGGGGTTGGGCATATCTAGAGTCCTGGATCTCCGATCCCCCTGCACCATGAAATGGCATTGGCAGGGGACACGGATGATGGTTTTAGAAGACTATTCATTTCCATTTTTCACACAAGGTATTTAGAAATAAAACACACAAAAATGAATTAGACAGGTCAGGAGGGGGGTTACATTTTGGCCGGAAATGGGCTTAAAATCTTATAGTCTTCTACAAGTTAGGTGCCTCAATTGGTAGACAAAACTGTATACTGGTATTTGGGTGTCTCATTCATATTGAACTTCAGAGGAATTAGGGGCAAATCGGTCCTCATATTGATAATTCTCAACATGTTTCGCAGAGATAATACCACTTCTTCAGGAGAATATCTGTGGTGATAGGTAAGTTGGAAAAGGTAAGACAATAAATAATACACAACACAATACCATTTCACAGATAAATGGGGGTATGTGGAGTGCTTCTCTAATTTATCTGTGAAATAGTATTGTGATGTGTATTATTTATTGTCTTACCTTTTCCAACTTACCTATCACCACAGATATTCTCCTGAAGAAGTGGTATTATCTCTGCGAAACATGTTGAGAATTATCGATATCCGATGCATAGCATCATAATATTACCCTCTATTGGGGGTAGATGTGCATTGGTGATAACAATTTTAATGTATTGTCTGTGTTTGATGACAATTGCTCTGTCTTTTAACATGATGTATTAATAAAACGCTTTTTATTTTTTATGAAAAAATGTTGGTGTTGATATTATCTGTAAGGGTGCCGAGATAGTCCAAAAATCTCTTCCTAATGTTAGGGGTATTGGTTGGGGACCAATTTGCCCCCATTTCCTTCTG
Source organism: Glandirana rugosa (assembly GCA_018402905.1). Classification (NCBI taxonomy): domain Eukaryota; kingdom Metazoa; phylum Chordata; class Amphibia; order Anura; family Ranidae; genus Glandirana; species Glandirana rugosa. Next base: position 157,352 of record BLSH010017490.1, on the reverse strand, counting down.
CATGGTTATGTGGCACTAAAGGTCATCTTCCTCTTCTTCCCCCTCCAGCAGTGGGTATTTTTGAATACCTCAGGAATGCTACATAATGACATCAACACCATTCCCTACAGCATTCTCTTGAAGTCCCTAGGGCCGGATCACAGATCAATGACTCTGTGATGGAGGGTGCCAGAGAGGGAATAAATATTGTATTGCTGTTTCAACTCTTGCACAGCAATAATTACAATTTTTATCGACTGGACTTCATCTCTAATGTTTTATTGTCAGATTTGGTGTGCAGTATAGATAGACAGATAGATAGATACAGTATCTCACAAAAGTGAGTACACACCTCACATTTTTTGTAAATATTTTATTATATCTTTTCATGTGACAACACTGAAGAAATGACACTTTGTTACAATGTAAAGTAGTGAGTGTACAGCTTGTATAACAGTGTAACAAAATAACTCAACACACAGCCATTAATGTCTAAACCGCTGGCAACAAAAGTGAGTACACCCCTAAGTGAAAATGTCCAAATTGGGCCCATTTAGCCATTTTCCCTCCCCGCTGTCATGTGACTCGTTAGTGTTACAAGGTCTCAGGTGTGAATGGGGAGCAGGTGTGTTAAATTTGTTATCGCTCTCACTTTCTCATACTGGTCACTGGAAATTCAACATGGCACCTCATGGCAAAGAACTCTCCGAGGATGTGAAAAAAAGAATTGTTGCTCTACATAAAGATGGCCTAGGCTATAAGAAGATTGCCAAGACCCTGAAACTGAGCTACAGCATGGTGGCCAAGACCATACAGCAGTTTAACAGGACAGGTTCCACTCAGAACAGGCCTCGCCATGGTCAACCAAAGAAGCTGAGTGCACGTGCTCAGCGTCATATCCAGAGGTTGTCTTTGGGAAATAGACGTATGAGTGCTGCCAGCATTGCTGCAGAGTTGGGGGTCAGCCTGTCAGTGCTCAGACCATACGCCGCACACTGCATCAAATTGGCTCATGGCTGTCATCCCAGAAAGAAGCCTCTTCTAAAGATGATGCCAAAAAAGCCTGCAAACAGTTTGCTGAAGACAAGCAGACTAAGGGCATGGATTACTGTAACCATGTTCTGTGGTCTGATCAGAACAAGATAAACTTATTTGGTTCAGATGGTGTCAAGCATGTGGCCACCAGCAACCAGTTGAGGAGTACAAAGACAAGTGTGTCTTGCCTACAGTCAAGTGGGAGTGTCATGGTCTGGGGCTGCATGAGTGCTGCCAGCACTGGGGAGCTACAATTCATTGAGGGAACATGAATGCCAACATGTACTGTGACATTCTGAAGCAGAGCATGATTTCCTGGACCGCAGGGCAGTATTCCAACATGATCACGATCCCAAACACACCTCCAAGATGACCACAGCCCTGCTGAAAAATCTGAGGGTAAAGGTAATGGACTGGCCAAGCATGTCTCCAGACCTAAACCCTATTGAACATCTGTGGGGCATCCCCAAACGGAAGGTGGAGGAGTGCAATGTCTCTAACATCCACCAGCTCCGTGAAGTTGTCATGGAGGAGTGGAAGAGGACTCCAGTGGCAACCTGTGAAGCTCTGGTGAACTCCATGCCCAAGAGGGTTAAGGCAGTGCTGGAAAATAATGGTGGCCACACAAAAACCTCAGGAGAAGGTGAGGAGGTACTGTTGAAGTGCCTCGACCACCTACAATCTCTGTAACGTGAGGAGGTGGAAGGCAAACCCCTACGGGGTGTCTACAAGTTATCCCAAATCCAGACCTCTGTACGAACCGGTCAGGTAATGGAAATGGGAGTCTAAAAAGTCGTCCCGACACCAGTAGAACCTCCACACAAACCCTAGCACTAGTACAACCTTATGACGGGACGCCAGGTCCTTTAGTACGAGACGAAGTCTTACAGTGTCATGTACAACCGTAAGTACAAGGGAGTTACTTAACATCGAGGGGTC
>BLSH010017490.1:141536-152451 GCA_018402905.1 Glandirana rugosa | reverse complement strand
CTCTGTCTTATCTTATTGCCAGCATTCCTGGATGTCTTGGTATGGCTGAATCTCTGCCTATTATCAGTATGGATAGCACTCACAAATGCCTATGAAACCTTAATAGGGTTGTAATTGAATTTTTAAAAGAGAGTCGTTTAATAACATCTGCCTGATCATGTGATTTGCTTGGCCGTTAAGGCGCAAAGCTTCAGCCCCCTCTAGCAATTATCATCTCAGCGCTGGTGTTTTGCTCATGATAACAGAGCACAATACAGGATAAGAGCCCTGATGAAGACCGTGTACAATCAAATAGAAATCAGGTCCTTGTAATCGATTCTCAGCTTTTCCAATTTCCCCAGTCGCATTGCTGTGGGCTGTGAAATTGCCCTGAAAGGTGTTAAAAAAAATAAAACCAGAGGGAGTCATGCATGGCAGCAAAAATAGTAAATGTAACCAACACACAAAACAACTGCTTGTTGTTGTCACGTCTATTGTTATATTTATTATCACATTATCATCATCATCAACTGTTGTTTGCAAGCTGTTTAGTCCTGTAGGTGTTGCAAGAACAGCAGGCACAGCAAGTGGGTAGAGACTGCCACTTATCTGATTGAGAACTTCTTGTCAGATACCAAGAGATTTCTACGACAACTGGGATATATAATTTTAACAGCATATTATGGACCTGCCCTAAAGCCTTCTTTGAGTAGATGAATCTATCACAGCCTTTCTCAACCTTTTTACCCATGAGAAACTATTACCCTTGAGGAACCCTTTTAGTCCTTGGGGAATCCCTGCTAAAACAAATTAACAAATGGGGGGAGGTCAGTAGAAATAATGCCCCCCCTCCCTTACAGTAGTGATCAGAATGCCACCTTTATAAATAGTTTAAAAGATCATTGGCATCATGCTTCTGAGTGTGCCATGTTGTGTCGTTGTCCCCAAATGTATGCAGGCACCATCAAATGAGAGGTCAATCAGCCACAGCTCAAGGAACCCTAAGCAACCTTAGGAGGAATCCTGGTTCAGAATGGCTGATCTAGCCCATCTACTCAGGTAGAGGCATAACTAGAACCTTCAGCCCCGGTGCAACAAATTATGAAGGGCCCCCCTGACCCCTGGCCAGGGCCCTTACCTTTTCTCGCTGACCCTGGGGCCCTTTACTCCCATCACGGGTCCCTTTGTTACGGTCTTGCAGTGGTACCCTTTCACAAGTTCTGCAGCGGGCTCCTTACTGCCATCTTCAGGCCTCCCCATGGTGGTGAAATGCCAGGACCCGGTCGCAATTGCAACCTTTGCAATCCTGATAATTCCCTCACTGATGTCAGTAGTTTTTATTTTTTATGTTAATTTTATTATTTTTTTACCATTTCATTTTATTTCTTTTACAAATTATTTTTTACTATTTTTTTAGGAGCTCTTGTTCTTTAATGATATATCAGGGCTCTAAACAAACGTCAGACCTCAATCTCTGTCTGTGTAACCTTAGCTGCGCAGAATGAATGGACAGGAATAGTTGAGTACCGGACCTCCCATTCATTCAGAAATTGAAGTATAGTAAAAACAGTTTACTATGCTTCAGTTATGAATGAACCAATTGGTACCAATCACTGACTCTGTCCATTCGGAAAAGGAAGGAGCTAGTAAATTACAAATTTACTGACCCATTCCCATCTCTCCATCATGACACATCTTCTACAGCAGCTGGCAGGAGAGAGGAGGGGGGAAGACAGCAACTCTGTGGGGGGGAGACCAGGGAAGCACACAGGGACCCTGGGAACAGCAGAAGACAAGTAAATTGGATAGGAGGGGCGGCGGGGGCAGCGTATAGAGGAACCATTCTCCTCCATTAGGAGGAAAATGCCACACCCGCCATCCCTCCTATCCAGGTGTACAAGAAAGGCACACGGGCCCCCTGGAGCATGTGGCACGGTTGCAACCCCTGCAACCCCTATCGGTACACCCCTGTTCTCAGGGAAATTTATCAGAGGGCATCTATATACAATTCTCAAACCATGTACGTCACCTTTAGTTCAACTACTTGCCGGTCTTTCCCAGGAAAGTCTGACGGCGACAGAGTGGCTCGTTATCGTCATACGACAGCGGCTGCGATAACTAGTGCTGTGAGCGTGCGCGTGCCGCCGGAGGTGCGCACGCGCGCTCACTGTGTCCGGGGGGGGGGCCAGGGAGCGGGTAGGGCGGACTCGATCGCCACCGGCTACCCGCGATGGCCCCCCCGCAGTGAAAGAACGGAGGTCTGTGTAAGTAAACACGGATCTCCGTTCTCATAGAGGGGGAAGGGCGATGATCACAGGCTTCCTGTATATAGAAGAGACAAAAAACAGAGAAATCCAAGCTCAACTTACTGACCAGTCTGCCACCAACTGAATTCACCTGTCTAACAGTAGCGTTTAAAGGTAACACACTAGCACCACAGCCGCCATTGGGCCACGGCTGGGTGTCTGGTCTAGTCCTGTACCTTTAAGGAGGGTTGGGCTCCTCCAGTCACCTGTCCTTCATCTATCCATTAAATTGCATGTGCTTCTATTGTGAAGCCTCTTATACAGAGTTAGGTCTGCAGTACACAGGGAGCCTTGTCGGGGCCTGCAGCTTACGCATGCACTTGCAAATGTGTGTAACCAATCCCCTGCCTTTGAAACGCTACTGTTAGACAGGTGAATTCGGTTGGTGGCAGACTGGTCAGTAAGTTGAGCTTGGATTTCTCTGTTTTTTGTCTGTATCTGTCTTTCCATAGCTCCTTGCTGCAATGGGCAGTTATAGGTGGGGGACAGTGACCTTGTTTTGTATTCCTGTATATGGAAGCTCTGATCATCCCATTTCCCCAGCTAGGGCAGTCCCCCCACAGTTAGAACACGCCCAGGGAACACAGTTAACCCTTAGAGCGCCCCCTGCAGATTAACCCCTTCACTGCCAATGGCATTTACACAGCAATCAGTGCATTTTTATAGCACTGATCGCTGTATAAATGCCAATGGTCCCAAAAAAGTGTCAAAATAGTCCGACATGTCCCCCCGCAATATCGCAGTACTGCTAAAAATCGCAGATCGCTGCCACTACTAGTAAAAAATAAAAAGAATAAAAAAAAAACCCAGAAATGAATTCTCATCGTCCGTAAATGCGGCAACTTTTGCGCAAACCAATCAATAAATGCGATTTTTTTTATTACCAAAAATATGAGAAGAATAGAAATCAGCCAAAACCGATGAAAAAAAATGTTTTTTTTATATTTTTTTTGGATTTGTATTTTAGCAAAAAGTAATAAATTTGGGTTTTTTTGCAAAATTGTCGCTCTTCTTTTGTTTATAGCGGCAATCAGACATGACTCAGAGGTGATCAAATACCACCAAAAGAAAGCTCTATTTGTGCGAAAAAACGGACGCAAATTTAGTTTAGGTACAATGTCGCACGACCGCGCAATTGTCAGTTAAAGCGACGCAGTGCTGAATCGCAAAAAGTGCTATGGTCCTAAAGTGAGAAATCCTTCTGGGGCTGAAGTGGTTAAAGGAGCTCAGATACATGCTATTAGTTAGAGCAGTGTTTCTTGCAAACACACACCTCTTTCTTGGTATTATGCCAACTACAAATTCAAAACAAGGACTTCTAACGCTATAAACAAGGGTATACACTGAATCTCACAAATAGCATTTAAATTGAAACCCAACTAAACTTTGGTTTCAATCTGCATGAACGTAATATACACATCAAATAAATTCCTATTTAATATTGAATTGCTCCTCATACACGGGACTACTGACAACGAACAATAAAAAATTCTTGAGGGTTAAAGAATTTCTAGGATCTCCTTCAAGGTCAGATTAACCAATCAATTGTCAACCTATTGTCAGGTTAAAAAAAATAAAAATGTTAAACATTTGCATAAGCGAAACTGCATGTACATTCGTTTTGCTCAAATTAACCAGCATTCACCCATTCGTTTTAGGGATTTTTCCCACAATATATAATTGTTATTGTGGCTGTTGTACAAAATTGGTAAAATTGAATGTTCTTATGTATTTTCACTTCTGGTCAAATTTTCTTGGGCTACTGTTTTAGGCCCGATGCTCAGACCTTGGAGCTGATGACACATCTAATGTACCAGAGTGAGGAAAGGGATGGTCAGCACTCAGGATGACTTCCAAAATAGTATTTCTTTAGTAGCCTCCCTGGCGGTTATCCTGAGTAACCCCGAGCCACACTCGGGATGGCATCGCAGGGTCCTGGAAAAGTTACTTACCTTGTCCCCTGGACCCTGCATTGTCCCCTCGCTGTGTCATCCGGCGGAATCTTCGCCCGATGCCTCTGGGTTCCGGGCTCCGTTCCCTACGAGCGTCGCGTCGCATGGGGGCGGAGCCCGGCGGCAAATTCAAAAAGTGCAAAACACATAACACATACAGTACATTGTAATCTGTAAGATTACATTACTGTATCAAATCATTTCAAATCCCTTTTGTCCCTAGTGGTTTGCCCAGTGCCCTGCATGCACTTTTATATTATTTATGTCATTCTTTCTGCCTGGAAACTTGAGAACGTCCATGGCAACCAAAAGTGGTTTTGGATCAGCTAGAAAACAGCGATAGTAAGTAAGAAACACTTGCAGAATTGAGTGATACTGATTTTTGGGGAAATTTATTATCAGACACTGAAAGTGACGACAGCAACAATTCTGCAACTGAACAAATTTCAGTGTTTTGATTTGACTACATTATTGAATACATTTTATTATTATTATATTATGATTATATTAATATTTTTGATAATTATTTTTAGTTATTTATTATATTATAATTTATGATTTCGTTGTTTAAAACTGTATCATACCCGGGATGTCTACTAGACTCTGGTTTGGACAGATTTAAGTGAGTTATTCCTAAGAATTACAGGCCTACAATATAAAACCCCAAATTTCTATGCAAAAAATGTACCACTTTGAGACGCAAAAATCTGATATAATCATACCGCCAGGGAGGTTAAGTAAACATGTACAATGCTGTAAAACAGCCTATGTGTTGCGGACGTTAGTCCTCAGTCATGGCGTTTGATGGCGGCAGGAAGGCTCTATTGCGCAAATCGCTGTAGCTGTACGACGGTACTTTAAGAGACTGTAGGAGGCACGCGTACATGCCCGCTGCAAGTCTCTGGAGCCAATGCGAATGGCTAGCGGGCACGATGTCCGACGGCTACCCGCAATCACTCCTCCCAGAGCCAGAACGGGGATCTGTTCATGTAAACAAACAGATCCCCGTTCTGACGGGGAAGTGGAGAGAGATCTGCTGTTCCCATTGATCGGGAGCAGTTTTCTTTCTCCACCCCCAGTCACTACACTCCCCCCACAGTTAGAAACACCTCTCTAGGGAACGCTTAACCCCTTGATCGCCCCCTAGTGTTAACCCCTTCACTGCCAATGACATTTATACAGTAGTCAGTGGCTATTTTTAGCTCTGATCGCTCTATAAATGTCACTGGTCCCAAAAAAAGTGTCAAACGTGTCCGATATGTCCGCCGCAATATCGTAGTCCTGATGAAAATCGCAGATCACTGCCATTACCGGTAAAAAAAATAATAATAATAAAAATGCCATAAATGTATTCCCATAGTTAATCAATAAATATACGCCTATTGCATTTTTTTAACCAAAAATATGAATATATATCGACCTAAAATGAGGAATACATTTTTTTTATATATATATTTTGTGGATATTTATTATAGCAAAAGTAAAAAAATATATATATTTTTTTCAAAATTGTCGCTCTTTGTTTGTTTATAACGCAAAAAATAAAAACCGCAGAGGTGATCAAATACCACCAAAGGAAAGCTCTATTTGTGGGTAAAAAGGATGTCAACTTTGTTTGGGTACAACGTCGCACAACCGCGCAATTGTCAGTTAAAGCGACGCATCGCAAAAAGTGCTCTGGGCAGGAACGGGGTTAATCTTTCTGGGGCTGAAGTGGTTAAATAGTATATAAAAAGATCACATAATTAATCAACACAGGTGAATTAAAAATGCAAAAGGGAAAACCCAACATGACTCCATGCAAAGGAACACATCACAGAGAGTATAGGCATATATGTTTTTGTAAAATGCTCCTTGGTAGAGTTGAACTGTAAAGTTTGGGTTCGTACCGGACTTTAGGGTGTCCGCGTCCCGAACCCGAACCTGGACATTTGAGAAAAAGTCCGGGTTCGGGGTTTGGGTATTTTTTCGCGCCTGTTGAATAGCTGCAGGGCAGCCAATCAACAAGCGTTTCACTCGTTTGCCCTTAGAAGCCTACTAATGGCATGGCTGTGATTGGCCAGTGCATCATGTGGCCCAGCCTCTTTATAAGCTGGAGTCACGTAGTGCTGCATGTCACATCACCTCATACTAGTGTAGGGAGAGGATGCTGCTGCTGCTATGAGGGACAGATTAGCTTTAGAAAATCTGTTAAAAACAGTGATTTATTGGTGGGTGGGTGCTAGAGGAGATTTTTGTTTGCTAAGCAAAGTGCCTCATATAAAACCTAAGCAATTTTTCTGTTTGTTAGGTGGGCGTTTGCAGACATTTTTGCAAGTGCAGTGCACTTGCAACTGCTTGTGTGTCAGGGACACTACTTTAATTGTGTTCTGTTAGTTCAGTTGGCAACATTTTGGCATATTTAAATACTGCTTTTACATTGCAGTTAGACAAATTAAATACATTTTTTTTTTTGTGCAAAACATTACATTTGCGGTCAGCAGTGCATTTCTTGCACAAAAATAAAAAGTGCGTCTACATTGCTGGTTTATAAAAAAAAAAATTCTAAATACTACATTTGTGGCCAGCAGTGCATTTCTTGCACAAAAATAAAAAGTGCGTCTACATTGCTGGTTTAAAAAAATATATATTCTAAATACTACATTTGCGGCCAGCGGTGCATTTCTTGCACAAAATTAAAAATTGCGTTTACATTGCTGGTTTAAAAAAAAAAAAAAAATAGTGCTACATAGTACATTTGCACCTTGCTGTGCATTTCTTGCACAAAATTAAAAAGTGCGTCGACATTGCCGGTTTAAAAATGAATACAAATTTGTGCTAAATAGTACATTTGCGTCCAGAATGAGGAGAGCGTCAAATAAGGGATGTGGTCGTGGCGATGCTGGTGCTGCTGGTGCTGCTGGTGTTGGTGAAGCTCCTGTTGGAAGGAGAGGACGTGGTCGATCTGTGCCAGTTACATGCACAAGTGAAACACCTTCCTCAGGTGCGAGTAGCCGACAGAACCTTCAACATTATATGGTAGGCCCGAATGCCGCTCAACGATTGGTGAGGCCAGAACAAGTACAGGCGATAGTAGATTGGGTGGCTGACAATGCCTCCAGTTCCTTCATATTGTCTCCCACCCGGTCCCTTGCTGAAAGCTCAGAGTTGGCACCTGAACCCCATGGCCATCTGTCTTTCACCTCAGCCCCTTGTAAATCAGCCAAGCAGTCTGAGCCCCAAGTCATGCAACAGTCTCTAATGATTTTTGATGACTCTGCTGGTGTGCTTTCCATGGGCCATCCACATAGCCCTGCCCCAGAAGTGGAAGACATTGAGTGCACCGATGCCCAACCACTTCTGTTTCAGGATGAGGACATGGAAACACCACGGCAGCACGTCTCTGATGATGACGAAACACAGGTGCCAACTGCTGCGGCTTTCTAGAGTGTGCAGAGTGACAAGGAGGGCAGTGGTGAAGAGTGGGTGGAAGATGATGGGGAGGATGATGAGGTCCTAGACCCCACATGGAATGAAGGTCATGCGAGTGAGGTGTGCAGTTTGGAGGAAGAGGTGGTGGTCGCACAGAGGCACCAGCACAGCAAAAGAGGAAGCAGGTTGCAAAAGCGGAGCGACCGTCCCCTAGACAGTATGCCTGCTACTTCCTACTGCACCCAGGGACCTAGCACACCAAAGGCAGCTCAAAGGAGTTCCCTGGCGTGGCAGTTCTTCAGACAATGTGCTGACGACAAAACATGCGTGGTTTGCACGCTGTGCAATCAGAGCCTGAAGCGAGGCATAAATGTTCTAAACCTGAGCACAACCTGTATGACCAGGCATCTACATGCAAAGCACAAGCTGCAGTGGAATAAGTACCTCAAATTCCAAGAAAGGTCTCGGCCTCCTCCTGCTTCCTCTTCTGCTGCTGCCTCGGCCTCTTCCTCCACCTCTACAGTGCCAGTGTCACCTGCCACCCACCAAACAGACAAAGTGACAGCAACGCCACTATGTCCGCCACTGTCCCCAAGCATTTCCACATGGTCCCATGGAAGCTTACAGCTGTCCATCTCCCAAACACTGGAGAGAAAGAGGAAGTACCCCCTACCCACTCGCAATCCCTGGCCCTGAATGCCAGCATTTCAAAATTCCTGGCCTTTGAAATGCTGTCATTCCGTCTGGTGGGCACTGACAGTTTTAAAAACCTGATGGCGGTGGCTGTCCCACAGTACGTGGTTCCCAGCCGCCACTACTTTTCCAGGCGAGCCATCCCTTCCCTGCACAAATAAGTCGGGGACAAGATCAAGTGTGCACTGCGCAATGCCATCAGTGGCAAGGTCCACATAACCACTGATACGTGGACCAGTAAGCATTGGCAGGGACGCTATATCTCGCTAACTGCACACTGGGCAAATGTAGTGGCGGGTGGGCCTGAGGCGGATAGCAGTTTGGCGCATGTCCTTCCGCCACCGAGGATTGGAGGGCATTTCTCTTTGCCTCCTCTTGCCTCCTCCTCCTACTCTGCTTTCTCCTCCTCTACCACCTCCTCATCCGGTCAGCGTAACACCTTCACCACCAACTTCAGCACATCCAGGGGGAAACGACAGCAGGCTGTTTTAAAACTGATATGTTTGGGGGATAAACCCCATACTGCGCAGGAGCTATGGACGGGCATTGAACAACAGACCGGTGAGTGGTTGTTCCAACTGAGCCTTAAGCCCGGCCTGGTGGTGTGCGATAATGGGCGAAATCTCGTAGCAGCTCTGGGACTAGCCGGTTTGATGCAAATCCCTTGGCTGGCGCATGTGCTGAATTTGGTGGTGCAGAAATCTCTAAAAAACGAATGTCAGAGCTGCTGCAGAAAGTGTGGGCCGTCTGTGCGTGCTTTTGGCGTTCTCACCCTGCTGCTGCTCGCCTGTCTGCGCTGCAGCGGAACTTTGGCCTTCCTGCTCACCGCCTCCTATGCGACGTGCCCACAAGGTGGAACTCCACCTTGCACATGCTGCAGCAGCAAGCAATAGTGGAGTTTCAGCTGCAGCACGCACGGGTCAGTCGCTCTGCGGAACAGCACCACTTCACCACCAACGAGTGGGCCTCCATGCGAGACCTGTGTACCATATTGCGGTGTTTCGAGTACTCCACCAACATGGCCAGTGCCGATGACGCTGTTCTCAGCGTTACTATGCCACTTCTATGTCTTCCTGAAAAAACACTTTGGGTGATGATGGAGAGGGGTCATTTCCACGGTTATCAGGCCAGTCATTCACAAGTGGCTCGGAGCGTGGGTTCCTACACCAGCATAGGCCAGGTAAAAAAATTTCAAGCCAGGGCACAGTTCTGGAGGATGAGGAGGACGAGGATGATGATGATGAGGAGGAGGAGGAACCGTGTTCACAGCAGGGTGGCACCCAACGCAGCTCGTGGGCATCACTGGAGCGTGGCTGGGGGGATACGGAGGGCACAGATGATACACCTCCCACAGAGGACAGCTTGTCTTTGCCTCTGGGCAGCCTGGCACACATGAGCAACTACATGCTGCAGTGCCTGCGCAACAACAGCCGAGTTGCCCACATTATAATTTGTGCTGATTACTGGGTGGCCACCCTGCTGGATTCTGGTTACAAGGACAACGTGCCGTCCTTAATTCCCTCACTGGAGCGTGATCGGTAGATGCGCGACTATTAGCACACGCTGATAGACGCGCTGCTGAGGGCTTTCCCAAATGACACCGGGGGCTCAGTGGAAGCACAAGGCGAAGGCAGAGGAAGAGGAAGAGGTCGCCAACGCAGCTGTGGCACCACCAGCACCTCAGAAGGCAGGGTTAGCATGGCCGAAATGTGGAAAAGCTTTGTCAGCAGCACGCCACAACAAACAGCACTACCAGCTGCAACGTCTTAGCAGGAGACAGCATTTCAGCAACATGGTGGAACACTATGTGTGCACACGCCTACACGTACTGACTGATGGGTCAGCCCCATTCAACTTCTGGGTCTCCAAATTGGGCACATGGCCTGAGCTTGCCCTTTATGCCTTGGAGGTGCTGGCCTGCCCTGCAGCCAGTGTATTGTCTGAAAGTGTGTTTTGCACAGCAGGGGGCGTTATCACAGACAAGCGCAACTGCCTGTCCACAGCCAATGTGGACAAGCTAACGTTTACTAAAATGAACCAGGCATGGATCCCACAAGACTTGTCTGTACCTTGTGCAGAATATACATTTAGACCGGCCTCACACAGCCATTGGTATGCTTAAGTGAACTTATTCTTTTTTTTTTTTATAGAACATAAGTCTTTATTGGAATTTGTAACAGGAGAAACATGAAAAATAAACCATGGTACATTTTATATGGAAAAAGTGAACCCGTGCTAGAACATCTCTAAGTTTGTCTGCAGATAGTGATCTTTTTTTTTTTAACCACTTCCTTACCGGCGTATTGTAAAAATACGCCGGCAAGGTGGACTCCCCATCCTAAGTGGACGTCATATGACGTCCTCTTGTTTCCGCCGCTTTGCGCCCAAGTGAAAAAGGTATATTTTACATGGTACCAAATAAAAAGTACAAAGAGGACAATGTTTAAGGTTATTTCTGAATACAAGATATTTTTTTTTTTTCTTATTCAAGTGAATTCGTATGGTTACCGACACACTCCGGCCAGATTTACATATAAGACGTGTTCCATGTCTGTTCAGAACACCCTAGGTACG
>BLSH010017490.1:124703-139674 GCA_018402905.1 Glandirana rugosa | reverse complement strand
TTGTACTTTCCTGGCTTGTTAGGGTCTCAAGAAATGAGATAGGTGGTCAGTACATCGGGTGTGATCAATTTTCAATGATTGGCACCAGAGCTTGTAGACTCTATAACTTTCACAGTGACCAAATAATATCCACTAATTTGGGTTATTTTTACCAAAGATATGTAGCAGTATAAATTATCGCCCAAATTTATGAAGAAAAATTACTTTTTTGCAAAATTTTTCAATACAAACTAATAAAAAGTGTTTTTTTTTCAAAATTTTCGCTACTTTTTCGCTTATATTGAAAAAAATAAAAAACCCAGCAGTGATTATATACCACCAAAAGAAAGCTCTATTTGTGAGAAAAAAATGATAAAAATTTTGTTTGGGTACAGTGTACCATGACTGAGTAATTGTCATTTAAAGTGTGAGAGTGCTGAAAGCTGAAAATTGGTCTGGTAAGGAAGGGGGTGTAAGTGTCCTGTATGGAAGCGGTTAAATATGTCTCAATAATTTGGGGGCTGCCCCAATTAGAAAAAAAAAAACAGTGTTGGCTACCTCCTCCTCCTCCTCCACTGCCACTTCCACCTACACCGCTACGGTCACCGCCTCCTCAACCTCCTACTCCACATCCACCTCCTCCTCCAAGTTTTATTTTTTTTATGTGATTTTCCCTATCCACATTTGTTTGCAGGGCACTTGTCCTACTCTTACCCCCATTTTGCTTCCTTTTGCAGCCCTCTAGCCCTTTCCAGGACTTTTTTACAGCCATTTTTGTGCCCAAAAGTTCAGGTCACCATTGACTTCAATGGGGTTCGGGGTCCGGGGTCAAGTTTGGTGCCGCACTCAAACTTTTTCGTGAAGTTCGGCCGAACCCGAACATCTAGGTGTCCGCTCCACTCTACTTGAGAGGCTTACAAGTTTTATTTTTGGATTGTGGAAAGAGACCAATGCAAAGATGGGGTAAACATACAAACTCAGATATCATCACAGGTGGAGTTCAAAACCCCCGGACCCACAGATCGCATCTGCAACCATCTATCTCCCTTTTACTTTAGTGAACTTTACAGCTGTACGCTAAGTCTGCATAAGCTTGCTACCTCCAAATGTACCTCCATTTGGGTGTTATTGTTCACAGCTGCCCATGGCAGTATGAAGTCTAAATACAACCCTTAGTGCCCACTCACACAGGGGCAACTTGCACTCTGACTTGAGGCGCCTCAAGTCGCCCCAAGTCAATTGACATTTGATATCCCATTGAAATGAATGGGGGCCGTCTTAATGTACACTACTGAAGTCAGAGCAACTTCAGAAAAGGTTCCTGCATGACTTCTAGGCAACTTCTATCTGACTTGTGCCCATAGAATTGAATAGAAGTCGCCTCCAAGTTGGATCCCCCAACTAAATGGAAGCGACTTTACAGTGAAAAGAAAATAATTTATCCTGGGCAACTCCCTCCCTCCATGCACTGATTGGCCACAGGCAAAGTCACCTGGCATGAAGTTGTGTTGTATGTCGCCTGAAGTCGCTTGAAGTTGTGCTGAAATCACCTATCAAAGTTGCACTGAAGTTGGGTCACCCCTGGTGTGAATGCAGCCTTAAAGAGTTTGTAAAGTCTCATTTTTTTTCTATAAAAACAACAAACATGTTATACTTACCTACTTTGTGAAATAGTATTGCAAAGAGCAGCCCAGATCTTCCTCTTCTCGGGTCCCACTTCGGCTCTCCTGCTTCCTCCCTCCTTTCGAGTGCCCCCACAGCAAGCAGCTTACTATGGGAGCACCAAAGCCAAGATGCAGTTCAGTGTGTCCATTCAGACATGGAGCCCGGTTCGGCCCCGCCCCCTCACCCCTCATTCTCCTGATTGTTGAACAGACTTTGTGTCTCAGCCAACCAGAAGGGAGAGAAAGATTTCAGCTTTAAAGTGTATGTAAAGTCAAAAATGTTTTATTTTTTTATTTGACAGAATATGGAAAGGTTAGTTGCTGTCTCTGCCCCGATTGGGGAACACCACACTGTCTGATTGTACTGGTGACCATTGTCTCCAGTGGAGAAAGTAATCTGAAATCCAAGCATTTACAGTTGTAATAAGAACAGGAGGAGAGTGGAAATCTTCCAATAAGTAAACCTGTTCTGGTAACAACTGTCAAGGAGATCTCCCCTTACTTCCTGTTTTGTCTCTGAACTGGAAGCGAAGAGGAATGTCCCCAATGATACACATTAAAGCGGAGTACCACCCTGAAAAAAGTTTTTCAGGGTCAGCAGTTACAAACACTGTAGCTGCTGACTTTTAATATGGACACTCACCTATCCAGGGTGCCCACAATGTCAAACCCCCGAGGCTGATCCGTCCACCGGATCGGGTGCAGGCGCTGCCATTGTAACTAAGGGTAACCGGCAGTGGAGCCTTCAGGCTTCACAACTGGTCTCCTACTGTGCATGCGCGAGTCGTGCAGCGCTTTCTGAATGCCCCCGTCGTCTTCTGGGACACACACAGGTCCCAGAAGGCAACGGGGGGGAGGAAGAGGGGCAGAGCCAGAAGAGTAAATGACGTACCTTGCTGTCGCGAGGCTGGGATGGAAGCTCCTCGTTTTAATACTAAGGTAAGAAAAAAAATTTGTATATACAAGAACGATGTGCTGGAGGGGTGGTCTTTCGTTTAAGACCAAGTACAGTACTAAAGTTGGGCAGAACTCCGCTTTAAGAAAAAAAAACTCACAGGGGTAGTAACTATTCCCTACTAGATTCAAAACAAAAAAAAATAGAAGTTAATATACACTTTAGCATGACCCTCTACTGGCTTGTACCTGGTAAAAAGTTTTATCGGTATATATTTGTGGCCTAGTGTTATGATTCCTAAAAAAAAACAAAAAACTTAATATATGTGCAGTCACTAATTAAACTTGTTCAGGGAATACTCTCATTAAGACCTAATTAATGAGTGCTCGTCAGAACCCTGGAGATATTTTACAAAGATAATTTACATGACAGCTAATTTACACCTATACCCACACCACCAAAATAATCAAGGTAGCATTTTTTTCTCTAATTATATTAAAAATGCAGTATATGATGGATACTTAATGCAAAAGAAACATAATTTAGTCCATTTTTTTTTTACATTATGGGGGAGATTTACTAAAACTGGAGAGTACAAAATCTGGTGCTGCTCTGCATGGTAGCCAATCAGTTTGTTCCATTAAGCTTTGACAAAAAAAAAAATGGAAGCTAATTGGTTTATACGCAGAGCCGTACCAGATTGGTAAATCAATCCCTATATCTAATTTAAATTTATCTGTACAATTTAACAACAACAATGGTTATCATGGCTTTAAAACGCATGATGGACATTCTAAAAAGAAATCCAAACGCTTGCCTACATTATTGCATTTAAACTAGACAGGGTAGAGAAAGGGTGTTCCTCTTCTGGCTCCTTAAACTGTGCTTGTGCATGCATTCTGATCTCTCCTATCTATGCTCCTTTTCCAAGTACACAGCAGAGCTGTATTCTGAGCACCACAGACTTGGCATTTTTTTCAGAGCAAGCAGCAAACATGAGATATTTATATTTTCCTGACTACAAGTGAAATTGTGTATTTTTAGTGGTGTGTATGATTTATAAAGTATATATTTAAAAAAAAACTTATATATACCTTTTTTTCAAGATGTCTTCCATCATGAGTGACACCCAGCGCCACTTATCCACTTTCCTGCTCTTTTAGGGCATTAACACTAAGGCCAGAGTTGGGCTTTAATTGAACTATATATACCAGTAGTGAAGACAATGAGATCTGGGAGCACAGTAAATAATATTGCACTATTGCTTTGCTTTTAATAATCTACTAAAAAATATTTGATGAGCAAAAATTTCTAAAAGATATCCTGGGGCCTCAGGAATACCTTAAATGAAATGCACAATACATATGCCAATTGAAATTCCCATTGGCAAAAGTATGGTGTCTTTTTAAGATATTCTGTATGGATATTGCTGGGGCTTGGTATATATTTTAGTTATTTATTTTGTTGACTGAAGAAATTAATATTAATTATTTATTATTATTATTTCAGGTACTTATATAGCGCTGTCAATTGACACAGTGCTTTACATATATATTGTACATTTACATCAGTCCCTACGCTCAAGGAGCTTACCATCTAAGGTCCCTAACTCACATTCATACATATACTAGAACCAATTTAGACAGGATCTAATTTACCTACCAGCATGTCTTTGGAGTGTGGGAGGAAACCGGAGTACCCGGAGGAAACCCACACATGCACAGGGAGAACATGCAAACTCCAGGCAGACAGTGTTGTGGTTGGGATTCGAACCAGCGACCCTTATTGGTGGTTTTGTAATATTATTTACTGTGTTCCCAGATCTCATCATCTTCACTACTGGTTTATATAATGTTCCTGAGTAAGTGACACAGTGTGATGTTGATTATGAGGTTTTGGCACAGCTGAATACCTATCTTTAACTTTAACTAAACTACTCTAAATACACCTTCCAAAGAATACGTTTTTTATTTCCATCAAATTACATAAAATGAAATCACTGAGTGAAACTTGAGAGTTTTAACTCCAGTAAAAATTTTGCCTGTGGACAAATCATTAATTATGTAGCAAAAATCTTTTACAGCAAAATCACTTTGCTCATTGCATCCCTATTTTTTAGTTAGTGTTATGTTCTTAGATCTAATTTCAACCTTCCTGTATTAGTTAACCACTTGTATCCGGAACATTTACTGCCTTCATGACCCGGCCATTTTTTGCTATACGTCACTGCATTATTTTAACTGACAATTGCAAGGATGCAACTCTGTACCCAAATACAATTTATATCATTTTTTCCCACAAATAGAGCTTTCTTTTGGAGGTATTTGATCACCACTGCATTTAATTTTTTAGGCCAATTCCCCATAAGACGCCATCTTCTGACGAAACGTGTCGGTTGGGCCTACATGTGATGTCATCACGCTATCGGTTTGGAGATCACCTGCTTGGAAACAGCTTTAAATGCTTTAAGCGACATTGTAACAGAGTGCATGTAAGTGCATTTACTACTATTTACTACTACTATTAAAGAGACATTGTTTTAAACATATTACTCTATGAAGTTTGTTTCTGTTGCTTTACATTTTGCTACTGGTTGATATCAGAACAAGGGGAAGACAAGCAGCATGAGGACACTTTGATTGTAAAAAACACTTTTGACCATTTTATCATAATGGTCCTTATTGTTTGGAAAGAGGCTAATTTAACTATTTGGCATGGGGTGATATCACGTTGGTGACAAGCACTGGAAGCACTTTATGGACTGAGCACTTTATTTATATCTATTGAGTTTCATATGGTCCTTGCTCTAGGGTAAGAGGCCATTGCTTACAACTGTACACAGGATTATATATTTCTTATCATGTTGGAGATTTAACACGAATTATGAACTTTTTTAGATTATCTTTGCACTTTATGAAATGCAACTTTATTTATTTATTCATTTAGGTTTTTTTACACATTGAGTTTGTGTATTTATTAATGGTATTTATTGATTTCGCGCCACACTATTGCATTGATTTTTTTTTTTTTTTACAAATTTGGTATCATAGATTTTTGTGTAGGCTGTTTTTGTCTGTTACTTTGTTTACCCCGGCTCAGAATCATCTCCATTTTTATTGCACTATAAACAGAAAAGGCCACAGTTTTGAAAGAAAAAAACGAACATAATTTGTACTTTCTGCCATAAAACATATCCAATAAAAAAAAAATAAAAAAAATCGAATTTCTTCATAAATTCAATATGTATTCTGCTACATATTTTTGGTAAAAAAAATACCAATACGCGTATATTGATTTTATTTGCACAAAAGATACAGCTTCTACAAACTGTGGGATATTTACTGGAATTTTTATTTATTTATTTTTTAGACTAGTAATGGCAGTGATCAGCGACTTATAGCGGGACTGACACTTTTGACACTTTGTGGGAACCAGTGACACTAATACAGTGATCAGTGCTAAAAATATGGCTGGGAAGGGGTTAAACATCTAGGGCGATCAAAGGGTTAAATGTGTGCCAAGCCAGTGTTTTTGTGTACTATGTGTGGTGCTTTTACTAAGGGATTTCAGAACAGAGCTCTGCCTTGTTTACATAGGCAGAGCTCTGTCCAGCTTCTCTCCTCAACGATCAAAGGGTGCCAGCAGATATATATTCGCCGCTACAAACTGATCAGCTTCTGCTGTGACTAATCACTAATATACGTGATCCTGCGCAGAACGGCTGCCCTGTATTAAATCTGCTATGGGGCGGTCGTTAAGTGGTTAACTTGCTGCACTATGATGAATGTAGCCATGTGCTCCCTTGAGAGCGGCTGGTAGTAGTGGTTCACATTATAGCTGCCCTCAATCACACCATATATCACACATCCAGAGACACTGACCAGGTCGGCTCTTATTTTTGTTGTTTTAGTTAGGGGAAATAACTTGGATGGGGATAAGGGATGACTGTGGGATGCCCAAAGAATTATTATACACAAACTCCATATACACTCCTGTATATGCACACTTGCACTGCAGACTGTCCCTCTGCAGACTGTTACTCCTCACAGCTCTCCAGCATTGAACTTTCTGAGCATTTCTTCTACAGTTCTCTCTCCAGCACTGCACTTAGTTTCCAGCTTGAAAGGAAATTTATCAAGCTTCTCTGTACCTTTCTCTTCATAGTGGCTAGCACACGGCGAGGCCTACTCTCAGCAGAACCTCCGAAACACCCATTACAGGCCAGGGATCACAGGCCCCTGAATGTGTAGCAAAAGTACTTGAGTGCTAGCTGGGCCTTTGATGGACTACAACTTCCAGCCCATCCTTCTTCCAGGTCCCACCGACCTGCTTTTCCTCAGTGACTCTCCTTTCCCTGAACTGGCTCCCAAGGCTCCCACAGACTGTCCACAAACCGGTGGATAACTTTAAAGTCTCTCACTGTGTAGCACCTCTGCTGTTCTCCTGTTCCCTTGTGTGACCCCAGGAATTCACCACCACTCCTGGCAGCACCCGAACCTCCAGGTCCCAAGGTCACCTTCCCCAGACTGGGGTGACCTCCCCGGTAGGGGCCTCCACAGCACATCTGCTACATCTCCAGACTTCCATAAGTACATAATGGCATGCTCCATCCCATTGACTTCAATGCAAAATTGAATCCCATTGACTTCAATGTAAAATCGCATCCTATTGACATCAATACGAAAATGCCCCCTAGTGACTTCAATGCAAAATCGCGTCCCATTGACTTCAATGCAAAATCCCCCCTAGTAACTTCAATGCAAAATTGTGTCCCATTGTCTTCAAGGCAACTTGATGTTGTTTTCGCCAGTTTCATGCTCTACAAAATTCTTGTTGTGTTCGGGGTAACATTAAGAATTATGCCATCCAAAGATACATTGCCTATTTTTGCATGATTCTGCCTGTGATTACAAGGCACTAAGGTGTGAACAGGGCCTTTGTGATCAAATCAGCTGCTGAAAGTGCTTACAAAAAGGTTTGATATCACTTTACACGACACCACATCCATCTATGTTAGCCCTGCGCATTAATACTGTTATTGTGATGATGTATGTACCTTTAGTACAAGTTGTCATTTAATAAATCCTTCAACCCACCAAGTACCACCCACCAGGTTGCATACTTACCTTCCTCCCTGTAATCTTTACTCTGTCTCCCCGCTGGTCTCATTTATTCCTATTGGATAGCTGTACTTCTCTGAATCACTGAAGGCCGCCATGAGTATGGCTCTCCTATAGAAATGATGAATAGGGCTGCCACATGCGTGGACCCAGGAGGACTTAGTGAGTGGATAGACTGCGCTTGTTGCATTTATGTCAGGTTTCATGTTTAGTTTTGACTGGAGTATTCATTTAAAGGCTACCTTTGTTCCAAGAAATAAACCTACTTGAAAGTGTGATTCTGCTATTTATCAAGAATGTTTAACTTCTAGTGCTCAGAGTTTGTAATTTTCTAAACTAGGCATCTTTAAAACAGAGAATGAAATCAGAATTATTTAGAAACGGTTGCTCCACCCCTTCCATGTTGATAAATGACCATCTCGCCAACCTGCATGTCAGGCCTGCTAGTCTACATTATTTATGGCTTTGTGTTCTGCAGAATTCACTGTAATTATCCATTCTGACTGGCTTGTAATTAAGATGTTAACGAAGTCATCAGTGCAAGACCTACTACACCACAGAGCAATCACTGAGAGAAGAGAGCAGGGACCAGAGAATTCCACTTTTGAACCTTTTTTTTAGTAAAAACAGACTAAGGTAATATCAGGAAAAATGTGAATGATAATTTAGTAAAACCAATCTATTTCTCCAAAGATAAAACTTATACCTACCTGTCTAACTATCTATCTATTTTTCCTATTTAACATATCTATATACAGTACCTTATTGTCTATGTAATAGCATTCTTATCTTTTATTTTAAAGATCACTTTCAGGTTTACTGGAATAAGAACTCCATTGGGGGTAATCTAGTGTAAGCCCCAAACAGCTTGCTTTGCTCTTCTCTTTCTTTTCTTTTCAATGGCCTCGTATGGGATTTACAACCTTCTTCATGACCTCTTGTACAATATTGTCCAATAACTGCAAATAGACTTGAATAAGCCTAACCTGTATTGTTAAAGAGGATCTTTGGTCCAAAAAAAAAAAATAGAATAAAAGTCAGCAGCTACAAATACTGTAGCTACTGACTTTTAATAAACAGGTACTCACCAGCCTAGGGATCCATCACTTTCATCATTTGGGCCTGTTCTTTGGGTCCCCTGTTCCGCCATCTTGGATAGGCCTACGTGATCCGAGTGGAAGTGGGAGTGTGCACCTCCCAGGAATAAGTACTCGCTCCCTAAAAAAAAAAAATGTTCAAGGAGTGGGGAGGATTAGGAAAAGCAGAACTCCCTTTTCAGGTGAAGTTACCCTTTAAGTATGGTTTTTATTCAACTCTTTATATTGAAGTCTTTGGGGAACTACTATTGTACAGGAATAGACAACCCCAACCTCATATTTTGGGAAAAAAGCTGTGATCATTGGAGAAGGCTCCCAGAATTGGGAAGAGATAAGTACCCACCTATGGCCAGGGGTTGACACATAGATTAGTTTAGGGGACTGGGGAAAAGGGTTGGATGGTTGTAAGTAAAACTGAACTTATCCTCTAAAGACAAGTCTAAGTTTCCACCTTAACTGGAAAACCCATCATGCTTTGCATAACTTTTCCTCAAAAATGAAATCACTGCAGCTGTGATTATAGCATTGTGTTCTGTTGTGCTGATTTACAATGTAAGGATGGTACTAACACGGTTTCTAACATATCGCAAATTTTTAATATCAATATGGTCCTGAAAAAGATAGACAATGTAAATGTGAATAAAGCACTTACAACAGGTGACTTACACCCATGAGCACTCAAAGAACTGAGCTCAGTTATTTCTGGTAAAATCAAAGCAAATTGCTGAGTATTTCCAGGCTTGGAACAGGACCATGATGAGTTCTGAAATGTGGTGGAGAGGCATTAAGTGATTTGTGTAACTAATGTTGCCTTTATGTAAAGAGCTGTTTTATATTGGTCAATGCATCAGTTCCTGACTCTGGTTACTTATAATTATGCATGGATTTTGACCTTGTTTATGCCTGGACAGCAAAAGAAATGTATGATATTACATCCTGTCCTTGAAGAAATGAGGACACCACATCCAAATCTGTAAATTAGAGACCATTTTAAGGTGTCATTGAATCACTACTGCTGAATTATCATAAAACATCAAATGTATTTATCAAAATCACTGGGAGGGTATGTGACCTGTGTGCCATTTAGTGGATGCCTCTCTTGTCATCTTCCTCCCTGCTATTGGAATACATATCCTGAGATTTTTAACTTCAACTAAAGTTGGGGTATTGACATAATATTCCGATTTGTTTAATTATAAGCTAATAAAGGCTGCGTGGATTAACATTTTTTGTTCAACAGTCAAAGAGTAGCAGGAGATCATCTCACTGCTCACTCTACTCTCTCTTCTTCGTTTAAATATTTTTATTGAAGTTTTTCAAAAGAAGTAGAACATACAAGAAATATAAGATTGTCTAGAATCTGAACCTCAAAAAATGTTTTCACATAAGAAAATATACAAACAATAAGGAAGGATAAAGAAAATCATGAGAGATGACATTAAGATAATAAGATAATGATGAGGAACAACAAGCAAGAAAGGCTGCACCGTCTCTCCAAGCACCCCAAATGGGAGCAATCTGTGCCCGGAGAGAAGAAGGACAGCCCACTCCGCTCCGTTTCCCAGAAATCATTTAATGGTATTGGTTGAATTATCACATATGTTGCTAAGAAATGGGTAACAAGCATAACCAAAATTAAAACATATTTAAAGATCTGAGAGTAGTGAGACCCCTTACTCTCCTCCCCAGAATAGAGAGGGCAGGGAACCATTCAAAGGCCCTCAAGGCTCATAGATTCGGGGAAAAACCTGATAACAAAAGAAAGGAAACAGATAAAGTGAGCCGAAGAGGAACAGAGAGAAAGAAATAAGAGAAAGAGGGAAGGATGTACCAGGGAATCTTAAAAAAAGAGCAAGATTAGGGTAACATGGGCAGTTTCATGTATTTTTTCCACGGATCCCAGACAAGATCAAATTTAGTTGCCGTATCAAGTATAATATTAGCAAGTTTTTCCTGTAACATGATCCAGGAAATTTTCTGTTTGGCTGCAGCAAAGGACACAAAGGGGCGTTTCCAGTACCTGGCAATTGTGATTTTGGCACCCAAAAAGATAAAGTGGGTCAGTTTAAATAGGTGTTTGGAAAAACAGTCAGGTTTAAAATTGAGGAGGGCCGTCTCTGGGTTTTTAGGGACTGGTAGGCCCGTGACTTTACGGATTAAGTAGAAAACCTTATTCCAGAAACCGCGAATGCGCGGGCATTCCCACCATGTGTGAAAGAAGGTACCCATGTGACCACAACCTCTAAAACACAGACCAGAGGTATTTGGAAACATGGCCGCTAGCCGGGCTGGTACCAAGTACCATCAAGTAAATACCTTAAGGTTAGCCTCCCTCAGATTAATATTAACGATCCCTTTAAATGTTCTCACGAACAAAGAACTCCACTTGTCTGCCTCCCAATCCACCTCCAGATCCTTTTCCCAAGTCTTCACATATGGAGGCTTGTCTGGGTTCTCCATCAGTGATGCATAAACTAAGGAAATACCTCCTCTTTGGACCTCCGATTCTGCGCACCATTCTTCATAAGGGGTGATATCTACATGATCATTTCTACGTTTCCACCAGGATGTGAAGAAATGCTGTATCTGTCTGAAATGAAAATATTCATCAGGGGGCATATCTAATTTGTCGATACAATGAGATAGAGTTAACGGACCGGTGGATGTCAAAAAGTGATCTATTCGATATAAACCCTTATTTGTCCACCACTGGGAGGCCCGAATGTCTAGTCCTGGCGGGAAATGGGGGTTATTAAACATATGGTCAAGGGGACGGAGATTCGAAATTAAGTTAGGATGTTTGAGGACTAAGTCGCTTAGAGCTATGGAGTGTGACAGGGTTGGGGAGAGTATTGAGGGCCTAAATCTCTGGGGGGGCCCCCACCAAAAAATCAATAGTGTGGAAAGGAACCGCCTGTCTCTCTATGTTAACCCAGTCAGGTTTGTCTCCTCTGGAGAAAACTGTTGAAAACTGCACTAATTGGGCTGCCTGGTAGTATTTATAAATGTGCGGAAGACCTAGGCCCCCTTGATTGCGTCTCCTGTATAGAACATTAGCTGAGCATATAAACCCTTTTTGACCCCAAACAAATTTCAGGATTTGTGATTGAAGTTTTTGCAAGTTATACTTTCTGATTGGGATAGGGAGAGCTGTAAAAAAATATAGGATCCTAGGTAAGAGAGTCATTTTAACTGCATGTAATCCGCTCAGCTAAGAAAGACCCTCCCGATCCCATCTGGAGAGATCTTCTGCTAAATTGTTAAGTAAAGGAGGGTAGTTGACCTCATAAAGTTTGCTAATGTTGGCTGCCAGATTGACCCAAAGATAGGGTATCTGAGTAGTATTCCATGTGAAGTTGAAGAGTTCTTTAAGAGGCTGTACTGTCGTCTCCGGGGTAGAGATATTTAAAGCTGCCGATTTGGACCAATTAACGCGGAGCCCCGAGGTTTCTCCGAAGACTTGAAGAAGGCATATTATATGTGGAGTGGAGGTGAGAGGGGATGAAATGAAGAGGAGTAGGTCATCAGCGAATAATGCGCATTTGTGGGACCGGGTTCCGCATTTCACCCCCTGAATATCTGGATTGTCCCTGATGGCAATTGTCAGGGATTCCATCGCAATTGCGAATATTAATTGGGAAAGAGGACATCCCTGCCTAGTACCCCTGGAGATAAAAAAAGGATCCGAATAACAATTTTGCAGTTTTATCTGAGCACTAGGGTTAGAGTAGAGGGCTCTCAGAGTCTGAAGAAAACTAGGGCCTAAGCCCCATCTGCTTAGGATATGAAATATATACGACCACTCAACCGTGTCAAATGCTTTTTGTAAATCTACTGACAAGATGAACCCCTCCCTGGATGGTCCCCCATCCCAATTTGAGTTTAAAAGAGAAACGATATCAACTGCTCTGCGGATCTGATCTGGACCCTGCCTCCCCGGAATAAAGCCCCCCTGGTCCTTATGGATATATTTACCTATAAATTTAGAAAGTCTATTGGCTAGAACTTTAGTCAAAATTTTGAGGCCATTGTTGATTAAAGAAATAGGCCTATAATTGCTAACATCCGAATGGTCCTTCCCAGATTTAGGTATGACCGAGTCTACTCTCTCTTCTTATCAACATGTTCATTGTTAACACATTTACACACAGCACTAGTTTTATTAAAAAATGCATTTAATTATATATGAATGAATACAGAATTGCATCAATGCGTGCCTTTTATATATGCCTGGAGTTCAGCTTGAAATATATTTATATTGCCATATAATGGTTCTGGCTTTTTTGAATTGTTCAAAACCCATATTGTGTAAGCCACAATTCCCCTTTAAATTTCTTTTTTGTGCAATGCCAAAAGCTGAGTGGCAGAATGGTTCTCCCAGTCAATTGTTCTGTTTTAGGCAAAGGAGCCATGCAGGATTAGTTCCAGCAGATAGATTCAATGCATAACAAAGCTTACCTGATGTATCTGAAGCAAAGCCTCTCATCAGGGGGGTTGGAAACCTAATAGTGGAACAAGAATTGAGAATCTCCCTGGCGTCTGAAGTTCAGCCGCGTGTGAAACCTTGGCTGTCACTTTTGCATGTCAATATGTGACTGCGGCACTAGCCCTTGGCAAGTATGTGATAAAGTAGCCGGGAGTTCCAGGAGACAAAGCACAGATAAAAAGAGAAAAAAAGAAAGCAGACTTTGAATTCAGCACTTGTTACATGTCTACCTGGATTGTACAATGAATGGAAATGGAGCTGGTTGGCGGATATCATGATTGTTCAGGTGTGGAGCTGCAGTACTCAGCCAGAATGAAGAAATATATGCAAGGTTATTTTAGGTTTATACTATCATTACTATTATAGGTTGATACTACATTTTAGCAGTAGTAGAGTACTGTGCTGTTAGCCATCGATTAATGCAGAAAGTTTGGAGTTTAAGTGATACCCGTTATTGGCTAACTTAAGTTATTAAAGATGTAAGCTGTTGGGGTAATTAAAGTTGGCCATATATGTTAAGATGTCCCTCATTCAGCCCCCACTGAAAAATCAACTTTTGTCAAGCTGGGCAGAAAGGAGCATGGGTGCCGACAGACCAGTTAACTGGCGGCTGCTCCAGAAGGTGATCAGCAGGGTAGTTCTCAGACTGGGAGACGAGGGTCTCAGCAGGAACACAAGAAACCACTATTGGAAAAGCAGGTCAGGCCCAACATCCAACTAAGCAAAGGCGGTGCTGGATATGGCCAGCAGGAAAGGAACTGGAGAAGTGTTGATGAGGTCACGGTGGTTAGTAGGATTAAAGGTAACAGAGTGATCAGGAGCCAGAGACAGGGTCATATACAGTGGATCAGTAGGGCAAAAACAGCAGAGTAGTCAGGAGTCAAAACTGTCGTAATACATGGTTCAGAGTAATTAAACGAGCAGGGGTCAAAAGCAGAGATCACACAGAAGAATCCAAAAGCAAGCTGAGTCAGTAACACTAGTCAGAACATACACAAGGTTCAGGATACATGGAAATGTGGGTACTGAACAAGCTTAAAAGATTTGGCAGCAGTTCTGGAATTGGATGCGCACCCATGTTTTCTTGCAAATGAGCATGCCCACGCAGAATACTTGCGGAAGTTCCTAGCCTGCGTTTTGGGCGCATTTGCACCTCTGTTCTGGATAGTGTTTTGACACCAATTCAACAGGAATCGAACAAAGTTCAATCCATGTATGACCAGCCCTAGATATCTTTTTCAGGCATTAAAACCCAAAAAAGGATTTTAAGTTATCTGAAAGCTTGCATCTTTAAATACTTAGGTTGGCCAGTAAAGAATATCACTTAACTTTTTTTTTTTTTTTTTTTTTTTTTTTTTTTTTCACATGCGATACCTTATTTTAACTGAACGAGATATTGGTCAGTCTAACGTATCGTGTAAAGATGGTCATCTTATACTAATCTAATTACAGATCTAGAATATACACGTGAGGGTCATCTCACCACAGTGCACTCCGTGTCTAAACAGGGGTAACCCCACGGAATGCACGTGCCGTGCTGACCGGATGACATTAGCCAAGTGCTTGGCTTCCAATCATTATTGATCTAAATAACTGTTTTACAGACATACATGTGAAACGAAGAGTTCAATAAAAGAGGTTAATGACAGTATATAACATTAAACACTGGAACTTGTGTTATTTTTGGAAACTTGCTCTTTTTTTTTTTTTTTTTTTTTTTTTTTTTTTTT
>BLSH010017490.1:95429-118367 GCA_018402905.1 Glandirana rugosa | reverse complement strand
CCCCCATCACTCGAGCCCGCCTTCCCACACTATACCCACACCCCCCACCTCCCCCTGGTTGCTGGCTCGCTCGCTCGGCCTCTGGCCCTCCAGGCCCCCCGTCAGCCCTGCGTGACCCCATGCAGCTCACGGCTGCAGCGGCGGCTTCCCCCCCTCCATCTCCTGTTTCCTGCCTGCCATTTCTCCTCCCGGCCAATGGGGTCTGTGGACTCCTGGCCAATGGGGTCTTAGGACTCCCGGCCAATGGGGTCTCAGGACCTGCTTCCTGATTGGCCAGGAGGAGAAACAAGAAGACATTAGCAAATATTAATTCACTGACATCACACAACAGGGTGGGCTCAGGGCGCAGTGCTCCCCAAGCCCACCATTTTTTTAAGCCAATTAGAGTCTCCTCTAATCATGTGCTTCAAAAAAAATCCATTGGAATCCATGCATCCGGTGCCCTGCATGTAGATTAGGGGCCAGGCGCATGGATTAGGGGGGTGGCACCCCTGCGCCCCTAATGAGTGGCCACCACTGGTTACTAGTATTGATAATCTTATACATAAATCTACCATACTATAAAAACACATGGGAAAATAATCAGCTAAAGGTGAACCTGTGGTCCATTTTAAACTTGTTCTTGTCCTACCTTACATACTACAGGATGTCTGATTTTATTTTGTTAGCCAGAAAAGCCTCTTTCTTGAGCCTCTCTGAGTAAAGAGAGCCATAGATGGTGCAGTTTTCTTTCATGCAACCAACCAGGAAAGAAAATTGTTCATTCCCCCATAAACACAGTCAGTCCCTTCTGAGTAGCTATTGTATTCTCCCGTGAGAGGGGGCCCTGGTAGCTGCCTCTGCTGGGAGAACACACAGTGATTATCGCTAGCGGCTATATCTGCTGCCAATAATCTCATGAAAAACCTGACATGCTGGTTGTACCCAAGTTGATCGATAGATACATGGTTCGGATTTCGGCTGGCCCCTGCTGAACCGGCCAAGATTAGAGCCATCTATGGCCGGCTTTAGTTTCTGGGCCTAAAACTGGCCATACAAGTATAGACTTCTTTTGTTCAGCCTACGGGCAGAAATCTTCCACACTGTAACACCTGCCCCGATTTTCCCTGAGAGCCTGATGGTGACTCACAGAGGTGGGGAGGGTTTACACATTCCTCAGGGTGCTTCCTCAGAACTCCATCCCTCTTAGAATCCCTTCCGGATCTTTGGCAGGCTTTCATCAGCAAACTTTGAACACCCTGATAGGCCTTAGACAAGCCTAGCAACCGGCATCCTCATGGATAGGCCTCAGGCTTCAGGCCTAGCAGCCAGGAGCTGTTTCACACGCACCCACCCAGAAGGTCTGGGTGAGCTGGACTCCCAGATCACCTGACTTCTTTCAGTTAAGCCTGATGGTGACTCACAGAGGTGGGGAGGGTTTACACATTCCTCAGGGTGCTTCCTCAGAACTCCATCCCTCTTAGAATCTCTTCCGGATCTTTGGCAGGCTTTCATCAGCAAACTTTGAACACCCTGATAGGCCTTAGACAAGCCTAGCAACCGGCATCCTCATGGATAGGCCTCAGGCTTCAGGCCTAGCAGCCAGGAGCTGTTTCACACGCACCCACCCAGAAGGTCTGGGTGAGCTGGACTCCCAGATCACCTGACTTCTTTCAGTTAAGCCTGATGGTGACTCACAGAGGTGGGGAGGGTTTACACATTCCTCAGGGTGCTTCCTCAGAACTCCATCCCTCTTAGAATCTCTTCCGGATCTTTGGCAGGCTTTCATCAGCAAACTTTGAACACCCTGATAGGCCTTAGACAAGCCTAGCAACCGGCATCCTCATGGATAGGCCTCAGGCTTCAGGCCTAGCAGCCAGGAGCTGTTTCACACGCACCCACCCAGAAGGTCTGGGTGGGCTGGACTCCCAGATCACCTGACTTCTTTCAGTTAAATACCTCTCCCACAATGCACCAGAACCAAGCTCATTGGCTGAGAGGGTATGTGTCACTATAACTTCAATGTACTGTAGCTTATCACTCTCATGTCAGAGGCAACAGCACCACCTACTGACAAAAAAAGAGAAGCCACAAACTGGAAATGAGCCATGTAATCTCAAAACACTGTAAATCAGCCAGGATAATTATTATCCAGTACAACTAAAATTACCTACCACCCTATTCTAGTAGTGAGGGTGCAACAACACTAACACACATCATGGTCAAATTGCCCCCTGCCAGGCATTTGTATACCTGTACAATGCCTGCATCTGATTGGAAGCAGACGTCGTTCAGCCGAGGGGTTTCTAACTGGCTCCTTAAACAAAAGTCAATTCAATTTTTGTTGAATGGAGTGGTGCCAGCAGGGTCATATACTGAATCAATAATGTACCTCTACAGACCAACTAAAGAATACTGAGAATTAAGGATGTCTCGTCCGTAATAGATCATGGATATATGGGTCAGGGTAGTTGATCCCCAATCAGTACCCCTAAGTCAGGAAAACAGCACTGGACTATCACAACACCAAATACAATTATGGGATAACAACAACAGGATAAAATTACATCAGAAATTTTTATTCTTGATACATTCAATTAAAAGCAATCAAATAATAAAGACAAGCATAAATCATGCAACATTAGTTACACCATTCCACATCATACCCCTATACACAGAAGGGGCAAGAGGACATTCAGATGGTGTCAAGACATAGATATCATGGTTCCTCTACATGTTTTGCGGCAGAACGTTTCATCAGGAGGGATATCTATAAAGATTGGTGATACAATGTTAATCAATAATAATGTAAGTATAAGTAACAACATTCATTGTAATTACCCATGTAAAGTTACTATACAATCTTATGAGGGGGGGAGGGTTACATAAGTATGACTAGACCTACCCACACATCCCGTCAGGCCAGGAGAGGGGCCCAGGTACACCTAAATTGCTCCTCGTCGGCAAAAATGGGGCTTATCAGTGTGGAGATTCTTTGAAGGTCATATACTGCTTGAGCTTCACATGAGTCAGCAGGAAGGAGCCAAAATATGAGTAGTCTAAGGAAAGTTTACTTTCATGCAGTTTATGGCTTAAGTTGGCCATAGATGGATCAAAATTTGGCCAGTCCCAAATGAACTGGCCGAATTTTGCTCCATCTATAACTTCACATTTGATAGGAGTCAAACCAATTGGCTGCAGCGCTGATCAGTGTACTGTGGCAGCGGAGGTGTCCGGCTGTCAGAAAACCATAGCACAGAGGGGAGGATTCCTCCATCCACCTCAAATGTGTGGATGGGAAAATCCATTTTCTTCCTTGATCAGCTGTCTGGCTGACCAAAAAAAAAAATGAAATATCTATGAGCAGCTTAAGCCCTGCCATCCCCCTGTCCAATAACAATGGCCTTAAGGACCACTGAGGTAGTCATTGAACAGATGAATAGTACTTGGCAGGGCTTAGCTGTGAATCATCATAGACTACATCAAAAAGAACAAAGGAAAATAATTCCATTGTTGATTAATTTCTCTGAATAATCCAGTTCTTCTTAGTGTACAGATGCTCCACGGCATATCGTCAAGCATTAAATAGCATAAAAATTTGAAGTCAAACTTAAATTATAGGTGACAATTATTTCGATTAGGCTCAATAGCAATTTCACTTCGCTACGTTTTCACAGTTCTGCTAGGCAGTCTGCAGGGCATAGTATATGAGGCTCATTTAATTCCTAATGTAGTAATTATCATGACTGAACAGGAGAAAAAAAACAGTGACAAATCAGAGAAATACATTTCACAGTAGAGGCTTTCATAAAAATTTTATGGGGTAGCAAGTTGTTTAAAAATTGTTTAATCAATCTCATCTGCTTCTGAGATCTGCAAGGAGTCCCTGTTTTTTCTTTCCTTTAGCCGGTGAAAGTATATTGCAGGATAATAACCATCTGTCATGTTAAGGTTCGTACAGCTGACAAGGATAGGAGAGAGAAGAGTGCTTTTATCTGTTTAGGTAAGAATGAAGACTCTATTTAGTAACATGAACTGTTGTAGCTCTGCTTTAAAGTTCATCATTTAAGGGAGCTAAATGTAATTAAAACTGTAGATTTATTTACTGCAAATGAGACAGATTCATGGACTGTATAATTTGCTTTTCGCTGAGTCCTAAAGTGAAGTTAAAATTTTGTTAAGAAATAAAGCTCTCCAGTCAACTATATAGTTTGCAAGGATTTTAGCAAACTTTATACAGATCATTATCTACTTCTGTTCAGTATATATTGAAATGGCCATGCTAGTATGCTTAAAGTGTAAATCCACTTGTGCGCTCAAATTTGAGAAACCCCACTATATGCTATGTGTTCTCATTAACATGGTATAGCTAAAATATAGATTTATAATGTTGATCGGCAGCTCTGGCTACCACTGCATGGTGTTATATAGTGTTCCTTGTTAGAGGCTGGGGTGGAGCCCTGCTGAGGGAATATTACTTAAGCACACAGGTGAGAGGTGCACGCCCTCTAAGCTGAACACAAGCAGAGAGGTAAGCAGACAGACAGGACATGAAATGTACTGCACATTCATGACAGTACCCTCCCTCTTACGAGGCCTCCTCCTCCCCCACTTGGGCTAGGCATGGAGGGAAACCTCAAATGAAACCTCCTCAAAAGATGAGGAGTCAATACATCAGAAGCTGGGATCCAAGACTTCTCCTCAGGACCAAACCCTTTTGAAAGCACGAGGTACTGAAGAATGCCTTTACAGAGCCGGGAATCCAGAACTGACTAGCCTTGATCATCCTCAGAGACCGAAACAGAGGTAGGGAGAGGACAAGAGGAGTTATTGAGAACTAAAGGCTTCTTAGAAGTGGGCAAGGACAAGAGAAGACCAGCAGGAGCTGGTGTGGAGGATTTAGACTGGGCACAGACATGACACGCCTTAATATAGTCCTTGACATCCAAGCGGAGAGTAGGCCACTAATAGTGACGACTGATGAGCAGAAAGGATTGGAGGAACCCAGCATGACCTGCTCTCTTGGAATCATGTCCCCAATGAAGGATCTTAGCTCTTAGCTCAGTGGGGACGAAGGTCTTGCCCGGAGGAATTTTTTACTCCAGGGTGGTAGAATGGGCAAGGATGCATGAAATCCGAAAGATCGGCTCAGGTTCACAGGTGGACTGCTCATCCAGAGTGTCAAATGACCTAGAGAGTGCATAAACCTGACTGTTGCAAGATACATCATGGAAATCGCTCCACGAAGCAGGAAGAACGGGAGATACAGAGGTGGTGGCAACAGGAAGTTTCACTTTTGGGGCAACCTGGAGTAGGCAGGACAAGGAACCAGAAGGACCCCAAGCCAAGATTTGCCCAGAAATGCAGTCCACGTGTGGACAATGGAGCCGTAATCAAGGAAGGCCCAATACGATGGGGGTTGAGGCCTTAGGCAAGACAAGGAAGCGCATCCACTGCTGATGGAGTGTCCCCACCGACATCTCAACAGGGAGGGTCTGGAAGTGGATAGGACCCCCCTGAGAGAACAGTGCCATCAATTGCCGATACCATCAATGGCGTGGTGAGGGGTGAAAGGGTAAGTCCCATAGAAGGACATGGAAAAAAGAAGACAAGAAGGTGAAGGTGATATTTCTGGGTCCAATACTCCACCTTCCAGATGTATTTGACCTGAGCGTTTTTCCGGATGAAGTGAGCAGGTGTCACAAAAATGACCTTTGCCCCCACAATAGAGGCACAGACCCAGAGTTCTGCGCTTAGCATGTTCCTCAGAAGATAGCCTGTTCTGACCCAGCTGCATGGGTTCCTCAGCTGGCAGGAGATGCTCCTCGGGTCAAAGAGAGGGGAGCTCTGGCTGCCTAAGGACCGGGAAGTGCTGCCGTCTTTTTTCTAGGGACCTCTCCTGCAAACGAATATCTATCTAGTTACACAAAGAGATGACACCGTCCAGATCAGCGGGGATGGTTCTTCCCACTAATTCATCCTTCACTTTGCCAGAGAGGCCATGTAAAAAGGTTGCAACTAAGGCCTCATTATTCCAGCTCAGCTCAGCTCAGCAGTTAGTGTACGAAAATGAAGAGCATACTGCTCTACAGAAGCGGACTCTTGACGGAGATGTAACAGGGCGCTGGCTGCTGAAGAGACAGGGCCCGGTTCCTCAAAGATATTCCGAAAGAGTTTCAAGAAGCTAGACAAGCTAGAAACCACTGAATCATTATTCTCCCAAAAAGGGGCGGCCCAGACTAACACCTCGCTGGACAGGAGAGATATAAAATAGACTACCTTTGCCCGATTAGACAGGAAGTTTTGGGGCTGGAGTTCAAAATGAATGGTGACCTGGCTAAGAAACCCCCTGCAGGCCTTGGAGTCCCCAGAGTAACGGGACATAGCAGGAAAATGCAAAGAATTTGTGGCCGGAATATGTGCGGCAGCGGATAGCAGTTGAAGTTGTTGAACCGCCTGTCCTAAGCAGGCCTGAAGCTGTTCAAAGCGGGACGCCAAATCCTGGAGGAATCGCATCACCTGGATCTAATTAGATTCCTGGGTCTCGAGTCTGCGAACTATGCCCTGCAGTGGATCATCTGCGGGTAGCAGCACATCAGCCGGGTCCATGTCCGATCAAACTGTCAGGTCACCTGGGGTCAGGTGACAGATGCACCCCGTTGGGGTTAGGGATATACCGCTAAGGTTGTGGACCCTTAGCTGACTGCTGCAAATTGAGCTCTGGCTGGTTCAGGAAAGCAGGACCACTGGAGCACTGACACAGATTACATAAGGAGCTAGAGCAAAGGTTTCTCAAGGGCGCGGAGTCTAAGAGCCAGCGGGTTTTTAACAGAGACTCTGATGGTGAGGATGGCCTTGGCTGCAACTGACTCCAGGTCGCGGCCCCCAGGGTCTCTCACTCTCGCAGCTGGCTACTGGTGGATAGAGAGGAAGCAGCAGTGCAGGACAACAAGGAATAGTCACTAGGAAAGCCAAGGGTCAGGGCAACGAGCAGACAGGGACAGACAGGAGAGCACGCCCAGGTCAGGGTAACAAGCAGACAGGAATAGTCACAGAACAAGCCGAGGTCAGGGAATCAAGCAGACAGGGATAGTCAAAGAACAGGCCAAGGTCAGTAATGGAATCAGACAAAGAGCACATGGCAGGAACCACACACACAGGAAGCCTAACACACAATGTTGATTGGCAGCACTGGCTAGCCCTGCATTGTGTTATATAGTGTTTCTTGTTTAGAGGCCGGGGTGGAGCCCTGCTGAGGGAAGATTACTTAAGCACACATGTGAGAGGTGCACGCCCTCTAAGCTGAACACAAGCAGAGAGTTAAGCAGACAGACAGGACATGAAATGTACTGCAGATTCATGACGCGAACACGCTGGCTGAATATCAGCTGTTTCCTATTGAACCGGCCAATACCAACCGATATTCGGCCCATGTATATAGCGCTTAATTCTTTTTTAGGACTGACAGGGTTCAAATCTAGTTTACAACCTATAATGAGATTTGTCAGCACAGTCCGGACGTGACAGGGCTGCAGCCGGTACTAGAGGAGCAGTATCGGCAAATGCGGCTGCCTGCTCTTACCGCTGCCATCTGCCCAACTTGCTCCCAGTGAAAAAAGACCAGATTTTTACGGACAGAAAATGTTTGCAGCGGACATTTACTGTCAGTTATAAAAATCACAGATTTTTACAAACTGTCCATAAATTGACGGACAGTTGGCAACCCTGTTCAAGACATTAAATGGGAAGATATTCTAAGAAAAACACAGAGGAAAAGTGGGAGTGCTTTACCAACTCAGCTCTGGAAGGTTTTACTCCCTTCATGACCAGACCATTTAGCACTGTGCTACTTTAACTGGTAATTGTGTGGTCATGCAACTCTGTACCCAAACGAAATTGATATAGTTTTTTCACACAAATAGAGCTTTTTTTGGTGGTACCATATGGTATAAATTAAAAAATACCAACAATTTTGAAAATAAAAACAATATTTTTAACTTTCTGCTATAAAACATATCCATTATTATCACTTATTATCATTAGTACATCTGCTCAGAAAGTTCATATATTTTGGCCTCAGACATTTCCACTTTCCTCTGCCTGTATGTCCAGTTAAGGAACCTAATACTCCAAAAGCTAAGGTATCATTGGGACTGTATTTTTGGTGTTTTTAAGCTACTAATCAGATGCCAACTAGAGAAAATTAAAGCCCTAAACGACCCAGTCATGTGCATTCATTTATCTGAAATGGGACAATGTGGATTGGATGAGTACAGTACATTCTCTCATTGTCTCAGTCTGTTGTATGAATTCTATTACATGTCCCCAAGTGAACTCAGAGGGTACACAAATATTCATTCATGATAAAAAGTCAGGCAATGGGGAGCATAAATCATTATATTAAAGTGAATGCATAATGGTTTTGTTCATTTTTTCTTTTTTTTATTATGGTGGGGTGCAAAATGTAGGAATCTTAAAAATATTTTTTTCAGGTAAATATAAAACCTGAAACATTCTGGTTGATTTGCTAAAGGTATAGATCATGTTCACCTCCCTTCATTTTGGAAGACCATTTTCACTTACTTTAGTGGATATAGTGAAAAATCACTTTGTAAAAGATACCAAACTACATACAAGGAAAATGAAAAGCAGGATTTTACTTGCACGTAGTTGGATGATTATTGTCAGCAGAGCACATTCACTTAGCTAAGGGAATTTTCCCTTGCACAGTGAAAATTCACGTTACCAAGTATTCAGCCTAAACCCATTATGTAATGTAATTCAACACTCTTCTCTAATATGCTGTACCTCCCCACCATCTTTTTTTTTCAAAACCAGGGTTTCCACTGCTTTTTTTTTTATACTTTCTTACTTGTATACTTGTATATAAACACTAATTGTGTTTTTGATATAAGAGAAACCCCTGACATCACCAAAGGGCAGCATTTAATATTCAGTAAATGATACACTACAGTGGTGGTTCTCAACTTCTGTCCTTAGGACAAACTAACAGGCCAGGTTTGCAA
The DNA here is from genome assembly GCA_018402905.1 of Glandirana rugosa. Taxonomy (NCBI): domain Eukaryota; kingdom Metazoa; phylum Chordata; class Amphibia; order Anura; family Ranidae; genus Glandirana; species Glandirana rugosa. The sequence goes on along the minus strand of BLSH010017490.1, from coordinate 109,362 downwards.
GATAACTGAAATACATCACAGGTGATATCATTTGCTGCTCAGTGATTGCAGTATTCTAGTCTGCAAGGTAATACTTAAATCTGGCCTGTTAGTGGGTCCTGAGAACAGGAGTTGACAACCACTGCACTACAGAAAGGTGTCAGAGACTGCAGATAGGTAACAAGAGATGTGACCCACCAAAAGTTAGTGTGCCGCTCAGGCTCAATTAATATGGGGAGTAGTATGGGTGGTTCTGCATCCGCTACGGGTGTGCCGGGAGGAATGGAACTTGCCCCAGCTGCTGTGATCACTGAGGGAAGAAGAGGAAGGAATCCCTATTGCCGCACATCCAGCAAGGTAACAAGAGACGGCCAGAGACATAGACTGAAGACACACTACATGGGACTGCTAGAGACCACTGAGATTATATTACCTTACTAGATCATAAGCTTAATAATGGCATGCAATGCCAAGCTGCGGTTTCCAAAGCAAGCAAAATCCTTTCTTGTATTAAGAGAGGTATGGACTCCAGAGATAGAGACATTATTTTGCCCCTGTACAAATCATTAGTAAGACCTCATCTGGAATATGCAGTTCAGTTATGGGCACCAGTTCTCAAAAAGGATATCGGGGAACTGGAGAAAGTGCAGAGAAGGGCAACCAAACTAATAAAAGGCATGGAGGAGCTCAGCTATGAGGAAAGATTAGAGGATCTGAATTTATTCTCTCTTGAGAAGAGGAGATTAAGGGGGGATATGATCAACATGTACAAGTATATAAGTGGTCCATATAGTGAACTTGGTGTGGAGTTATTTACTTTAAGGTCATCACAAAGGACAAGGGGACACTCTTTACGTCTAGAGGAAAAAAGATTTCATCTACAAATACGGAAAGGTTTCTTCACAGTAAGAGCTGTGAAAATGTGGAATAGACTCCCCCCAGAGGTGGTTTTGGCCAGCACGGTTGGTTGCTTTAAAAAAGGCCTGGATTCTTTCCTTAATGTAAATAACATAACTGGGTACCAACATCTTTAGGTAAAGTTGATCCAGGGTGAATCCGATTGCCTCTCGGGGAATCAGGAAGGAATTTTTTCCCCCGTTATAGCAAATTGGATCCATGCTTTGCTGGGGTTTTTTGCCTTCCTCTGGATCAACTGTGGGTGAAGGATTGTATATGGGATTATTTGGTTGTATGTGTATATGTGTATATATGTATATAATTTTTTTTTTTTTTTTTTTTTTTTTTTTGGTTGAACTGGATGGACTTGTGTCTTTTTTCAACCTGACAAACTATGTAACTATGTATATTACCTATTTCAAACAAATCCTTCCAAATTTGGGCTCCCTACATCAGTGGCGGCCCCCCGACACCACCGCCGCCCTCCCTATCCATGCGCCTGGCCCCTTTTAGGACTTCGGTCACATGAATTACAATTGCAGGGATAGGCGAGGGTGGGTCTATTGAAGCACCTGATTAGAGCCAGAGGCTCTAATAGGCTTCAAAATAGGTTGGGCTTGGGGCATAAAGCACTGCATCCAGAGCCCACCCAGGTGTGTTGCAACAGCAAATGAATATTCCCTGGCCAATCGGGAAGCGGGTATGAAACCCATTTCCCAAATGGCCAAAACATCAGGCGATCCTATAGGACGCCTAGCGCCGGGAGGAGCAGAGAGGAAACGTACTGCGGAAGCTGCTCCAGGAGAGGACACCAGAGCATCTTTCCCTGAGCCCGCCACGCTTAAGGACACTGGACCAGGGCGACCACGCTGGAAGATGGCCACATCAGCTACGCTCCTCAGCTGCCCAGCGCAATCCATAAGGACTGCCCGCATCCAGCTCTCAACATCCCCAGACCTCGCCTCACGCAGCATCAAGACACCTGTCTACCTCACGCTGGAGGACTCCGGAGCCCGCCACCGTAATGGGTTAAGGACTGGGGAGGGGGTTTTCTGGGGGTGTTAGTGCCACCTTTGGAGTTGAAGGCAGTTGTGCTAGTGCTTTCTCTGCCGGCCACCCGTGGGGGTTTGTTTGCCCCCCGCTGGCCGCCCGGGGGGGATGTTTGCCACCCCCCCCCAAAAAAAAAACCACCAGCTGCCACTGCCCCACATAATTAGGTTAATCAACATGAGCAGAAATTTGCTTATCATATACTGTAACTGGATCATTGAAGTGAATCTTCACACAATTTGTCATGTGAAGATTCTCAACTTCTTTAGTAAATCAGCCTCACTCTGTTTGATGGGGCCATCTAAATACTGCCAAAAGGGATGCATGCCGTCCCCAGGCAGGAGGCTGGATAACAGGGGTATAAAAGGTCATTGATGTGTATTGTATATACTTATGTACATTTCCAGCTGTTAGAGCTTGGGACCAGGACTTATTTTACAGCATCCTTGTAAAGCTGGGTACACACATGCAGTTTTTTCATTCAGCTGATGGATTGAACAAGAAAAAAACAGATTTCTGCATCCGCATTGCTGTGCTTTTGTATTCAGACAGCAGGGACTCCTACACTGTCAGAATAAACTGATCATCGCTGCAGCCTTAATCGCATGCAGGTTTTCCAGCAGTTACATACAACAGAAGTCAATCTACCTGTTGACATCTGTTGGACAGGGGAGGCCATACACAGATTGAAATTTGGCTGGTCCCTGCTTAACCAGCCAAACTTTGATCAATGTGTAGCCAGCTTTATAATTAACAAATTCCAAACAACCAAATGATACTTGGTTCTGTGTCCTCTAAAATGGGTGGTACCGGGAGGTGGGTTGGGGGTGAAGACAAGGGGTGACTCAGGGGAGGAAAGAGTACCTGCACCAGTGGCGGCTGGTGCTCCATCAGTTGGGAAGGGAAGGCAGACGGACCTGACCATGGACTCCCCCATCCCCACCGCTCACCATAACCACCTGCCCCCCCCCCCCCAGTAGCCAGCTTACTCACCCTGGTGACAGGTGGCGGCAGCGGCTGCTTCCCCCCTCAGTCTCCATGTCCCAGCTCTGTCGGTCAGGCCCATGTGTCTTCTCGGCCATACGTCTCCTCCTCCTTCCTCCTCGTAGGTCAATAGGATGGCATCTCTTTATGGCCAATCGTGAAACGGGTCTCACTACCCGCTTCCTGATTGGCCGGGAGGAGAATCAGTGTGATAATAGCAAATATTCATTCGCTATTGTCACACAACTGCGCGCTGAGCCCATCCTTTTTTGAAGCCTATTAGAGCCTCTGGCTCTAATCATGTGCTCCAAAAAGATACACCCCCATATTGGAATCCATAGTCCGGCGCCCTGTATGTAGATCAGGGGGCCAGACGCATGGAGGGGGGGGGGGGGGGGTTGGCGTCCGTGCACCCTAATGGACAGGCCGCCACTAACCTGCACATATTCTCTGGGAAACAAAGCCCTGCTGGGTACTATCAGTCTATGCTAATGTTTGTGATAATCATGTAATGCAATTAAATATATTGCAAGATTAAATGAAGGTGTTAAATTGTGGCATGGTGGAATTTTGGGAGATCGGTCAGTACACAATGCTGCTGAAAATCTCTCATGTAGAAGCTCACAAATAAAAGTAATGTAATATAAACAAAAAAAAATCAGACACATACTGTATACACATAATTGTTTTATAGTCAAAGAATAGCTCAATTGATTATATCCCTTTTTTTTAGGGAAATCACATTCTGCCCTTCTCACCACTTCGGGAAATGTTGATAAAGAACATACGTTTTGATGCATGACATTAGCTCTGGAAATTTTTAATTAAGATTAATCTCTCAAGTGCACTCAGCGTGATACCCCTTCCTTTTTTAATTTAGTGCATGCTATGATCATCTGAGGTCATTTTACATGGGGAAAATGATGATTTATGGAGAATGTCAGCCCAAACTATTCTTAAAATTGTTTTCTAATCAACCAGTACTCTAAAAGTTTGGTGTTGGGTCTTTTTTGATCTATATCAGAGACTTACAAAATATGTGCACAGTTTTATTAATACAATTTTTTTAATGCCTTGTTCAGTCGGTCACATTATTTCTGTTATCCACAACAGATGAATTGCAAGCCAGCCAGCTACACAGACTGTTCTGAGTTCTTTGACTCTTAATTCTTAGTACATATGTACACACAATCTAGATGGATCAGCGTTAGAACCTAAAGCGGAGCTATGGGCAAAATAAAAAATGACATATGACGGAATCTGTCGATAGCATTAACATGGCAGTATATGTTTTTATGTGTTCCCACAGTAACATAGTTTTATTACCTCTTGATCCTACTAGTAAAGACAGCAGGGGCGGCCGGTGGGCACACAGGCGCTCCCCCCCATCCATGCCCCGCCGCCCTCCCTATCTACGCGCTCGGCCCCTTTCAGGACGGCGAGCGCATGAATTCCTATGGTGGGGATGGGCAGGGGGTGTGTTTTTTGAAGCACTGATTAGAACCATAGACTCTAATAGGCTTCAAAATAGGATGGGCTTGGGGCGCAGAGCTTTGCGTCCGGAGCCCACCCAGGAGTGTTGCAACAGCTAATGAATATTCGCTGTTGCAACACTGATCCTCCTCCTGGCCAATCGGGAAGCAGGTCTGATAACATCACCCAATTGGCTGAAATGACAGTTGATCTTATTGGACGCCAAGTGGAGGAGAAGAGCCGCTGGTCGATGCCTGATGCCTGTCTCTGCCCGGTGTCACAAAACCCTGCCGCTCCTCGGATGCCCTATCCCCGCCGCTCCTCGGATGCCCGCTGATGCCCAATCCCCACTGATGCCCGCCACCTAGATGGGGTTAGTGTCAGTGGACCGACCAGCAGACAGCACGGGGGGTTTGAGGTACCATGGGGGGGTTGTTTGCCACCCTCCCCAAACAAAAAAACACCAGCTGCCACTGAAAGACTAGATTAGACTAGACTAGACTAGACATAGACTAATCGAAATTCAGGACGAAATGCGTCCATCTTCAGCCCCTCTTCCTTGTGGGGCCGCGACTCTGGCTCTTTGACTGGCCTGAGCCACGTGACGTTACTCCAGTGCCAGTCACAGCACAATCTCAGTGGAGAAACGGCATGGAGGCTGTTTCTTCACTGTGCATGTCCCGAAATGACGTTGGCACATCTAGTACAGTGTATATCTCCTAAACCGTGCAGGTTTGGGAGATATGCAGGGTACCTACAGCTAAGCCCTTATTATAGGCTTACCTGTAGGTTAAAGTGGTTGTCACAAGTTGACAATCACTTTAACTGGTCCGACACAAGTCAGACCGACTTTTAAAAAGGTTCCTGTACTACTTTTGTCTGGCTTTGGTCCTACTTCAGCCCATTGAATATCATTGAAGACGGATCAAAGTCGGATCATTGTCTTAGCTGATCTGACTTTGGCATGCGACTTGTGCTCTGAGGACCTTGAAGGGGAACTCCACTCCAAATTAAAAAAAAATGGCATGGGGTCCCCCTCCAAGAGCATACCAGGTTCTATGGTCTTGTATGGATTTTAAGGAGAACACCCATGCCGAAAAAACGGGGCATGATGGGGTGGTGACGTCATAAGGGGGTGGGGCCTCCGGATGACGTCAGCGGGTGGCCCTGCCCCATGTCACTATATGTCAACGCACAGCGCGGAGACACCATTCGTGCAAGAGATTGCATCGAGTCAACATGGGAAGAAGAACAGGAAGAACAGAGGAAGAAGACAGCGGAGAAGACCCAGCAAAAGAGCAGAAGATGCCGCAAAAGAGCAGAAGACGCCACAGAGAGGGAGTAAAACCGGCAGAAGAAAGAAGACCCCTCAGAAAAAAGAAGACCCTGCAAAAGAGCAGAAGAAAGAAGATGCCGGAGAGGGGAGAAGAAATCAGAGGGAGAAGATGCTGGACCTGACTGAATAAAATATTTTAAAAACCTGTGTAGCGTGTTTTTTTGTTTCAATCTTCTTTTTATTATTGTTTTCATTTATTTTCCACATAGTCCAAAATACATAGTTGTCATACCATTTCACATCAAGGGGTAGGTTATACATTACATTCTTCATCAATATCATGGGATCGATCTACCAAACAGGGGTGCCTCTATCCCAATATACTTTTTAAGTTCGTCCTATTTTCTTGTATTTCTAATACCTTGTCTCTTACTTAGTTCGTACTCTGTATCTATATTCTCCTACTTCTCCCTGATGTGTATATGACCATCCACTCACTCATTCATCCCGCAAGTACAAAAGGGGGGGGGAGGGAAGGAAAAAAAAGGGGTAACTTCCCTCTCACTTTCCCACAGGTCGTATCTCTTATAAGTACTGTGTAATGTTTACCGAGGTACTAAATTTTTCCCATTGTTGCCATCTCTTTGGTATTGTGTATATACCCTTTTCCTCTATTAAGATCATTTTATCTATACTCTGCATCATGTTCATCTCGCATATCCATTCTTGTATAGAGAAGTTATCTATTTTACGCCACTTACGAGCTATTATGGTTCGTGTTGCTATAACATATATCCCCAGATATCTTCCTTTATTGTTTTTATCGGACCTGGAATAATTGATAAAATTACCATTTTAATATTTAGTTGTATAGTTGTATTAGTAATGTCTTGATAGATATTACAAATCTTCTGCCAGAAATTTTGAACTGGCGGGCATTTATACCACATATGTGTCATATTACCTTTTTCCTCCCCGCATCTCCAGCACATTTCTTGATTGTTTTTATTCATTTTATATAAATCCGCTGGGCATCTATACCATCTGGTAATTATTTTATATCCTCTTTCTTGATGTTTGGCGGAGACTGAGAGCTTATGAATTACTCTAAGTGCCTTTTCCCATTCCTGTGTGGGAATTTTCATTCCTAGCTCCTTTTCCCATTTTTTAATATATGTTAAATCTTTAATTGGGCCATTGGGAATCAGTAGCTTATATATTTTTGAAAGCCCATGCAATGGTTTATTCTCCTGTGTCAATAATTGTTCAAATTTCGTCATCGGTCTATTTATTGGGTCTTTCTGTTGTATGTCTTTTATGAATATATTTAATTGATGATGTTGCATCCATTTAACTTCATTGTCTGTGCCCATTTGTAGCGTGTTTTTTTTACACTTTTTTTAGGTGAATGGGTAGGGGTACAACGTACCCCATACTCATTCACATAGGGTGGGGGGCCAGATTTCGGAGCCCCCTTGTTAAAGGAGGCTTAGGGATTCTGATAAGCCCCCCGCCCACAGACCCCAACAACCACCGGCAAGGGTTGTCGGGAAGAGACCCTTGTCCTCATCAACATGGGGACAAGGTGCTTTGGGGTGGGGGGCGAAGAGCCCCCCTGCCCCAAAGCACCCATACTCCCTATGTTGAGGGCATGCAGCCTGGTGTGGTCCAGAGGGGGGGGGGCGCTCGCTTGTCCCCACCCCCTTCCTGGCCTGCCAGGCTGCTTGCTCAGGTAAGGATCTGATATGGATTCTGGGGGGAACCTACACCATTTTTTCGGTGTGGGGGTCCCCTTAAAATCCAAACCAGACTGAAAGGCCTGGTATGCTCTTGGAGGGGGACCCCATGTCGTTTTTTTTTTTTAAATTTGGCTGGAGTTCCCCTACAAGATCTCCAGAGCACAAGGTGCCAGGCATTGTCGGGATCAAAGTCGGATCTCGTTCACAGAAGTCGGACCGATGTAGGTCTGATGTAGGACCGTTTGTTGCAGAGCAAAGTAGGATGAAAAGTCTGAGGGTTTTTGTCGGATAGTGTGAACTCAGCCTTAAGAGAACTTATCATGTCATCAAATAATTAGACATGTGCATAACGAAAAAAATGTGTTTTGTTCAGTTTCATTTATATTCGTTAATCTAGTTATTTAGTTTTGTTAAATTTGGTTGTTAGTTCAATTCGTATTCAGGATTCGTATTTGGAATTTGCATTCGGAATTCGTTTTATGTCTTTTTCAAATTTTTTTCGAATCTACCAATTTTTTTCGAATCAAAACTTTCAAATTGATGAATTTTGAATCGACGGAATTGAAAACTTTAGATTTTTTTTTTTCGATTTGAAATGATTACAATGACTATTTAAATCACCTTTGGCTTAACTAAAACAGCATTATTTTGAAATGGTACTCTAATAACAGACACAGTCTTTGATTTCAGAAACATGTTTACAGTTCGAATTCGACTGCAACTCGATCTAAAATTCGATTCACGTTTCAATATGCATTTCGGAAATTCGGACAAATTTTCATTATTTGGAGCATTCGGTAAACTTTGTTTATACTGTCATTCGGGGATTTGGATATATCCGAATCCCAGAATAATGAACAATTTGTCCAAATATTTACTCGGAACGAAACAAACCGCACATGTCTACAAATAATTATTGGAGACATAGGACCCCTTCATACATGTTCATCCTGTAATGCTTGCATTTCATGCATGGGGCATGTTGCATCAAGGCAGCCTATTCTTTTTTTTTTTTGGCCACCTGAATGAGGTAATAAAGGTGCAGCCCATCCACAACTGACATTTTGCTTAAAGCAACAATATAAGTGTACAAAACATGCTAAATGAATGTACCCTGCAAGAGAAGAGCCCCTATACTCTCCTATTGGCAATCCATGTCTCCTTTCTTCTCTCTGTTCCAGGGCTGAAGCCTCCATCGGGCTTTTTGGCAGCCAATACTTCTGAGAATGATGGATACCTGTGTGTCCCTCGTGGTTTGCAGTGGTTCCTTCCTATTACCCCTACTTCATTATAGGATACAGCTAGACATGGGCGGTTTGTTTCTTTCCGCATAAATATTTGGACAAATTTTTCATTATTCGAGTTTCGGATATATATCCAAATACCCGAATTACAGTATAAACAAAGTTTACCGAATGCTCAAAATAATGAAACAAAATTTGTCTGAATTTCCGAAATGCATATTGAAATTTGAATCGAATTTTAGATCGAGTTGCAGTCGAATTCGAACTGTGAACATGTTTCTCAAATAAAAGACTGTGTATGTTATCAGAGTACCATTTCAAAATAATACTGTTTTTGTTAAGCCAAAGGTCATTTAAAGAGTCATTGTAATCATTTGATGAAGATTTTTCTTTTGTTTGTCCACTTTGCCACTTGATTGGGCCAATTCACGATTTCTCGATTTGAAAGTTTCAACTCTGAACTGGGCAAAATGACCCACCTGCTTTGTCTGAGTTTGATAAACTATGTCTGGCCTCATCTCCAATCAGCCATGGACTCTCGACATCTTATAAATTACTCATAAATGGGCCAGATGTCCAAACTCCTACCTACAGTATATGCGGCATTGGGAGCAAGAACTAGGGAGGGTCTTCACACCTCAACAGATAGAAAGGTTCTGCAGCTCTCACATACCGCCTCCATGTCTTGCAGTATGCAAGAAACCAGTTTTAAGGTCTCGTCCAGATGGTATAGAGTACCCAAATTGCTGCATACATTTTACCCAAACTCATCTCCGCAGCACTGAAGATGTGGTCAAGAGGAGGGTTCCATGTAACACATTTTCTGGAGATGCACGGTGCTGCAAGTCTATTGGAAACGAGTGAGTGACATTATACTTGAACTGACTGATGTCAACTTGCAAAATGACCCAGCTGCTTTTCTCCTACATCTTGCCCCACTCTCGACCAAACGTTATAAGAAATCACTTTTCATCCACCTCTTAAATTCCACAAAGGCCTGTATCCTTATGTTATGGAAACAAACCACTGCCCCATCAATTAGCCTTTGGTTCCGTAAAATTAAGGAAACCCAGCTTATGGAAGAGACTGTAGCTTCCACTAATGGCATTGAAGAACAATGTTGTAAAACCTGGTTCTATTGGACAGATTTTCTTTACTCATCAGTAGAGTTGAGTGAACCCGAACTGTAAAATTCAGGTCCGTACCGAACTTTGGGGTGTCCATGACCCGGACCCCAACCCGGACATTTGAAAAAAAGTTTGGGTTCGGGTTCTGGGTTCGAGTATTTGATCCCGCCTGTTGAATAGCTGCAGGGCAGCCAATCAACAAGCGTTTCACTGGTTTGCCCTTAGAAGCCATCACAGCCATGCCTACTAATGGCATGGCTGTGATTGGCCAGTGCATCATGTGACCCAGCCTCTTTATAAGCTGGAGTCACTTAGTGCTGCATGTCACATGCTCTCTGGCTAGTGTAGGGAGAGGATGCTGCCGGCGCTGTGAGGGACAGATTGCAGATCTAATAACATCTCATCCTGCATTACAGAACGATCTGACTGGACTGGAAATCATCTCCTAGTTCTATAGGGTCAGGTTCCTGCTGTTGCTGTAAGGGACAGATTATTGTTCTAAAATGATTTTACTTCCTTTTGCAGCCCTCTAGCACTTTTTTACAGTCATTTTTGTGCCGAAAAGTTTGGGTCCCCATTGACTTTTTCGTGAAGTTCGGCCGTACCCACCGAACCCGAACATCCAGGTGTTCGCTCAACTCTAGTTCTATGCATCTCCCGTCAATTTTGACTTTCATAGGTGGGTTTTGGTCTGTAATTTAGCATTGCAAATTTGAAAATAATCAATTTATTTAAAAAAAAAAGTAGGATATACAAGAGGTCAAGAAGTGAGTATAAGAGTTTTTATCTTCCTGGACACCATCTTTTCTGATTTTTTGGGTCACTTTAAAGTGGTTCTAAAGACAGAAGTTTTTTATTTTTATTTTAATGCATTCTATGCATTAAGATAAAGAACCTTCTGTGTGCAGCAGCCCCCCTCAGCCCCCTAATACCTACCTGTACTCCATCTCGATCCAGCAACGTTGCACGAGAGTCTTGGCTGTCTGGGACTCTCCCTCCTCATTGGCTGAGACAGCAGCGGGAGCCAAAATCAGTGAGCCAGTGACTCAAGTAGACATGTGCGTTTCGTTCCAAATTAAAATTCGGATGAATTTTCTTTATTCGGATGTATCCAAATTTCCGAATTGCAATAGTACCAAATTTAACCCAAACCGAAATAATAAAAAAAAAATTCAGCCGAAATTTATATTCGAATCGTCTTTGAATACTTTTCTAATTCGAAAAGTTTTTGAATTGAAATAGTTGTCAAATTTCCAAAGAGAATAAAATAGAATAGAAAATAAAGGAATTGAATAGGAAAAAAAACTAGACTAGAAAAAAAACAGAAAGTAAAAGAATAGAATATAATAGAGTAAAACAGAACAGAATAGAATAGAAAATAAAAGAATTCCCCTTTCTGGCTTCTCTTTCTTTCTCCACTTTCTCTGTCCTGTCTTGTGGTGCTAGCTGCTCCTCTTTATCGGTGCGGGAAGGGTACTGCTCGTTAGAAATGGGCGAGATAGTCAGGTTGACATTGTCTATTCCAATTGATCTATGCCTGGCCTTCCTGATGGACCTGATGGGACCGGAAGTTGCCCTGGGGTGTCCGAAGTGGAGGGAGGGAATGTGGGGGGAGGCGTCGCCTCCAGCACAGCACGATCCCTTTAGGGGTGCCGTGGGTTTTGGGGGCTCTCCCCGCGCTCTCACTCGGCCGACTACACCACAGGGCCTGAGGCATCTCGGTATAGATAAATTCTGGTGTTTGGACAACCCAGTCTCAGTCCGGTATACTTGTCAAACCTCAGGTCAACACATATCTAGACAATGTGAACTAATCGTTATGTCATCTTAACCCCCGATACTTGTTCAATGTACCAAAACTCCTTCAGAACTCTCTATACTGTACGCAAATATCTGCTATTGTATTTTATATTTTTTAAAGTTCTTCGATAAAATCTTTGAAACGAAAAAAAAAAATAAAAAAAGAAAAGAAAAGAATACACTAGAATATAATAGAAACAAATAGAATAGAAAAACATAGAAAGAATATAACCATCTTCTGAAATTCAAATTTCAAATACAATACATTTGAATTTGAATACATAAGAATAGAATAGAATAGAAAAAAAGAACATAATTGACTATAATAGAAATAGAATAGAAAAGAATATAATAATAAAAAAATAGAATAGAATACAATAGAAATAATATAACAATTTCCCAAAATTCAAATAGAATAGAAAGAAAAAGAAAGGCAGATGGTTATATTCATTCTATTCTAGTCTATTGCGTTTTCCCCCCTATACTATTGTGTTATTTTCTATTCTATTCTGTTCTGTTATGTTCTATTCTATTCAAATTTGAATTGATTCTATTTGAATTTTTGGAAAATAGTTATATAATTTCTATTCTATTCTATTGTCTTTTTAATTCTATTATTTTCTATTCTATTCAAATTTCAAAAGATGGTTATAATCTTTCTATTTTATTCCTTTCTATTCTATTACAGTCTATTCTGTTCTTTTATTATCTATCCTGTTTTGTTCTGTTTTACTCTATTATATAATATTCTTTTATTTTTTGTTATATTCTTTTTTATTGCATTAATTTTTTTCTATTCTATTCCTTTGTTTTCTATTCTATTTTATTCTCTTTGGAAATTTGAAAACTATTCAAATTCAAAAATGATTTGAATTTGAAAACTTTTTGAATTCGAAAACTATTCGAAATTGAATTGAGAACTTTTTGAATCGATTTGAAAAGCAATAAACAAAACGAATTCCGAAAACGGATTGAACGAATGACACAAATCTAACTAAACTAATTTATGTGAATAACGAAACAAAGCTAATTTTTTAATTCTGTACATGTCTAGACTCAAGTCAGTCCAACTTAGAAAAAGGTCCCTGTACTACTTGGGGGTGACTTCGGAGCAGCTTGCAAGCCGCGCTGAAGTCGCGCTGTGCGGGGACGGCTTCAGAGTCGAGCGACTTTGAAGTTGCCCCAGTGTGAACCAAGACTAAAGGTGAGGTCTAGTGGGCTGGATCATCCAATGGCAGCTTTAATTTTAGGTTTAATTTAAGGAATTCAGTGGTGAGAATTCACCGTAGTAGCGCCTGTCTCTGCTATCTTGTTCCAGCCCAACTTGGGAGGTTCTCACTCATTTAAATATTTACTGCCAACAAGAAGAGAAGAACTCAAGTACATACATCTTATCATTTTATCCCTTGAGTCACAGAGTAATGTGTCTTTCGGTAGTTTAAAGAATATCTAAAGCTTTTTTAACTTTGAAAGTTTTAGAACTTGTCAGATTCTTATTGCTGTCTGTGAAATTCACTCTACTTATCCAATAAGGGCACCTGTCCTGATGATTTCCTGTCACTTCCTGAAAGAATTGTAAAGTTGAACTAAGCTTGCTGTCAGGGGCGTCAAGGGGGGTAAGGGGGCTAGAACCCCGGGTGGTCCCCCGAAAAGCCTTGGGGCTCAGGGCAGTCTAACTCCATTATCAGCTACGAGCCTTCCAAGCAGCCATTAACAACAATGGGTGATGTGGCCTATGATGGATGTCACACTGGTGCTGGTCCAATCCCGCTGGCGCAGGACGTGTGATGTCCATGGGGCGCCACTGCAAGCAAAAGAAGTGTCACTGAGGGCAGCACCGGGTAGCTATGATGGACGTCACGTCACACTTAGCCAATCCTGCGCTAGCGCATGACGTTTGATGTGCATGTGCGATCCGGACTGGCCACGCTTGCCGCCCTGCTCTCTGTGTCTCTCTGTCACTGGCCGCTGGGAGTTGTAGTCCATCTGTGCTTTCTCTCCCCCTCTCTGGCCCTCTCTCTCTCCTGGGGAGAGAGAGAGAAAGGGAGAGAGAGAGGGGAGAGAGAGCACAGAGGGACTACAACTCCCAGCACGTCAGAGAGAGAGGGGGAAGGGAGCAGCAAGAAAGTATGAGAAATAAATGGAAATAACAGAGGAACTACAAGTACCAGCATCTCCCCCCTCTCCTCTCGCTGAAATGATGGTACTTCTAATTCTGTTTATTTCTCATACTTTCTTGCTGCCCCCTTCCGCCGTTCGCACCGGTCAGGCCTAGCGTGTACGTGTAGTTTGCAGTACGCGATCGCGTCCTAACCGATTCACACTGCACTGCAGGTAGTATCGATGGGCCACGACGGGAGTCAC
>BLSH010017490.1:66270-87586 GCA_018402905.1 Glandirana rugosa | reverse complement strand
TTTGGAGATGGCCTTATACCCTTTGGAGGTCTTGTGCTTGCACATAATAGCATTTCTGGTGTCGTCAGACAGCTCCTTTGTCTTTACCATTGTCACACATGAAGAGGGAATAACAGGTGGCTTTTTATAAAACCAAAATGTTCATTTATTGGCTAATTTGGGTCACATGGGTGGAGGCAATTCATCACAGGTGATCCTCATTTGAGATCTGCAACAGGTGAGCCAAATTGGGTTTCCATACTGATTTGCAGCAAAGGGTGCCAATACCACTGACAAGGCAAGCATTATGGTTTTCTCTGTTTTCCTCATAATGTTTATCTTTTTAAATGTTATTTATCATTTACAGTTTTTTGTCAAACACAAGCTATCTGTAGTAATATGTTGGTTAATTTGATACATTTCCTTCAGTAGATATTCCACAATATGTACATAAACTTCATGGGTGCCAATAATGGTGAGCAGGACTGTACCTATTGGTGGCAAGCACTGTGGTCAAGTGATTAGTACTCTTGCTTGCAGTGCTGAAGTATTGGCTTTAATTTCCCCAATTGTTCTATCTATGTGGATTTGCATGCCCTCCGTGTGATAATATAATTACCTTTCTGTTCACAAGTGCTGATATATCTGAACTAATGCTAACAACCACAACTGCAACTTCTGAAACATCAGAACTCAACCTCAGAGCCACCAAAATGCCTACAGTAGTACTCCAGTAGGCTACTAGAGTTTACGTTTTTTTTTGCCTCCCTGTAACCAGAGAAAGCAATGGTCATTTGATAATGTCTGTTCTGGGTCCTGTTGGTGCAGGCTCGGTTACTTTCCCCTGCATCCTATGATACTATAGGATATAGTGGGTGGAAGAACCTACACCCTGGTCTGCATATTAATATTTCTCCAGCCAATCACTGGTCAGGAAAATGAATGACCAGCAGGGGGCATGAAAAGGATATAAATGGGCTAGGATCCAGAACTGATCCTGGGGGAGTAAGACCCAGTCTCAGGGCTGTGACATCCCTGGGAGTTTACCTGCACCTATAAAAATGTTTTTCATTGTTTTTTCAGCTCTTGCTTCAGCTATGGGACCTCTGACCTAGCCTTCTGAACATTGCTGAGAGCTCATCCAAGGATCCAAGACACAGGCAGATCAAGTACAGAAACTGACTGATACAGCAGGCAGCTACAAAGTATTCAGGATACAGTGAGTAACAGCAGTGCCGGGACATGATCATTCAGTGCCCAGGCAAAGATGCCAAATTGCTCCCCCTCCCCATTATTTGCGAGCTTATGAGAAGGAGGGGGAGAGATAGCATAGCCCGCACCTCATCCCGCCTCTCTCCTCCTCTCCTTGCTGCTTCCAGCGATGAGCTGACAGAAGTAGTGATGCCACTGTCACTACTCCTGTCAGCCTTATAGTAGAAGGGGCTTGCTGCGCCCCATCCCTAAAATACATGCTGCATTCAGGGCAGTAGCCCCTTCTGTCCACCCCTTGCCTTGGCATTGAATGTGACCTAGGAAAAGTGTGTGTGCCGCTGAGGCTTGTTAGGGAAGGTGTATGTAAACAGTGCAAAGGCAATTTATCAGACTTCCATGACACTTCCTCTTCCACCACAGCTAGCACATGGTGAGGCCGGCTCTACTGCTAGCAGGGCCTCCGGACCATCCATTGTGGGCAAGGGCCATGGGCTCCCAGTTGTAAAGCCATGGGCCCTCAATTGTGTAGCTAAGTACTTTGGTGCTAGCTGAGCAATGGATGAACTACTACTCTGAGCCCATTCATCTTCCAGACCTACCTCACTGTTCACTGTCCTGTGACACCCCATCCCCTGACTGGCTTCTCCGACCTCTACAGACTGTCCACTGTCTTCTCCCAGCCTGCTCCAGCCTTTTCATCCAACTCCCAGGGGCTGCCACTCACCAACATTGATCCTTTAAAGAGCCTTTAATGTAGCCTCTCTGCTGCTCTCCTGCTCCTTTGTGCTAGTCCAGAATGACCCCTCTCCTGGCTGCACCCGAGCCTCCAGGCCTCAAGGTCACCCCCCCAGACAGGGGGCTCCCTCCCGGGTGAGGCCTCTACAGCGCCTCTGCTAAATTCTCCTCTCTTCCACCCAACACTCTCCTTCCCCAGCTGGGCAGATGGCAGTATTTAAGGAGGCCTGCCCCCTGCCAATCCAGGAAGTGGATTGGTCAGGGCTTCTTAACATACTTCAGAAAGTTACACCTCCTCATCTATCCTGCTTTTACAGAGTCTTCTGGAAACAAATGGGAGGAGTATCCAGCTCTTCCTGGGCCACTCCCCCACCCAGATCAAAACATTCAGGCCTGCACTCACTGTCAGGCCTGACTAAATTTTTCCTCTCTTAGCAAAAAGACCTCACGACAAAAGCGCCTATCACTATGAGGGCGCTACACTCCTTTTGAGGAGTCCCTGTTTAGTACCAGTTTACCTTCACTTTAAAGGGGGTGCCTTCACCCTGAAGGAATCGTTGCGATTTAGTGTCCTCTACTACAAGTTGTTGTAGTTTATTGGATTATCCCTAGGTCCACCCTCACCCTATCCCAGTTTCTAAGAAAATATAAAACAAAAAGACCTGCACAGCCTGTTCTCTGACTCCTGAACCTGGAACCAAACAGCTAGACAAGTCCCAGGTCTGCGCTACACTACAAACTTCAATGAAGCCTGCAAGGTACCACACAGAAGAGAGAGGGCTCAGTGGTGTAAATTGAGAAGAAGTGAAGAACAAGATCCACAAGTTGGATATATTGGAGATAAAGGGGTTGATTTACTAAAGGGAAATGGTCTGATCGCCTTGCAAGGGAGTTTTCCCTTAGCTTAGCAAATAAGATGAAGCTCTGCTGACTTCCATCATCCAATCATGTGCTTCATCCAATCCCTTCCACGTGATTGTGTATTCTTTGTAAAGTGAATTTTCACCACATTCACTAAGGGAAAATTCCCTTGCAAAGCGAACATCTTTATTAAATCAACCCCAATTCTGAAGAAAGAACTTTGGTAGGTAGCGTAAAATTAGAATTAATCAACACCCACAAAAACACAAATACAAATAACATAATATGACAAAACTATACTATTCTAAATATACCACCCTAAAAAACACACCCTCTAAATAAGGTCTCATGGGCTGAAAATGCCACCTTTAAAGGTGTCTGGAAGCTGTAGGTTATCTAATGCAGCGTTTCTCAACCTTTTTTCAGTCAAGGCACCCTTTAAAAATTATGGACAGTCTCAAGGCACCCCATTATAAAATGTAACAACTACTCAAATAGTTCTGCATAACGCAGCAACATCCACACAAGCAGGACATCCAACGTTAGAGGTGATTTATTCTTCCAAAGCAAATACACTTTTGCAAACTGGTACTGATTAGTATTCCAATGTTTCTCTTCGCCCTCAGTTTTTCTCCATCACTCAGCTACGGTGCCCTCAATACTGATGGAGAGGGGCAGGGAAGGGACAAACAAGGATGTTATACAGGCAACTCACAACTCCTTATCAACTGGTGATGCCATTGGTTGTTAGGACGCTGGAAGCTAGAAGGTTGTAATGGTGCACAATGAAAACTGTGGCTTTGTGTAACTAAAGGGCAGCTTTATCCACATGTCAGCTTGTATACAATTTTTGGGCAATTTTTAGGCATTTTTGGCAAGGCATCCCTGAAGAAACCTCAAGGCGCCCCAGTGTGTCTGGACACTCTGGTTGAAAAAGGCTGGTTGAATATTGGCATATTTTAGAGCAGTGTTCAGGGGCATAAAAAAAAATACTCTAAACCTGCATTTATAGAAGAGTTTTTTTTAGGGCAGTATACACCCATATGTTCATAAACGCATCCAAATGTATTCCAGTGGCTAGAATAAATGAATATTATAGCCAATACAATGGGTTTACGGCTCATACGCTTCTAGGTACCATATGCATGTAGAACGGTGCGTGCATGTACACATAAATTTGCATACATACGCTACATTAGAGCCATTTTTGCTGCCAACTTCTGGCAGCATATTTACAGCATAATTTCATACACCCGTGTGCATGTAGCCTATGTGGCCAGCCATAGACAGGTTAGCGAATTTAGAGGCATCTATGGGCAGCCTGGTTGTACTGAAGTCAATCTAGCAATCGTCTTCAGTACAACAAGTCTGTCGGGTTTTTCTTCTGTGATCACTGCCGGCGGCTATAGCTGCCAACAGTCATTGTATTCTGATGGGAGGGGAACCCCCCACTGTCAGAATAGAATAGCACAGTGGGAGGAATCAATCATCAACAATGACTATGTTGATGGAGGAATTGAGCAATTTTCTTTCTGTCAAGCCATAGTTGAAGGAAAAAAATTGTATAATATATGGCTTGCTTAAAGCAGAGTTCCACCCAAAAGGGGAACATCCACTTATCTGCTTCCTCCCCCCCTCCGATGCCACATTTGGCACCTTTCAGGGGGGAAGGGGGAACGGGTACCTGTTTTTGACAGGTACCCTTCCCCACTTCTGGGAGACTGCATTGGGGTTCCATCCCTCGGAAGTTCGGCCCACCTCCTCCTACCTCCGCCGCCGGGCCAGTTAGAAAGCTTCACTGCCGGTTTCCCTTACCAGGAATGGTGGCAACAGCAACCGGGAGTCGATCCGAAAATCGGCTGGGGTGCCGACATCGCGGGAACCCTGGACAGGTAAGTGTCCATATTTTAAAAGTCAGCAGCTACAGTATTTGTAGCTGTTGACTTTTAATTTTTTTTTTCCCCCAGGCGGAACTCCTCTTTAAGGCTAGTTTCACACCTAGCGTTTCTGCAAGCATTTTTGAGCTACATGCATAGGGCAGCCTAGTCATATCAATGGGCTGCCCTATGTGTGACATACACTCTAAAGAAGCTCTTGTACTTCTTTTGGCGTTGAGATTCATGTGTTTTTTAACCATGCATTCTGGTACGTTTGATGTGCATTTTTATTTCTACGCACCCAAAAGCTTGTATCTGCTTGCTGTATTTGTAGTGCCATTTAAAATAAATGGCACTGCAAGCATGAACATAGTTTTCCATGAACGCACACAAAAAAATTGTGCTTTTGCGCACGTTCACAGAACACTTCGTTTTGAATGGAGCTTTAGGGAAATGAAATTTTTTTTTTAATCAAGAACATTTTGTTTAAGCAATACAATAAATGATAAGTGATAACCGAGGTCAAATTTATTCTGTCTCAGCAAAGCAGAAGGGAAATAAATGATAAGATTATTTGCATGTGCAGGTGACAATTGAAATCTTCTTCTCCAAACCAAGCATTGGTGTCACCTTAGATCGCGGTACAGAAAGTAGCCCGCGTGCTCCACTGAATGTGTCCTTCCAGGTCTATTTTTAAACACTTCACAGATTCGTCTTCAGTTTTAATTGTAACCGTTAAAGGAACCATTGTGAACCTCCGAGGACTATTCCCCTCAGAAATCACACACTCATTTGCCTAATTAGGACATTAATGCTGTCATTCCTGTGGTAAAAGGCTTTTCAAAGTCATTGTGGAAGGTTTCTCTTTTTATTTTAACAAGTCAATGCTTTTTTGCTTCACCCAAAAAATACATTAGAAATAAAAAGGAATGTCCATTAAAATATGGTCACATAACCGGAGAGGTTAGAAGACTGAATAATATGTCGCTTGTATGGAAATAATTTGTATTTTCAGGATGGTGATTTTACAAAATCTCTGTCGCTAAAATAAAACTGCAAATAAATGTGGGACCTGCAATGAAAAAGTAGACACTGGCCACATTGTGCCGCCAGATATCTCTGTAATGAAGAGAAATTGCTACCCAAAGATTCTAAAAAAACTGACACTTCCTGGAGTGTCGATCTCCTAGTCACCCATTGTGCTCTGTGGTTTCTCCAGTGAACACCCACCACATGTAAAGTGGACTATTCAGTAACATTAGGTCATGTTCATATTGGTGGGCTGCAGTTTGGCTGGTTTCTGTGCATTCTACATGCGTTTTTTGGCTATGATCCCATTGACTTCTATTAGATTGCATGTTTTTGCAGCATTTTTCTGAAGTCCTGCATGCGGCATCGTTGGTGTGCTATCAGAAACCATGGCAAAATGTGCTACCTAATAAAAGTCAATAGCACCGTGGCTAAAAATACATGTCAAATGCATGGAAACCATGCACACACCTGCCAAACCACAGTGCACCATGTGAATCTGGCCTTGAAAGTCTGCAACATACATTTCTAAACAATATAAGGCAGTGCTATTACCTACCAATACCAATCTTGGCTCTGTGTGTCCACATACAAATAATCTTAATTTTTCTTAAAGCTGAACTCCATCTTTGGATACACTTTACATAGTTTGGCTGGAGCTAAATATTTTTTTTTGGGGGGGCGCAAACAAACCCCTGCAGGTCCGCAGTCACCTAGAGGACGCTAGGCTGTCCCCTGATAGCTGATACCCAGCGGCTTCCGTGCCTCTTCAGTCTCCTGATTGGCCGTGACTAGAAGCCGGAAGTGACGTGATGGCGAATATTGATTCGCTAAAATCCAAAGTGGGAGGACAACATACAACAAGCCACTTAGAGCCTCAGGCTCTAATCACATGCGTGTCAAAATTTGTCGGACATCATAGAAGCACATTAGTCCGGCGCCGCACACAGTGCAGTGAGTGCACACACGATTTAATAAATCATAATATGACTAACATTTTTTCATTTTAAAGCAGAGTTCCACTTACATTCTTCACTCCTCACCATGCAGCACTTAAAATGAATTGGCAATTTATTTTTTTTTTTTCTGTTCACTTACCTGATTTATGCCTATATCTAATTTCACTTCCTCCTTTAGGGGTCACGGCGCCATACATCATTTCCGGCTTTGCATTTGCTCCTGGGATATCTTGGTCAGCTTGGCATGACACTGCTCCCTTAACATTTAAAGGGGTTCCAAACCCTCAAGGTTTTTCACCTTAATGCATTCTATGCATTAAATTGGAGGTCCACCCAAAAGTGGAACATCCGCTTTAAGGGGAAGTGACCCCCCGACATGCCACAATTGGCATGTCATTTTTTTGGGGGGGTGGGCAGCTGGGACCCTGTTTTGACAGGGTCCTAGCTGCACTTCCTGTCCTGAGGCCGTAGAGCCGGTAGGAGGTTCACCCCCCCCCCACCCATCGATCTTCTGGGACACGTCACAGGTCCCAAAAGATACACCGGACATTCACAAAGCACAGCGCAACTCGCACATGCACAGTGTGCACCCGGCTTTGAAGCCAAAGCTGGGCACCACACTTGTGATGCCGGCGCCACCGAGGGGAGTGGGAGAAAAGCGAGCCTTCGGGCGGCCACATCGCTGGAGCCTGGGACAGGTAAGTGTCCGATTGTTAAAAGTCAGCAGCTACATTTTTTGTAGCTGCTGACTTTAAACTGGGTGGAACTCCGATTTAAGGTCAAAAACCTCCTGTAGTGCACCAGCCCCCAAGAAACCCCCTTTTACTTACCTGAACATGGTCTTTCCAGTGTCAAGGACGAGCACACCTGCTCCAGCTGGTGTCTCGGGTCCCAATTGGACAGATTGATAGCAGTGCAGCCATTGGCTCCCGCTGCAGTCAATCAAATCGAATGATGTGGGAGCCAGGGGCGGGGCCGAGTCCTGCTGTCTGTGTTAATGGGACACAGCAGCAGGATATGAGAGAGTGTCCACACGGGTGCCCCGAGGGAAATCGCTCTCCCTCGGGGCACTTGATGTGGGGAGGAGCCAGAAGCACTCCTGAGGGACCCCAGAAGAGGAGGATCGGGGCCACTCTGTGCAAAACCGCTGCACAGAGGAGGTGACTATGATATGTTTGTTATCTAAAAAAAAAATCTGAACCTTTACAATCCCTTTAACAT
This sequence comes from Glandirana rugosa, assembly GCA_018402905.1. Classification (NCBI taxonomy): domain Eukaryota; kingdom Metazoa; phylum Chordata; class Amphibia; order Anura; family Ranidae; genus Glandirana; species Glandirana rugosa. Next base: position 79,713 of record BLSH010017490.1, on the reverse strand, counting down.
TGGCATCTATGGAGAATCTTGGTCAGCTTGGCATTGCTGTGCCATGTCAAGCTGACCAAGATGGCACCACACTGCACATGCGTGAGATCAGCAGGTGCATGCTGGGTAGCCAGCATGCAAGGAAACCAGGAAGAAGGACACTACGGCTTCAGATGCCCACACTGGAGATGGCCGCGCTGTGCAGGAACTTCACAAAGTAAGAAAACGATGCACAAATAGAAAACTGGGGATAGTTTAAAGCAGTGTTTCTCAACCTTTTGCGGTGAAGTACCCCTGCAGGTCTAAAAAAAATTGTTTAGTACCCCTGTCTCGAGAAAGTAATTTCTATTGTTTGGGTGTCATGGTTTCTGTGTGTGTGTATTGTCAGTGTGTGTTTGTGATGGTGCAAAATGGTCATCAAATTCAGCCTCACCAGTGTCCATAAATGCAGCCTCACCAGTGCCCATCAATGCAGCCTCACCAGTGTCCATCAACGTAGCCTCACCAATGTCCATCAACGTAGCCTCACCAGTGTACATCAATGCAGCCTCACCAGTATCCATCAATGCAGCCTCACCAGTGCCCATCAATGTAGCCTCACCAGTGTCCATCAACGCAGCCTCACCAGTGCCCATCAATGCAGCCTCACCAGTGCCCATCAATGCAGCCTCACCAGTGCCCATGAATGCAGCCTCTTCAGTGGCCATCAATGCAGCCTCATCAGTGCCCATCAATGCAGCCTCACCAGTGTCCATCAATGCAACCTCATCACCAGTGCCCACCAGTGCAGCCTCACCAGTGTCCATCAAATGCAGCCTCACCAGTGCCCATCAATGCAGCCTCACCAGTGCCATCAATGCAGCCTCACCAGTGCCCATCAATGCAGCCTCACCAGGGTCCATCAATGCAGCCTCACCAGTGCCCATCAATGCAGCCTGTTCTGTGCTCATAAGTGCAGCACCGACTATCTCGGTGCTGGTATCAGTGAGGAAGATAGCGAAGGAGAAGCCGATCAGCAGGCAGATCCAGCACAGAATGTGGAGTGCACAGCCCATCACGGCTGAGAATCAGTACTGGGATGGGACCCCCTGACCCCTCCCAGTATTATTTAAATAAATGTGAGTGCATTTTAAGGAGGGGCTTTGTGATCTGTTACTCCAAACTATGGTTAGACGTATTGCACTAGTGGAGGTGTCTTTTATCCTTACATGTTATCATTGGGTCACTGGATCTCCAAATGGCTACCTTAAAGGGGAAGGATCCTGGAGTGAGCTGTATGAAGGCATTGTCAGGAGGTGTACTGTCATCTCTGTCAGAGGTTTTAAATACCCAAAAATCTTACATTTACACATTAGTTGGAGTGCATGCACCTAATATAAAAATACCTCATGCTAGGTCCAATTTAAAGAGACACTGCCAGCATCAATGTAAAGTCAGCCACTAATATCTCTGATACTCACCTTTCCAGTGACCTACCTACCACTGTTCATTTCTCTGTGGTAGTCAGTGGAAAATATTCAGGTATGGAGGAGCATGTTACCTCCTCCTATGATGCGGTGCTTAGGCCATGTAGCCAATTGTTAGGACTGAGCTTTGTCACCTAATTGAGGGAGGACATCACTGCTGTCTCTAGGCTTTGACACCAGCCAATGCTAAGTATCTTGGTGGCAGCTGGGATGGAGGAAGGGTAGTCCTTCAGAGGTAAGTGTTATTGAATTTGGGGGGTGACTTGACACAGACACTGTCACTTTGCCCATTTCTCTCTTTGAACTTCAAACTGATAATATAAATGCTAATTAAAGCAGTTCTGTGTCCAGTAATACATCATGCATAAAACATACTTATCGGTGTCTTCAAACTCCTGTACAGCGGGGCTCAGACTGGGACAGGAAGAAGCAGCACATGGAGCCAATCAGTTCATATTCTAACAAGGAACATGCTGATAGGAGCAGAAAGCAGAGTGACAGAGAGACAAGCTCAGCACTGTGCTGCTTCTCCCTCATTGTCCAGTCATAGACTGGGGGCGGGTCCATGACAGCCTGAGCTCTGAGGAAGTGAACTGTAGGATACAGGCCAGTCTATCAACCTGAATAACTGGGGACATCTAGTGGCAAAAAATAAGTATTTAAAGGGACAGCTTAAAAGTGAGGTTTTTTTTACTGATATCTTTATTTTTATTTTTTACTTTAGCCCTGCTTTAATGACAAATATTTTCATCTTACTATATTTATTTACAATATTACAAATTCAATCATTTTTTTTTTCATGACTCACCGCATTTAAAGCGATGTTTAAAATTATTCATAGTGTTAGATTAGCATCACATGTGAAAACAAGATGGTTTCCCATTCTCCGAGCACCCCATCAAATGCAGCATTGATTATTTTCTTTCTCCCGGGAATCCATTGTCTACACCACTCTGGCATTTTGAGAGCTTTCTTTAGAAATGTAATGAGCCTTTTTACGACATAGCATTTAATAATGTTGATAGCAGAAAATATGAATTACATGCTAACTTCTATTACAGAAATAAGAGCGGTGATGGATCTGTTCAGAAAAAAACAGGTAGGTGATTAAAATGAAGGTGTTTGTGTGCCTAGACCTGATTCACAATTTGGGATTAAAAGAGCAAAAAACAGCGAAAGAGCAACAGTGCCATCTGTGGGTGAGATTTGGTAAGGCGGGATGCTTTTGTTTTTTTTTACGCTTTAACATTGTCAATGCCCTTTGCAGCCTTAACACACTAAAGACATATTTTATAAATTAGATAAGACTTTGTGCTGATTCTTACGAAAGGACAAGCCGGAGTATTGTAAATCTGACTTTCCCTAGATCAGCCTGGAACCTGACAGGACAGGGCAGATGTTGGGGCATGATAAAAGAACCCATTCCCTAACAAGCTGTAAAATGAGTAATCTTAACCTTGGAGAGACATCTCACCTACTGCCAACTAAAAAATTGGATATATAAGTCTCCAGGAAATTCAGGTGACATCAGGCAGTATGCATGTGATAATTATTTTTGTGACTGTGAGCGGAGGCTGTGCCAGCGCTGAATATAGCACATGCATTCGCAGCAGCCGAGGGCAAATTCCACTATATAAGGGAGACACACTGCAGTGTGGTGGCAAAGCACAGTAAAACTTATTTTTTACTAAACATTACTGCCTTTAATTCAGAATGGCCACCCCAAGGCACAAGCACAATAGGGACCGACAGACTTGGCCTGCTGTGCACCACAAGGCACGTGCTGAGCACCGTACAATACAGTACAAATAATACAATACAAATAAAAAAGGTGCAAGTCTGGTTTTTATTCTGTTTCCATGTGTTGGCAGCCCATCCTACATATATGAGTTGCTCTAAAGCTGTACTCCAGCCTTCCATTTAGTCTTGCACAGCCTCCTCTCCTGTACTGAAATTGCTTACTTCTTACTGAGGTTCTCACAATGTGCATTAGAAGTTGCAGAAAGTCATATATAGCTAATACTCTGGCTGGAGAATGTCAAGCATCATCTAGACCAGCCTTTCTCATCATTTTCAACACAGAGGAACCTTTGGACTAACTTTCCAGTCTCAGAAAACCCCTGCTAAACATTACTATATCTGCCCCCCCATCCATGCGTCTGACCCCCTGATCTACATGCAGGACACCGGACCATGGATTCCAATGAGAGGGGGTGTTTTTTGTTTTTTTTAAGCACGTGATTAGAGCCAGAGGCTCTAATAGGCTTCAAAAAGAGTGGGCTCGGGGCGCAGAGTTGTGTGAAAATAGAGAATGAATATTAGCTATTCTCACACTGATTCTCCTTTCAACCAACCAGGAAGTGGTCCTGAGACCTGTTTCCTGATTGGCTGAAAGGAGAAGTGTTCCTATTGGCCTCGAGGGAGGAGGAGGGAGGAGATGCACAGACGGACACTGGTCAGCTCCATGTCCCATGTTTCGGCCTCCGACTTGGACTCTCCGCTGTCCCCGGCCGGCTTGGAGGGGCGAGGATCGCTCAGTGGCCCTGGGATCTCCAAGAAGGAATCAGATGCTGGTACCATGGATAAGAGGTTCCTCCGCCTGTATCCGGGAGGCTGTGTCCCAGAAGCTAAAGGGCTATGACTGGTCCCTGGTGCCCATGCCGGTCTGGGTCTCCGGCTCCCTCAAAGCCAAGCCCCATTTCAAGAGATGAGGGGAAGCCTGACCCACCAGCCGCCACTGCTTCCAGCACTCCCCAGCTTAGACAGGGCAGATTGGCGTGTCATCCTGTAAGGTAAGGAGGTCTTCCGCCTTCCCGTCTGTCTGTCTCCTGCGCGGGGGGGGGGTTTTGCTGGTGTTCCCCGCCTTCATATCAGTCTCCCACAGAGGGGGGGGGGGGTTGAAAATTATTGAGCACCAGCTGCCACTATCTGCAACTGATAATAAATTAGTGCAGGGCTGTCTTTAATGCAGGGAAAATGGGGCACCTGCCCTGGGCCCAATCTTTGTTGGGGGGCCCAAAAAAGCTGCCACTCGAGCCCATGGTACCTGCGAATTGGGGCCCTGATGATGGCATTGCAGAGTGCACAGAGGACACGGGAGGCTGTATTCCCAAGCCAGCCAGCAGAGGATGGCAGGGCCGGGAGCTCCACTGATGCTCTCACCCCGGGTCCATGCAGCCTGTATACACTAACCAGAGCGGCTCTAGTAAGTACATTGATCGGAGTGAGAAGCCCGCCAATGGACCTCTGTATTCCTGAGCCAGTATAGAGGGGTTGGGGGCCGGGTGTTCCACTGACGCCCTAACCCCGCCCCATGCAGCCTATATGCTCGGGAGGGAGCAGCTGTAGTAGAGTGGAGATCAGAGTGGAAGCCCCGCACTTAGACGGCTGGCCAGGTATGTCCTTACACCCATAGAATGCTTGTCTACTATCCTGAAACCCTGAGCTGTGTCATTCAACTGTAAAGGTGTGCATTGCTGAAAGTTCTCTGACCGTCTCCTGTAGTATGTCTGCAGTCTCAGATTGTCTCCTGTAGTATGTCCGCAGTCTCAGATTGTCTCCTGTAGTATATCCGCAGTCTCAGATTGTCTCCTGTACTATGCCTGAAGTCTCTGGTCGTTCCCTGCAGGATGTCCGCAGTCTCTGGTCACTTCCTGCAGTATGTCCATAGTCTCTGATTATCTCCTTCAGTATGTTCGCAGTCTCTGATAGTCTCCTGCATTATGTCTGCAGTCTTTGACCGTCTCCTGTAGTATGTCCGCAGTCTCTGACCGTCTCCTGTACTATGTCTGCAGTCTCTGACCAACTCCTGTAGTATGTCCACAGTCTCTGACCATCTCCTGTAGTATGTCTGTAGTCTCTGACCGTCTCCTGCAGTATATCCTCAGTCTCTGACTGTCTCCTGTACTATATCTGCAGTCACTGACCATCTCCTGTAGTATGTCCGCAGTTTCTGACCATCTCCTGTAGTATGTCTGCGGTCTCTGACCATCTCCTGTAGTATGTCCGCAGTCTCTGACCGGTACTATGTCTGCAGTCTCTGACCATCTCCTGCAGTATGTCCGCAGTCTCAGATTGTTTCCTGTAGTATGTCCGCAGTCTCAGATTGTCTCCTGTAGTATATCCGCAGTTTCAGATTGTCTACTGTACTATGTCTGATGTCTCTGGTCGTTCCCTGCAGGATGTCCGCAGTCTCTGGTCATTTTCTGCAGTATGTCCACAGTCTCTGATTATCATCTGCAGTATGTTCTCAGTCTCTGACAGTCTCCTGCATTATGTCTGCAGTCTTTGACTGTCTCCTGCAGTATGTCCGCAGTCTCTGACCATCTCCTGTACTATGTCTGCAGTCTCTGACCAACTCCTGTAGTATGTCCACAGTCTCTGACCATCTCCTGTAGTATGTCTGTAGTCTCTGACCGTCTCCTGCAGTATGTCCGCAGTCTCTGACCGCCTCCTGCAGTATATCCTCAGTCTCTGACTGTCTCCTGTACTATATCTGCAGTCACTGACCATCTCCTGTAGTATGTCCGCAGTTTCTGACCATCTCCTGTAGTATGTCTGCGGTCTCTGACCGTCTCCTGTAGTATGTCCGCAGTCTCTGACCGGTACTATGTCTGCAGTCTCTGACCATCTCCTGCAGTATGTCCACAGTCTCAGATTGTCTCCTGTAGTATGTCCGCAGTCTCAGATTGTCTCCTGTAGTATATCCGCAGTCTCAGATTGTCTCCTGTAGTATGTCCGCAGTCTCTGACCGTCTCCTGTACTATGTCTGCAGTCTCTGACCAACTCCTGTAGTATGTCCACAGTCTCTGACCATCTCCTATAGTATGTCCGTAGTCTCTGACCGTCTCCTGCAGTATGTCCGCAGTCTCTGACCGTCTCCTGCAGTATATCCTCAGTCTCTGACTGTCTCCTGTACTATATCTGCAGTCACTGACCATCTATTAATACAACAAAACCCATAGGACTTTAGATGAGGTGTGCATAATAGTCATAGACATATGTAACATAATACAGTATAAGTTGGTCCCCGGTTCGTTGCTGCTGGTCCCGCCCCTTCAGCTCCCTGCCTGGACGCCATCCAAAGTTGAATATTTAGGGAGACACCACTTTTCCACTGTTCCTTGCCATGCCTGTCCTCCGTTTGGTCCCCGGTTTGTTGCTGCCGGTCTCGCTCCTTCAGCTCCAGGCCTGGACGCCATCTGTAGCTGCCCGTGGGGGATTGTCTGTTGGAGTCAGCCAATTGACTTGTAAGTATAGGGTACCTTTCATCCTTGGCCCCCCCGGTTCTTGTTTTATCTACAACATATACCGCATGTTATATTCTATTTATATATATTTTTAGATACTGTGCATCCACTTCTGAGGAAGCGAACCGTGCTCGTGAAAGGCGTCAAGCAATAAGATGCAATTGTGTACAGATATATATATATTCTATGTTTCAGACTGTATTATGTTACATATGTCCATGACTATTATTGGCTGTACTATCCTGCCTTTCCTGGGTACCATTATATGCCCATGTTCAACATTTCTGTAAAGCTTTTTTATATTATAAAATAAATTGATTACTCTCAATACTTTATCTTTGTGTTTACCTTATGCATACCTCATCTAAAGTCCCATGGACAAAAAAAATAGTTTTGCTCTATTATATCTAGGCATAACACACAGGGTAAGTATTTTTTTCAGGCCGGTCACGTGTCTCCAGGCCGGTCTCCTACTCCGATCCAGGGCTACTGAGGAAGGGGCTGAGTAGACACGTGACCTCCCCGGCTGACGTCAAAGGCAGATCTCAACCCCTCCCAATGTAGCCCTAGATCGGAGTAAGAGACCGGCCGGGAGTCATGTGACTGGCCTGAATATAGCTAAAAAAGGGTATTTACAAGCTTTGTTTTAATAAAACGCTTACCCTGTGTGTTATGCCTAAATATAATAAAGGGGCTGGCAGTTAATTACACTTTCAAGGTAACAACCACTTTGACTAAACCCATTAGATTTTAGTCAACTAAAATATACTGGAGATTTTAGCTAACTAAAATGTAAGAGATTTTAGTCAACTAAAATGTACTGGAGATTTTAGTAGACTAAAATATGACTAAAACTAAAACAATTCAGATGACTAAAATACAACTAAAACTAAATTGGCATTTTAGTAAAAAGACTATGACTACATCGAAATTTGACATCAAAATGAATACTGGTTCCATGGAACCCTGGTTGAGAAACCCTGATCTAGATATTTCCTCCCCAACATGGCTGTCTCTAATCTAACCCTTTCATTCTTTGTATTTCAGTTCTACCAATCATGGAGGCTCAGCAACAAATATAGGCATTTCCTATGCAAATGCAGCATGCCTAGGGAAGCCCACTCCTTCAGACTGACATCTGCCAATCAATTGGTATTTGCATAACTCCTCCCTAGAGTCAGCCCACTGCTTACATACATCACTATATGCCACGCCTTCACCGGGACATCACAGTGCATACGCCGTGACTTCAGCGGCTGCATGCAGGGTGAATATCTCCTAGACCACACAGGTTTAAGACATATTCATTTTACCTACAGGTAAGCCTTATTATAGGCTTACCTGTAGGTAAAAATAAACTAAAGGGTGATACAACCGCTTTAAGGAGTAAGTGCACTTTTGAAACATGGAAATCACCTACACTGAATTTTTCAAGAGGTTAAATCACAACTAAATGGCATATCAATTAATGAAAGCTTAAGAGCTGTTTTGCGGAGAAACATATATTTGGTGTTCATGGATAGCCTACTCACATTCTAACCAGAGAGCCCTGAGCTTAAGATACAGATCAGAGGGCTAGCTAACCCCTACAGGATGGGGATCCTTCATCTTATCCCTCTAGAAGTGGCTGTAGGCAGGTGCAGTCTGCTGTCCCCACTGCAGGTGGTGCTCGAATGCAGAGGGAGGGGAAGTCATGGGGAACAGGGTTCCTCTTTGTTTTCCTGAGTCACTGGGGCAGCGATCTGATTGGATGCTGGCTGCACATGTGACTCTGACGGCCATCTTAGGTGTGGCAGATTCTATTTAAGCCCCTGAGTTTGACACACTCTGTGTGAGTGGGTAGTGGAAGGAAAGGTACCCTGTCTGTTAGGGACAGTACCAGCGATAGGAAAATGCAGGATCGCATCTCTCCTGGATACCTTCCTGTCAGGGTGCTATTCAGAATAAAAATGAGCATGTGCTGAAAATGAGACAGAAGAATAAAAATGTGCAGGTGAAGAAAAGACCTGGCATAGTTGCCAACACTTTACAAGGTCATACAGGTTTGCGTAGAAATGCGCGCATGCACTGCCACACGTTTGCGCACACCTGCTGCCAGGACTGGCTCCAAATGCCCTATATAAGGTCAGTGGCTGCACTTAGACTTTGCTGGATGATCTTCAGCTACCAGTACTCCTTGCTCTTGCGTTTCTTGTAGTCTTTGGATTATCTGTTACTGACCAGGCTTGCCTCTGGACTTCTCTGCTGCCTGATCCCTGGTTTTGATCCCAGCTTGCTTTAAGGATTCTGCTTTTCTTACTCTGTCATGTATGATCCTGGCTTGCTCCTGACTACCCTTCTGCATACTCCCTGGCTTGCCTTCCTGTTGTAATGGAAATTTGTAAGTTCTGTATATAATTGTATTCTATTTTGTATGTATTGCACACTGCACTCATTGTGCACACGGCACTAATAATGTTTTCATTACATGTTTGCATTCTTTCGAGTCCTGATTAGAATTAGTCTGCCTATGTTACGCCCTTTTTTACCATACAAGTACAATTGTAATATTAATGTGATACCTACGTAATCATGTGTATAAAAACCTTCAATTGCTTCATAATAAAGCAGAACAGTTATTTGGAAAGATGCTGAGTGTATATTTTGTGTCTGTTCCCTACTGCAGTAGTTATTATTAATTTGGAACCACTAATCATTAGGAGGATAGGAGTTGCCTATCTATAAAATTCCTGGTCAGATGGCGAGCCTTGCTTGGAGGGTTACAGGTGACCCTGAGAATCCAAAATGAGGAGCTTGAGGCGATACAGGAATTTCTGATAATCAGCCGGCTGAGGTAAGCCTTTTGCTTACATTTGTGTTATCAGACTTCCCTGTCCTTCCCTTCCCGGTAAGGCATTTTCGGGACAAAGGGTATCTATTTTACACTCCTTAATCGAACTGTATTGATTGGTGGTTATATGTTATGTTGTCACTGTATACTGTCCATCAAAGTGTTATAGATAACAAAGGGAAGAATAGTGCTGTTCACAGGTTATATATGAAGTACACATCTGCTACATAAAGTAGTTTAGAGGCAAGAGGGTATAGGTACAAGTAGAGAAGAGAGAAGACTGGCCAGTCATGGGCATTAAATTAAGTAAGAGAATGAAGGGTAAGAGACCCTCAAAAATGCCCAGCGCAAGAGGAGCGTTATAAAATATATGAACCGAAGGTGCGGTTCACGCCTATACTGAGCCCCTAGATAAATGGTTAGAGTGGACAGCGATCCACAATAGGTAACTGGGTTACCAAAGGACTAAGGATCATGCAGATTTAAACAGCTAGAAGAACAGTGATTTAAACAGCTAGAGGAAGCTTGTGAGTGGGATGGATGAAGGGTGACAGACATTTAACACTAGACAGAAAGGGACATTGTGATGTTAAGTTGTGGGATAAATTTAGGGTCAGGCACTAAAACTAGTAAATTCTAAAACAGAAAAAGGAGAGTCAAAACCGAATACTTTATATATTGTCAGAGAGAAAATATGGGATGAGCATTATGGCTGCCCGTTTGATCATAGAAGCTACAGTATGTAAAGTATGGGATTACGGTACAAGGGATATTAGAACAAAATAAGGAAAGCTGAATTTATGGAGGTAAAACTCAAATTTAAAAGGAAGGGAAATATTAAAGAGAGTTAAAAGAAAGTGATAGAATGATATGCATGTGTTGTGTACAAATGGGAAACATGTAAGTGATTTTAGAGAGATAACTGTGTATGTGTGTGAATGCTGGAACCTTTAGTCCCACATCATGTGTGCCCTGTGCAGCTGTGACCCCTTCCCAAAGAATGTCCTGGACGAGGCATGTGGCAAGGACATAATCATAGGACTACACGTATATCATAACAAAATTTGCCCAGTGAATTAATCGAACGATAAACAATGTGATCACAATTATTTTGAATCTGTTTTCCAAACATGGTAAAATGAAGGTTACATTTAAACACGTACATAGAAAAGTGCACAAAGTATAGAATTAAATGAAATATCCTTTGATAGCGGAAATAGTGTATTTAAAAAAAAAAGGGAAATTAAGTAAAATGTCCTTCTTTAAGGAAATATATCTGTGGCTATATATTAGAATTAGGGTGTGATATTATCACTGCAGTATTAATTTCTGATATGAGTTTAACAACTTTAACAATAAAATAGGTATATTGTATTTGGTTTAGACAACCTTTGGTTGTAAATGAAATCTAAAGGTCTGGTAATACCTTGATGAGCGGTCCATGATGTGAGAGTAATTAATAAAAATGTAAATATAACAGACCCATCACATCAAGTCCACACACTCTGTTAGGATGGATGCCACCTGCAGCCAGCTGTTTTATAGTTTTTGATCTGGCGTCATAATAAAGCAGAACAGTTATTTGGAAAGATGCTGAGTGTATCTTTTGTGTCTGTTCCCTACTGCAGTAGTTATTATTAATTTGGAACCACTAATCAATATGCGGATAGGAGTTGCCTATCTATAAAATTCCTGGTCACTGTGTATGACTTCGGCTCCCATCCTGACTACGTCTCTTCAGTACGATCCTGCCAGCCTGATCCTGCTTCCTCCTCAGGTGCCACCTTGCCTGTAGTTGCTGCCCTGGTCCGCTACACACCTCGCGCTGCGGAGGTCCTGCCATCTGCCCTGACAGACCATCTGACATCTATCCAGTTCCAATGTGCTGCAAGCTGCTTCTAGCAGTTCTACCTAAACGGCACCCATGCTTCTTTGAGTCTAACACTCCCTGTTCTCACATTCAGGGGTGCTTGGCACAGGGTTGTTGTGAACTGATGCTGCCTTACAAGTTTTCAATTGAACCTGACTGTGTGAGTTATTGCCTCTGCGCCACACTGCACCTCCACCTTTTCTACCTCCCCCCTCTTTGAACCCTACAGTCCTAACATATCTATAGTCTTTCTCTTACCCTTCTATATCTTTCTTCTGCTTCTTTGCTTTCTTTTCTTCATAGGCAATGCAGTTACAATGAATTCTCAGACTGAAGCTACTCAAAGGGTCAGTCTCCAGACCAGCCTTGTTAAATTTGTAAAGAAGTATCTAATCCAGATTACAAGTGTAATAGCTTTCAGAATTGTAACACCACTGGATATCCTACCTAATGATGATAATTCCATTATATATCCTTAGGAAAAGATCAAGAGTCATCTTGCTACTCCATAACTGATGTCCTCTGATAACTGATGAGGACCTCTTATTGATATTATATGATATTGTATTGTTCAACTAAGTTTGTCTAAGGTTGTATTTCTTGCCTGTGATGTAGCCGGCATGACCGACAAAACTGGACAGGCTACTCAATACTACCTGGACCCCCTTCTTTCTACCCTGGATAGTGGATAACACGGGACTGGGAATGGCTAAAATGGAGGCATATACAAATTGGTCTATGTGTAACCGTGCTATATCGACCTAATAACAATTCATGTGAAATAGTAAACTGGCCCAAAATAACCGATCGGTGTACTCAGTAGTGCATAAATAGTGACATCTTCATGTCAAAATTGTGGAATACAAAATAAATAGGTGATCAAATGCTAAATCTATTAAATCATAAGTTACTATGTGCAAATAAAGCATAAATTCATGAAGAAATGTATATCTGTAAAGTACAAGAAACATATAATATATATCCTGAAAAAATGTATGGATGTACATTTATTTTATTTCAGTAACTGCAGCTCTATTTGGTGTTTACTTATTTTCCATTTGTTGTGGATCACAATGTTCTTTAAAACTGAGGAGTACAGGGACTGGTAACACCCCTTTACTGAGCTTTCATTCATTTGTTGGCCTTGAGCTGGTGACTCTGTCTGGAGTCTTTCAGCGTACAGCCTTTTTACAAACTCTTTTCTTGGAATTGTTGACTAGTCTATCCATGAAGTCCCATGTTTAAATCAATAATTTTCTATTCATATTCATGTTGGTGGGACTGTTGCATTTCTTAAACCCCCATTCAGCTTCTACGCTTGAGCACCCAATAATCATTAAGACCTTCATTGGGATATAAACTGAGGACTTTAATTGAATAAGAGTGTGTTAATTTCAAATGGAGCAATTCTAAAATGAAGAATGGAGACACGGTTGGCAGTGTGCTTTAAGATTGCCATTAATATGAGTTAAGATTTTTTGGTCCAAAAGCAACTCTTTTTATGTTACGTAAGGGTGGTACAGAGGGGAACAGCTGAATCTGCTTTTTGTTTTTAATCATTGGCCAGTTATGGTTTTAACAATTTATAGGTGCATGCCTTTTGTTATATTGTACTGTTAGGTTTATGGATTAATAAAGGTACATAATGGCTGTGACATCCACCAGCTCCGTATTATCGTCATGAAGGAGTGGAAGAGGACTCCAGTGGCAACCTGTGAAGCTCTGGTGAACTCCATGCCCAAGAGGGTTAAGGCAGTGCTGTAAAATAATGGTGGCCACACAAAATATTGCTTTGGGTCCAATTTGGACATTTTCACTTAGGGGTGTACTCACTTTTGTTGCCAGCAGTTTAGACATTAATGGCTGTGTTTTGAGTTATTTTGAGGGGACAGAAAATTTACACTGTTATACAAGCTGTACACTCACTACTTTACATACCAAAGTGTAATTTCTTCAGTGTTGTCACATGAAAAGATAGAATAAAATATTTACAAAAATGTGAGGGGTGTACTCACTTTTGTGAGATACTGTGTATATATATATATATAT
>BLSH010017490.1:46200-66260 GCA_018402905.1 Glandirana rugosa | reverse complement strand
GTTACGTAAGGGTGGTACAGAGGGGAACAGCTGAATCTGCTTTTTGTTTTTAATCATTGGCCAGTTATGGTTTTAACAATTTATAGGTGCATGCCTTTTGTTATATTGTACTGTTAGGTTTATGGATTAATAAAGGTACATAATGGCTGTGACATCCACCAGCTCCGTATTATCGTCATGAAGGAGTGGAAGAGGACTCCAGTGGCAACCTGTGAAGCTCTGGTGAACTCCATGCCCAAGAGGGTTAAGGCAGTGCTGTAAAATAATGGTGGCCACACAAAATATTGCTTTGGGTCCAATTTGGACATTTTCACTTAGGGGTGTACTCACTTTTGTTGCCAGCAGTTTAGACATTAATGGCTGTGTTTTGAGTTATTTTGAGGGGACAGAAAATTTACACTGTTATACAAGCTGTACACTCACTGCTTTACATTGTAGCAAAGTGTCATTTCTTCAGTGTTGTCACATGAAAAGGTGTAATAAAATATTTACAAAAATGTGAGGGGTGTACTCACTTTTGTGAGATACTGTATATTTGTTATTATTTAGTGTTTATGAGCTCAGTTAGCTCATCTACAGTATATAGCAGTTTTTGTAGTATATAGTAGAGACTTAGCTTGGCTTTTATGCATTCTTTTATTTGATCTAATTTACTTACTTTGTATTTATGAAACCTATGCTGGACAAGCAAAGAGTTTGCATTTTTTAAATAAAAATGAAATATCACATTCATCCTTGAAATATTATGCTGTTTGTACAGATAAGGGAAATAACATATTTCAATAATTGAAATGCAATTAGTTATTTTCCAAATACTTTTGAAGAATAAGCTAACTTTTATAGCCTCTGAGCTTCTTAATAAATGCAAGAAACTCAAGCAAGTTTGCAACTATAACCTTTCAAAGTCAAGTCAGGCAGAGTCAACCAGATTGCCATTTGTCAAACATCAATCTAAGGCATGCTTGTGTATAAGATACATACAAATACTTCCTCAGATTCCTGGATAGAAAAAGTAGAAATACATTTGACGTGCAAATAGTGTGGCTGTAATTAATCTCATATTATTAATACAGGCAGATGAGATTACTGTGACTTGGTGAAACTAATGCTTTCTCAATTGATAGATTTTGAAAGCTCTTAACGGGAAATAAAAGGAACGATCCAGATTAATCAGATCAGACAGAAAACCACTATTTTGAAAACCACTATTTCTTTCTTAATTTAGCATGACCATGGACAAAGCATAGGTTCGCATGATATGTGCCTAATGAGCGTTATCCAGTGCTAAGAACCCATAACCCATCTCCAACACATCTTTCTGGAAAAATTGATGGTTTAAAGACATAATGTAAATAGGACCTGAATATTAATCACATGTGGTCACATTGGGATACCCAACCTGACTCAAGAGTGATGGTCTAATCATTGACTATAAGGTCCAGGGAACAAATAAGAGAAGTTCATCATTGAGGACAGTGCCATCCAATGTCATGGGGGAAGATGCACCCCCTTCTCTGATGTGCGCACCCAATCATCTTCTTGTCATAGCCTCACTGCACAGCTCTAGATGAGCCAATCGGGTTTTATGTGGACCCAGAAGTGCACAGTAACATTGTGAGACTTTCTGTGTTCTCTGCCTCTGCTGTTCTTTTTGCACTGACTAGCATCAGAGTCAATGGCATAACTATAGGGGTCATAACTGCGACCCTGCCCCATGCTCCAGGGGACCCGTGCGGTTCCCCTTTACACCTCGATAGGAGGGGCGGCGGAGGTGGCATATAGAGTAAACGATGCCCCCCATTTTGCTCCTGCAGACTCTGAAAGCCTGCTTCTCCTCCTCTTCCTCCCGCAGACATTCAGCGGCTGCAGGAGGAAATTGGAGCATATCGGTTCCTCTATATGCCGCCCACGCTGCCCCTCCGGTTCATCCTCTTTCAGCTGCCTGTGTACTCTTCATGTCCCCTCCCCACCCACTGGCCTTCCCCCTCTCCCACCTGTTGCTGTGGGGGATGTGTCAGGATTAAGAGCAGGGAAGAGGCCTGCAAATATGTCATTTACAGGTCCCTTCCTTTTCTGAATGGACACAGTGAGTGATCGGTACCAATCGCCCCTGTGTCCATTCATAACTGAAGCATATTAAACTGTGAAAGGGTCATGCTGGAGGACTGTAATAAAGGGTCTCATGAAGGGAGTAAAGTGGGAAGGGCCCTGGGCTTGGAGGGAAGGGCCCCAGCCGGGTCCAGGGGCCCTTCATGATTTCTTGCCCCGGGGCCCCGAAGGTGCTAGTTATGCCTTTGGTCAGAGCATATGTAAAGTGTTTGTGGTACACCACAGCGAACCGAGGAGTTCTAAATCAGTGTACAAGTATGGGGCTAACAGTGGCATTGGAAAAAATGCCCAGTAGTGTCACCAAAATAATAATATGCCCCTGAGTAAGGGTTATAACTGAAAGGAAAAAATGTCCCTATGTTGATGGTTTCACTGAAAAAAAATGTCTCAGCATCAGTGGTGTCACTGAAAGGAAAAAATGCCCCCGAGTCAGTGGTGTCACTAAAAAGAAAAGAATGTCTCAGTATCGGTGATGTCACTGAAAGGAAAAAATGTCAATACATGTGATTTGTCACCGAAAAGAAAGAATGTCCCTGCAACTATGGTGTTGCTGAAACAAAAAAAGTCCCTGATCGATGGCAGCACTTAAAGGAAAAATTTCCCAGCATGAGTGGTGTCACTAAAAGAAAAAAAAAATGCCCTGGAGTCTGTGGTGTCACTGGATGGAAGAAAATACCTCTTTGTCAATAGTGTTACTAAGAACAAAAATAGCGCTGCAAGGGGAAAATATGTCTCTGCATTTGTGGTGTTAGTCTGAGGAGGGCTTATGAGTAAATACTGTGCAAGGTGCAGGGCTCAGCAAGGCATATATTGCAGGGTGCAGAGCTCAGGAATGTGTATTGCAAAGGACTCCAGGGTACTTATCATCCTGCACTCTGGAATAGGTATTGTGCAGGGCTCAGGACAGAGCTCTACCTACAACCCACAGACAGGGATCTTCCCTTAACACACCCCAGTACAGAGCCCTTTCCTCAACCCCCAATACAGAGCTCCCCCATCTTCTGACCTTGTCATGCTGGCCTAGGGTGAGCTCTGGAGATTGCTGAGGAGGGGCAGTGATTGGTGTTGTGGACTTTGCTGCATTTGCTGGCAGATTGGGGATTTTTACAGTTTATCTGACATAAACTAACCCCTTCTTCTGCTATCCCCTTACTTGTCCTGACCTTGTATATAGCAATGATCTCCCAAGGAGTTATTGAATTTTACTGTGCTCCCCTGATTTCATCACCAATGACCTGCCTTGTAGCTGCACCTAGACACTCACTACTCCTCCTGTAGAGAACATCAAACTGATTTCAAGGCCTCTAATTTTTTTGCAAAACATATAGGTTCAAATATCTAGGGAGAGGGGATTAGGGGTACGGGGCCGGATTAAGAGCATCATGGGCCTGGTGTTAAGGATTTTGGTGGGCCTTTTTATGGAAATGAAAATACGAAACACAACCAAATTTATGAAAAATTTCATACATTTTTTTAAACAAACCGCTCATTCACACTGTATGCACAAGAGAACCAGCTGCACTGCAGATGAATGAACAAGACACGGAGGCTCCTGTTCATTCATAAACTGAAGCATAGTAAACAAAAAATCTGATCACTGACTCTGTTCATTCTGACACATCCCACACAGCAGCCAGTGAGAGAGGAGGGAAGATGGCAGCGTTGCGGAGGGACGAGGTGGTCGGGGGAGTGCATCTGATGGACAGTCAGGGGGTGATGGATGCAGTGGGGGGGGGGGGGGGGAGCGGCTTTCAGTGATTTCATGGAGAGCTATACAAGGGGATTGGTGCCTGTAATTGCACCCCCGCCGCACCAATCACCTCTGACTGCCAGATTCCCCCTGCTGCAGGAGGTACCAGAAGCCTCTCATGGAGTCCCCTACTGGCTTTGCCCGATTGCCCGAATGGTCAGCCCACCCCTGCTAGGCCTATATTAAGGTAGGGGCCTGGAGCTGCAGCTCCAATAGCCCCTACCTTAATCTGGCCTTGGGTACAGGATACACAAAAACAGCATCAAAATTCCCTCCACTAAGTAGTATTTTCTGGTATCGTTTGCCTTTACCACAGACCATGTTAGTATTCTTCAGACCTTTCTAACAGATCAGTTGTGGTATTCTCTCAGTTTTGAGGGATTTTCTCTCACTTTCTGTTTTGGCAATGAGGCATGAAGTGAATAGAAAGCTCCTCAATAAAAGACAAATGGAAAAAAATGGTTATGACCCTCCTTCACTCTATCCAAAATAAAAAAAAAGTGTTGCCTTCATTGACACTTTAATAAATGACTTTAACATTACTAGTAAAAATGTGCCTGCAGATTGCATTGTAAAAAAATTGATAGAAAAAAATCAAATGTGCCTTTGTGCAATAAAAAAAAAAAATCACCTATACACTGAGTACCATTGTGTTCCAGGATATGTCCCTGTTACATCTCTGGCTCAGTAGCCAATTGGGCCATGTTACCTTCACATATATCTGTCATTATGACAAATCTGCTACAATTTTTAAAGACTTGTAAGAGGGTTCTTTAAGGACTTCTAATGGGTTCTTCAGAAGTTTTAATCCTGCTTTCACAGTATAATATGATAGCAGAAGTTCTGTTATCTTATTAGTATAAAGTTTTACCCAATCACTAGAAGGGGTGCCTATGGCTGATGTGTGATGGTCATTCTGCAATGGCTGTGCAAGAAGGAACATTTACTTTTTGTGGTAGGTGAGAAACCAGGTCTACCATGAAAACCCTGAATAGAGTCTTCTGTCCTGCAGGAGCATGGGGCTGGAATCTTTACTGAGCGGTGTTGTTATTCAGAAAGAAGAGCCTCAACCATTGAGGAGTAACTTTATTGTCAATAAAGTTGTATACCCATTCTTCAGATCGAGATGTAATGTTCTGATCATGATTAGCCTTCAATAAAGTTCACGAGCATTCGGAGGCCTAAGCCTGCATTGTCTTAATGAAAAGAATGCGTGAGATGTGACCTGAATGATCAGTGGTTGTGGGTGGTAGACAGGGACATCTTTAGGTAGACAGGGCCATCTTTAAAGCGGTAGTAAACCCGCTGACTGAAATAAAAATAAAAAAAAAGCCTGCAAGAAAATCGCATAATATGTTAGTATGCATTGCATACTAACATATTATGAAATACTTACCTTAGAACGAGGCCCCCGATGCCCGAGTCGGTCAGCGCTAAGGACGCTGACATCTTCGTCCTCTTCTGTCTTCCGGGTACGCGGCTCCGGCGCTGTGAGTGGCCGGAGCCGCGTGACGTCACTCCCGCGCATGCGCGCGGGAGCTCTTCGCACCGGCAGCCAGCTCTGAGATGCCGGCCGCCTCGGCCGGATCGTCAGAGCGCATGCGCCGCTAATGTCAGCGGCTGCATGCAGGGCGAATATCTCCTGAACCATGCAGGTTTAGGAGATATTCTTTTTACCTACAGGTAAGCCTTATTATAGGCTTACCTGTAGGTAAAAATAGATTTTAGGGTTTACTACCACTTTAATATTGATTAGACTATGGACAAACATTTTCTTGGGCCCTCCCAAATCCACTTATCAACTATTTGTGGGCAGTGTGGGCTCAAGGGGCAGCTGCTTTGGGCCCCACAGCAGTGAGTGGGCCCAGAGCAGCTTCCCCTTTTGCCCTGTGTTAAAGACAGCCCTGGTGGTAGAGGACTAAACCCTTGGTGCAGTGTGAAGTGGATGCATAAGTGTAGCCATACTAGAAGAGAGAAAGCTGTCTTCTTGGTTCTAGGGAAGGAATTCAAGTGGATTGGAGTCCTGGAGGAGGTTATGTAAACCTTCCAAGTTTGAGTTTTAAGACTAAGAGGTGAAGATCTGTTCGTGTCTGCAGAGGGATAGGGTTGAGTCTCAGGAAGGCTTAAGGAACCCACCAAGTGCTGCAGGACATCCTTTGGGCATTCTGGTTGTGAGTGCTGTTTTGCTGTTATAAAAATTGCCACACTGACATTTTGAATATCGCAAAATGAATACAGTTAAAATTGTCTTTTTATTCCATCTTAACACGGTTTGTTAAAAACAACAACCGCTAACAAAATCATAAATGCATGGCATTCCTACTCATTAGTTATGTCCTTCTCATTAACCCTTTATTCATATCACATCAGGTTTGTGTATAGCTAATTGTTAAACTTATCTTAGTCAGTTGATAAAAAAATTGTATATTTATTAACATGTTTAACAGATCAAGCCTGCTTCATCAGGAGGATATTAGTAGGAATGACTTTCATAAGTATGGGTAAAACAAGTAAAGCTACTAAATGAAGAGTTAATATGAATCTATTATAAGTATTTCTTATAATCATAACAATATAAAAAGTGCCCCTGCACCCTCATCAAAAATAACGGTGGTAAGGGGATCCTGTTTAAAAAAAAAAAAAAGGTTCAAGGATAGGAACATCCGGTATGTTTACATCTTCTCTTCCTACAGCGCCTGTGCCTGGTCACTACTATAGTGAGAAAAGGTAAGAAGGACTTCTTTATAATGGGATGAATGAGTGCTCTGTTTCTTGTCTTCCTTCTCCATCTAGTGGTGACTTTAGTACATAAGCATGTATCTTCCAGGTATATATTTTACTGATCTTGGTATTATCCATTATTTCCTCTGGCACTCTGCTTAATATGCATCTGTTATTATGCAGATCATACGTTTGATCATTAGAGTGCAAGCTCTTGTTCCCCCTCAACCATTGTTAAAATGTGTTTCCTTCTCGTGCTTTGGTTGGCACAACGACTTTTGCAGTGAACAGCTGAATCCAACTGCCAGCCATGGCATGCTTTTAAAAATCCATTGTCTGGTTTCCGTAGTTGAAAACAAATGACGTTCACATTGATGTATCATCAGCGGTGGAGATTTTGTGAGACATCTGGATACAGTCACCTAATTAATGTTACTTAATATCCCCTGGCACCCTACAAAATGATCTAGTGCCTCGCTCTATGTAAGCATTACGTTCGTGTTGTTAGAGGAATGAAACAGCCTCTCTGCACCTGGTGCTGCTCTTCTCTCCAGATCTCAAGCCATTAGGACCGTGATGACCCTATAGTGCCAATCAGTTTAAAGTCATGAGCATATTTCTCTCTGTCAGCACCAGACGACGTATATAGCTAACATCTGCCTCCTACCTCAATGGCTTTATCCTCTTGTGATAATCTTAAACAAACACTAATGAAATAAAAAATGGCAGAAAGCCTACACAAGCAATATTTTCTAACTGATTTTGTTATTTTTTTCCCTTGAAAGTGGTGCAAGTTGGGTTGTATTTGTGGATGTCAATATCATGTGCTATCATTTTTACGTTATATAATGACTTGAAATGTTCTTAGAAATATATTGGAGTGGAATGATATTTCTCTTTCGTTCATTGACAGACACAGCTATCCATTACAATAGGGTTATATCACCCCCTTCAGGAGTAGGACTAGGCAGAAAAAAAGACTTGACTATGCGTATGGGCAGTCCTAGATGATATACATCCCCCTCTCTGCTATAGACCTTCAGTTTTCTTTCTGCCAGTCAGGAGTAAGGACCTAGCTCCCTGCTGGGATTTCTAGTCCTGGTGATTTTTTTGTTTGTTATTTTATGTTTTCCTGGATTATTTTCAGATGAGATCTACAATCAACTGCTGGGCTGGGTGACGGACTGGTCACTAAGGGCCAGAGGGTCTCCCCAGTCTGGTCAGCGAGTGCATGCAGACCGCAGCTACACGGTAGGTCAGCCGTGACAGGGGCTGGCCCTGTGAGTTAAGGTCGCATACAACCGGGTCTAGGCCTGAGTCGCAGCGTCCCTTATGGCCAACAGCCCCCCCACTTTGGTGGCGAGGAGGATCTGTCTGGGAGTCTTACCCACACGCTTCGCCGGATTGGTGAGTAAAGGGGGCCTTGGCCTGCGCCCACTGTGGGGGGTACCCCTGTATGGTGGTGCCCCCTGTGTGGGGCCTCAGTGGTGCTCCCTGTGTGGGTGCCGTCATGGTACCCTGCGGAGACAGGGCCCACTGTGAGGGGCCTCGGCAGATGTCCCCTTGGCGGAGCCTCTGTGGCGTCCTGGTGCATGGCCTCAGTGGCGGGGCTCTCAGGTGTTGGCCCCCTGAGTGTCTTTTGTTCTGTTTCTACTAGGGCGCTTAGGCGTATAGCCTAGTATATGGTGCCCCGTCCTCCCCTGCTTCATCTTTTCAAACAATCCTATATCTGGCTCTGCCTTGCGGTTGGGGGCCATACTTCGAGTTCGGTCTGGTGGTGAGGATGATCCCTGCTCCACTGCAGCGGCCCATGAGGAGGCCCTGGTTGTCGCACTCATAAGGAGGGCTGGCCATTTTTCTTTACACCCATATGCCGCCTTGCACGGCACATCATGTTCCCTCCTTAGAAGTGGACTGTTTCCACAGGTAGTGGATTCTCCTGTCTCTAGGTTGCACAGGGCAACATGATTCCAGTAAAGGAATCTCCGGCTGTTGTGATCCGGCAGACATGTCTAGCAGAGTCCCTTTGCCTTTGCTGAGATGACAGACCTGCTGGTCTAGGAGCTGCAGTTGGTCTGCTGTGTTTTTTGGATGCAGTTCCCTGGTTGCTGAGCTTCCTGCTTCCGCAGGGTACTGAGACTTTCTTTTCATGACACGCAGATTGTTCATAAATCAAAATAAATTGCGCTTGTGTATATGTCAAATGTGTTGATACATCCCGTGCATATGTGCAAATGAAAACAGTACCAATTAACAAAACTGGAAGGTGTACAAAATATATAAACAAAAAAAATGAGTCCAAAGAGTCCAATTATGTCCAATCTTGTGAAAGAAAGTTGGTGCAAAAAAATGTGTGAGTCTTGTCCAAATGACAATAAACAGTGAGCGTCGACCACACCACCACTTCAGTGAAATAATCTTCCACCAATACAGATGTACCCTTACCGGAACCCCTAGACCCCTTATTATAGGGGTTCAGGGAACGCCTGTGTGGATATAGACCTCCACTGGGCCACAGGAACCAGCCTCCACAGCGCTGTCTTCTGAGTGTATAAACCTCCATAGAGCTCAAATAGATGTCGTCTTCTGACGGCCACCTAGTGTATGCTCCTTTTGCTTGCTGTCGGGTCAATACCCTCCAAATGCAGCTGGTAGAGGACACCCGACCCTCGGGTAACGGCCGTGAGGCGAATCCAAGGAGGTGCACATTGATGGAATTCTCCGCGCCAAACACACCTCGGAGCCAGGAGGGGGAGGAGGAGCTTGAGGCGTCAGGATGTGCCAAGCATGATGTCAACCGTTTCGTTGTGTAGAACAGCTTCGTCTGATGACGAAGCCTTTCGTGCCTTTGGTTCTACAGAGGCCTCTTTTTGAAGATATCAGGAGGTTCCCCTGCTTACTCGGTTTAAGGAAGTGGCCTTTTTTGGGGGCTATCACCTCTGCGGGCAGGGTGTTGGAACTGGTGACGTTATCTTGTCGTTCACCTTCCGGTGTCCCACAAGGATGAGGTGTTTTTTTTCGCCCTTGCTCATTACCTTTTCTTCAAATTCCCCTTTGAATTAGGACATGGTGTTGCCTTTCCTGTGCCCTGGTCAACATCATGTGGTTCGGGTATTTTTCGGGTGTATTTGGCAGCTTTTGAGTCTTTTCGTGGTCAGACTCGCTGTTTGTGCTCTTGGACAGGCCAAGTCACGGGGTTTTGTTCTTCCGCAACTATTTCGGAATCGATCAAACTGATGATGACTCAGGCCGGTTCTGTCAGGGGTTGGTCCCCTTCTTCCCTGTTGCGCCGCACTCTAGTCGGGCGCTAGTGCTTCTGGGTCTTCCGTAATAAGGCGTCAGGGGCGCCAGTTTTGCTGGGCGGCCACCTGGTTGTTTGTGTAACCTTCTGCAACATTCAACGAAGTGGATGGCTGCATCTGTGGATGTTTTTTTTTTTTTGGCCGCAAGATTTTGCAGGCTACTTTAGGGGGTTCTCCCCTCTTGGGGTGTATTGTTCAGGTTGGGCTCCAGTTCTGTGTTGAGCTCCTGTTACCTGGCTGGCTTGTGTTAGCCTTTTGTTGTTATCCCACCCCTCATGTTTTGACACTGATTTGAGATGTCCCAATCGTAATGGAAGTCATTATATAAAGTAAAAATGATAGCACATGATATTGACATCCACAAATACAACCCAACTTGCACCAAATTCAAGGGAAAAAAATAACAAAATCAGTTAGAAAATATTGCTTGTGTAGGCTTTCTGCCACTTTTTATGTCATTAGTGTTTGTTTAAGATTATCACAAGAGGATAAAGCCATTGAGGTAGGAGTTAATTGACAGACACAGCACCCACCCCTCTTCGGTGTTTTTAGGTACTGCTGATACTGCTTGTTACTAAACTGAAGGCCTATAGCAGAGAGGGGGGTGTATATCTCCTACTGCCCATAGGCGTAGTCAAGTCTTTTTTTCTCCCTAGTCCTACTCCTGAAGCAATGGAAACTTTTGCTGCCATTGTGCTATTGCTGGGTGTCCAGTGCATGCCTGTACCTTTAAGGAGGAGTGGGCTCCTCCCAGACATACCTTCTCCTAATCCATTATTATATATGTGATCCAAGTGTGTAGTGCCTGTTCTGTGATGACCTATGGTGATTACCACTAGAGGTTGAGTCTGTGTCCTTTTATTATCAGCTTTGAGTGGGGCCTGCCTGTTTTTTGTATGGAAGCAGGACACTCCTGACCATGTATCATGTAGGTCTCTGGCCTGTGCACGTGAGCAGGAGAGACAGCCCTTTGCAAGGCTGGATTTTCAGGAGGCTTTAACCCTTTCGCTGCCAGATTAGTACGTCATACAGACCTGACAGCGGGGGGGAATCACACAGAATCCGGTGGATGCAGCCACCAGGATTGTGTGTAAAACTGACAGGCAGGCTCCTGCCTGTCAGATGGAAGCACTGGGGTGGCTGCGCTGCTGTCCGATTGCTTCCACACGCCCCCGATACCAGCACCCCCTGCCATGCGCTACTATATTTTCGGGGCTCTGCCAACCCATCTGTGGGCACAGGACCCACATGGTGAGTGCCGGTGGGTTGAGGGGAGGGAGAAGAGCAGACATATGTCTGCTCTCCTCCACTTCTTGCTGTGACTCGGAAAGTGACGTGTATGACGTCACTTCTGGGTCACCCTGTCACTTTCCCCGACTAGCACAGCTGTGAAGGAATGTATTTCAATGCAATGTACATTGTAATACATTCAGTGGAGTCAAGAGTAGACTTGTCACCTAAAAATCATCACACAGGGGACTTTTTGTCACCTACATCAGTGTTCCCCAACTCCAGTCCTCAAGGCCCACCAACAGGTCATGTTTTCAGGATTTCCCTCAGATGAATCGGCTGTGGTAATTACTAAGGCAGTGAAACTGATCAAATCACCTGTGCAAAATAATGGAAATCCTGAAAACATGACCTGTTGGTGGGCCTTGAGGACTGGAGTTAAGGAACACTGCCCTACATGATAAAAAAATGTTAAGCAAGTTACACCCAAGCACATAAAATCCCCCCAAAT
Organism: Glandirana rugosa; assembly: GCA_018402905.1. Taxonomy (NCBI): domain Eukaryota; kingdom Metazoa; phylum Chordata; class Amphibia; order Anura; family Ranidae; genus Glandirana; species Glandirana rugosa. The sequence continues at coordinate 54,637 of BLSH010017490.1, read as the reverse complement.
CCAAATATAGAGACCCTTCCCACCCCCACATATACACCCGTATGAACGTAAATGCAAGCACTGGGGGTGCCTACGTCTGAAAACGTCAGTTGCGATACCAGCGGCGGCCGATCAATAAGGGATGCTTGGGCGCCGCCTCCCCCGCTGGCAAAGAAGAAAAAAAAAAAAAAGGTCAGCCCGACTCCCTAAAGGAGGTGCCGGTATATTGACTTTTTTTTATTCTCGGCTCCTTGCTGTCTCCTGACAGCAAGAAGTGAGCCTATTGGTCAGTCTAAAAAGACCATGTATGTGCACTGAACAGGCGCACATACATAGTCTATTTGGTTGCCCTGAGACAGTGACTCTCTGTCAATGGATGCAGTGGGCAGGGGCAGGACTGGCGGATGTGCTGGCTGTGTGATTACTCGCGCAGGCGCAGAACTCTGCCAGGTTTCCCGTCCCGCACAGACCACAAGCAGTGTGTGTGTTCACCTGCTGCCTCTGCCTGCCAGTGCCAGTTCCAGGGCAAATGCCAGGCCGAATCAGCCACAGCCAGACAGTGCCAGATGGACCCCACCAGCCAGGACAACCCTGCAGGTGGGTGCAGGGGGTACAGTACAGTGTGGGGGGAGGGGGTGCAGGTGAGCTTAGCCATGGCCACGGGGTGTCCACCAATATCTGTGTACTGGGCTGCAATACCTGTGTTACTGGGCTGTAATACCTGTGTGCTGGGCTGTAATACCTGTGTGCTGGGCTGTAATACCTGTGTACTGGGCTGTAATACCTGTGTACTGGGTTGTAATACCTGTGTACTAGGATGTAATACCTGTGTGCTGGTCTGTAATACCTGTGTACTGGTCTGTAATACCTGTGTGCTGGTCTGTAATACCTGTGTACTGGTCTGTAATACCTGTGTGCTGGGCTGTAATGCCTGTGTGCAGGGCTGTAATACCTGTGTACTGGGATGTAATACCTGTGTACTGGTCTGTAATACCTGTGTACTGGGCCATAATACCTGTGTGCTGGGCTGTAATACCTGTGTGCTGGGCTGTAATACCTGTGTATTGGGTTGTAAAACCTGTGTTACTGGGCTGTAATACCTGTGTACTGGGCTGTAATACCTGTGTACTGGGCTGTAATACCTGTGTACTCAGTTGTGATACCTGTGTACTGGGCTGCAATACCTGTGTACTGGGCTGGCTGTAATACCTGTGTACTGGCTGCAGTACCTGTGTACTGGCTGTGGCTGCAATACCTGTGTACTGGCTGCATACTGTGTTACTGGCTGCAATATACCCCACCTGTGATGCTGATCTGTATACTCCTGACACAATATGTGGAATACAGGGGACGAAGTGGGCAGATTCTATTAGGGTGGGGCTTATGAGAAGTAGGAGGAGCCAAAAAGGAAGGATGGGGCCTGACGCCCCCCCCATTCTAAAACTTCACCGGCCGCCACTGTGCGATACACGTGTTACATATGGCCACACACTCTGGAGTGAGAGCAAGTATTCTAGCATAAGACCTCCTCTGTAACACTAAACTGATGACTTACAGGGGGATTTTGAAGCATCACCTATAGAAAATATAAGATACTGAAGTTTGTCACCATTTCACAGGCGCACACACATTTAAGGTTTGACATGTTGGGTATCTATTTACTAGGTGCAACCTCTTCTTTTATATTTTACCAAAAATCTGGGTAGTTCATTGTGTTTATTTGCACTAAAATTCACTTTAGGGTGTTTTTTACTGAAATGTTGCGTTTCCTAGACCTTTGCGGTGATATCAAGTGACATGAAAAATTGGAATTACCACCATTTTGTTCTCTAAGGTGTCTGCTTACAGGAAATATATAATGTTTGGGGGGGTTATGTAATCTTCAAATGATTTTTTAAACGTGAACGCTAAAAATTCAAAATCGGTTCTGTCAGCGAAAGAGGACTTACAATGGAGAAGGTGGAAGACCCTTAGCTACCCCTGATCTTCGTTTAGCAGGTCTTTAGTTTGGTGAATTATAGGTCTTTGGGTCCAGGGTATGGAGAAACACTTTGTGTGAGGAACCACTGCTGGGGAACTCACTAGAAATGGTTGGGAATATGGCTGGGCTCTTATGTTTCGTGTTATGGCACTGGAGTGTTCTGCGCTGACAGCGTTTTCCATTAAGAAGATGTGATACTGTGTGCCAAAAATTGTTTGCAGCAAAGCATTGAAAAGCATCTGGACCAGACATTCTTTATCCTCGGAAATAGACCTCAGGCTGGGTATATATAAGTGTGGGCCTTGGGCCAGGAGTGTTAGTGACACAATATGGTGGAGTTTCACCCAAAAGACAGGTATGTGAGAATCCCATCTGTAGGCGGAGTGGACATGGATTAGCTTGGCGGGAACCGCTGTCCCATTTAGGTCCCTTACAGGAAGGTGACCAGGGAAACTGACACTCCTGGAAGTGTCAGTTTCCCTGCAGATTTCACCTAAAGCCATGAGTGGCATTTGGCAGCAAAGGCAGCGGGAAATGTAGGCATTTACAAATTCCTTTTACAGGTATGGCTGCATTTCAAATATTCAGCATTGAAGGGTCACTTTAATGCAGTACACGTTGACTTGCAAAACGTGTTTACTGTATGTGTGTGATTCATTTATTGTGAGCTTCTCATAGAGGACTGTTAACATTAATGTTGTATAATATGTTGACACTACTGGGATCTATCTGCCTTTTGAATATTGTAAAGATCAGTAAATCAGTTGCTTGGTGCTAGAAGGCAGGGTATCTGCGTCCCTGGGCGGCTGATGTTTATGTGCTTACTGCACACTCCCAGGAAGAAGACTGAGCTGTCAAAGACAACTCTTGGTCCGGTCTAAAGATCAGCCGGCATGACCAGCTTCCAGTCATGTGACCAATGTGACAGTGGTCACATGATCGTTGATCCTCCCCGCTCCCCTCTGGTAGTTCAGAACTGTTTAAAGGGGATGCCAGCGTGGCAGGAAGTGGTTAAAGCCATATAAATACTTTCTCTTCCATATTTTGAACATTGTTTTACAGAGAGATTTGTATATTAACAAGGAAAGGGAGGGATGCGCACCTAAGTGTAGTATTAAAAGGTTTATTCAATGCATATGACAAATGCACACTTACAAAAAGATGTAGATAAAAAGCATGTCCATCCGTGTGGCAGTCAAACGGGCTCTATTTACATTGTGGATGATGGTGATGATCCGCAAGAGGTGCAAAGGGTCCGGAGCAGTGTCTGGGGGATCGCCCGTGATTAGCGGTGTCTCCTCAGTCTGAAACCCGGAAGTAGCATCAGCGGTGGTGACCCGTGACTCAGGAACAGGAAACAGGGCTACGCGCTCGGAGCAACACAGCTCCTTCTAGTGGCCTCCTACCTTTATCTTCATCATCTTCACTTACTTATCCAATCACCCAGGAGCACCATAGACAATATAAGTGGTTTTACCCCCCACAACAGCACCAGAGAACTACCTTAGATTTGTATATTAAACTTTAGAGGGGGCCCCATATTTAAGAGAACCTCATTCTACCTCCCTGCTTAAAATATACCTGTCATTAATGTAATATGTAGCGGGCACCTCTCCAAGCTGGCCGCCGCCGGATTGAATCCATATAGAGGGAGAAAAATGCCTGCCAGCAGCTGCAAGGAGGATTTTCACCCCTTCCTCTCCTGAAACACGCAGACATCAGCTCTCTCTGCTCTTTCTTTCCTGTCTTACTATTGGCAAGAGGACAGAGCCAATGGGCAGCATCTGCAGCCAAGGATTATGGGATATGAGGTCTCATGCCAGAGCAACCTGACTGACTCTTATAGGGACGGGACTACAAATCCCAGAGGGCTCTGCAAAAACAGAGGGCTGGCTAAGGACTCCATTTTGGAAGGCTGGGGAGTTCTCCACGAGGCAGAGAAGGAGACAGACTTGACCTGAAGGGCTACTGTTACCCACAGAGGGGATCCATCCAGCCACAGTTACAGAGGTCGGTGTGCTGATCCTGCCAAAGTTCCAGGAGTCGGACGGTGATGGACATCCCATCTGAGAGGGATCCTGGGTAAATCTCCAGGCGTTCCTGAGGGCGTGGGCAGATCTGGTTACAAGGTGGCTAGTCAGGCCTTTGGGGGAACCTGTTACTTGATCCTTTGGTCGCAGGACAGGTGAGCAGTCGTTTTCCCATCATTAAAGACACAGTAGTCAGGCAACATTGCCATACCAGTGCACACATTTGTAGGAACACTTGCACCCTGCTGAACACTCACTACATTCCACTTGTCCACTCGGATACTGCTAGCATTTCACATTCCACTTTGCCTACCAGGATATTGATAGCATCCTACATTCCATTTGCCTACCAGGATACTTTCAAGTACCCCTTTGTTTATCTTGCTCAACAGGACACCAAGTGCACCAACGCCAGGCTAGCCGAAGATCCTGGATATCTCCATGTGTGAGAACACTTTCTGTTGCTTTTTCTGTAACAGTAATTTTGTGATCTCAGTGACTACCTTTAAAGGGGAACTCTCACATTAATTGTTAAAGTGAAATTTGCACTGGGACCTATTACCTCACATGTTAATTGCCTGGGTCTGTGATTTCAGGACTTGAGGGAAACAGACTGACCGTTGTTAAGCCAGGTCTGTTCCCCTTTATCCCTGAGTGCATAGGGCACTTTAAAGCCATTTAAGCTGTTTGACTGTTATTTTAAGGTTTGCAGTTGGTTTTGGTTTATACCGTTAAAGATCACAGTCTGCTATTTTTGACATTTAAGTATCAGAATATTCTTTGTTTGGTTGTGGAAAGTCTCCCAGTAAACAAACTTCCTGTTCACTACATTCGTGTCTGTTATTACTTCGTTTGCATGTACACTGTTTGCTAGGTGTGCCAGAGGGGCTGTGGCGATTCTTGGGGTTGAATGGCAGAGTAACAAACTCAAGTGGCTCCTACGGGGGTATCGCTACAAATATATGGCTGCCATTGTTGACTTCCTTTTGGAAAAAATAAATGCCTGGCTGTATTTGTCTTCAATAGTTCTGAGTACAAGACCAAGAACAAGCAAACAACAAGAATAGTTGGATACAATTCTATATTCTTTTATTTATTCTGTTTTTTTGACTGAGAAAGTATTGAAGACAAAAGCATTAGTATGTCAGCAAGGTAACTACCATTTCTAGAAAGAGAAGTCAACAATGGTAATCATCATATTTCTTCTAAGTAGGTCTTCAGACACTTTCTGTACCTAGGCACTACAGTTCTGTAGCTTCGGTATCTATCTGATTCTACTTCATTCATTCTTCTGCTTCTACTTCATTCATTCTTCTGCTTCTACTTCATTCATTCTGTGGATCTGTGCTTCCTCCACCTCTCCTATTGCTTCTTGATTATTACCCCACCAATCATGATATCACCAGTGTTCAGGGGGGGCATTTTGACATGAGGAAGCAAAGTCCTACCTCTACCAAGATGCACAGATCATCTGCAGGAAGTCTACGGGAAATACTGGTGACCATCCCTTTGCCATCTGCCTTTTTGGCAATGTTTTCACAGTACAGGTCCTCTTTCATACGAGATGACTTAAACTAAAGGGTACGAGTCAAAGATTGTTTTTAAAAACGGAGTTTGTGCTTTATAAAATGAGTATGGTAGACTTGTCAGAGACAAATTATGGCTTGCTGTTTCTGACCTCTAAGGGCGAGGGGTGGAGGATTATGTCTGCTAATCTCACACTTTATTTGCTGTCTCTCCCTGCACCTGTCTTTATACATCTAACTCCACTGTGTAATGTGTGCAGTGTAATGTGGTTGATAGATGTATCATTGCATCCTACAGAACATTTAAGAAGAATGCTACAAAACACACCATATACCATTGTACAATAGTAACACTTGGCAGTATGTTTTTTTTTTCAATGTCATCAAATGAAGAAACAGAAAGCTTTGGCTTTTTCTTGGCATTAGCAGCAGGCAAGCTGCCAGTTCTCACACTCTTCTACATCTTAGTATGCAGCGCAACAACTGGGAATACATCTGTACAGTCCATTCTTAGCCAGAACACAGCAAAGAGCTGATAGAAGACATAAAGCATGCATGTAAAGGAGGAATTTGTGTAGGTTGGAACTGAAACAAAAGCTTTAACTTCTTCCTGTCTACATTCTGTATTGCCCCGTGCCGTGTTTACAATAATAAACCTCCCTTTGAGAGCCATAAGCCAACCATTTGCAAGGCTTTGGGCTCTCAATTCCAGCAGTCCCTGACAGCTCCAGGTCCCACTGATGAGCTGGAACTAATTATGATCATATACAATCAGCCATGACATTGTAATCTCAAGCTCCGTTGACAAAATAAGCCTTTAGACTGTAGATGGCATTGCAGCCTGAATGTGGCGATATTTGTCAGTTTAATTCTGTAACTGTGAGATACAATTACAGTATTAAAAAAAGATATGTCAATTAAAAGGTAATTTTTATACTTGTTTGTGCATTTGTATTTTATTGTATAATAAAAATGTGTTCTTAAATAAGTCTTAAATTATACAAACTATTTAGGTATGCAAATTAGCTTAGAGTTATTGTCAAAAAAACTGAAGCTTCTAAATTGGACCTTGCCATCTAATGCTTTATCAAGGCTGTATTCACATTACAGCATTTTGAATCGCGGGCAGATTTGCGGCGAATCTGCCTGCAATTTGACAGCGCCGATGTGTGAATGGAAAAATGCGGGACTCGCCTTTGAGATGCCATTCATTTGAATGATAACTCAAAATGCGGTTGGGTCTGCCGCGATTGTCAGGCGATAAAGCGTGCTACAATCGCGGCAACCCACATCGTGGGAAGCATGTTGCCCCAAAGTAGCTCCTGAACTATTTTTGGGCGACATGCGTCCCACGAGTTCCCAGCTGCATCCACCTAACATGACTGCTGTAGATGGAGTCTCTGTCATTGGATTGTCTATTTATTTTGGGGGTCTTGTCAATGGGAGATATACAATGCCCATGGCAAATGAAACCAGCCATCATCTATCCATAACTAGAATATCAGCTTTGAGAGTACTACATTTAAAAAAAATACAGCCTAATATTCTAGAACTAGCCATTCAGAAATGAGTAATATTAAGTAGGAGCCAATACTGATTTCCTTGCCACTATTTAGTGAATACATTTTTGTGCGCTTGACATTTGAATGAGTCTAAAATACCGAGATATTGTACAAGAGACAAAAGTAAGCCCACAATGCAGTCACTTCCTATGCAGCTAATCTAAATGCTAAAGTTCCGTTCAAAACCCCCATCAGTGCACCATAATACGTGAAAATCCATTTAAAAGAACCATTTCAATTCTCCCCATCTGTCAGGTCAAATAGTTAATTTTTTTTTCATTTAAATATTTCTATAAATATACATCCGTTCTTTTTCTTGGTGTTCAAAAGTCTGTATGGGATTAAAAGATAAAATAAAACTTACAATGGAAAAAACATTAAAATAAAACTTAAAATGAAAAAAACATTCTCACAATACTTGACCCAAAAGGTAATATCTGCCGGTGAATTGAGTCATAGTTAATAAGCTCTCTCTTATGGTTTTTCAGTCTAATTTAACTATACCATTACAGAAATGAAAATGTATTCAAATGTAAGCATTTATAAGAAATAATTAGAAGAGGATAAAAACCAGGAGAGGCGTTGAAAATTATCCGTCAGATCATCAAAGAGTGGATACACATTTGTGAACTAGTCTAGCACACAACAGAAGCTTGATTACAAACTTTAAGGTACAATTAAAGGCTACTGGACAACAGTCCAAACAAGTACCAAATCTAATTACTATGTGTAAGTAAGAGATACTAGTATGGGGATATGCCGTATCGTACAATATATTTAGTCTGCACCGCATGTTATACCATCATCTTCGGACAACGCTCGTTGGGTGGCATGTGAATGCAGTGGACACAGTATGTTGCCTAGACTTTCTGATATATGTGAATGTACTGATTATTGTACCCTCTTTCTTGGATAGGCCTAATCTCTTTGCTGTCAATACATTGAAACGCGTCAACCTCTTGGAACCTATAGCAAAGACGTATTATTTGTGTTCTATTATATGGCGCATGTCGTCCAATGAGAGCACATGTTTATGATTTAATGAATGTTTCTAAATACTTTCTGTAATAAATATTATTTTATACAACAAAAGATGTGGCCATTCCTCTCTTGGTACCAGTAAAGTCCAACATAATAAGGTCTTTGTTTTTTGTAACTAGATAGAATACCTCTTTATTAGCCCAATTTCTCTTATAAATATAATTACTATGTGATGTACAAGCCCCATGAAGTAGAAAAAAACGTCCTTTACTGTCCCTGACTGAGCCCAATCCTCCTTCATTTGTCCCACACACTCCCCTCTCAGACACTGTAGCTCATAGTGTGTGTGTGTGTGTGTGGGGGGGGGGGGGGGGGGGG
>BLSH010017490.1:30884-46190 GCA_018402905.1 Glandirana rugosa | reverse complement strand
GGGGGGGGGGGGGGTTCAGCAGTACAGTCAGTTCTGCCAATCCAAAAAGTAGCTTTCTTGCTTTCTCACTCTTGCTTGCTTTCTTCAGAGAGCATTTGGCAGGCGGTGAGGTGGGGTTGTATTGCCTCCCCACTGCCGGCTTTAACCCCTTGAGCCCTGCACTAGAATATGGCCACCATATGCATTGATCGCAGTTGTGAAGCACTTACAGAGTTGCCCCATTTACTTGAATGGGTCATTCAAGTGCTATGCCCGGCTGGGTGCAATGCCCGGCGAAAGTGACAGGGAGTATAATTCCTGCCACAGCCGCAAAGCAAGGCATCATAGTCGTGGCATGTGTACACCCCTGGTCACTGCCTCTGCAGCTACATGGGGAATGCTTGGGGGTAGCAATTATGTGTTCTACTGCCCCTCAACCGATAGTGGGAACAAGCCCTTAAATATAAATATACCCAAATGTAACTTGTTAAACCTGTAGCCAGGTGCTGGGCTACAACAACATGGAGAAGGAGGCATTTATTTGCCTCTCTCCCACTAGTGTGATATTAATGTTATGTTGCACCATCTTCCTCCAGCCAGCAGGGGGGAGCAAAAGCCAAGCAAGTCCATGGACTTCTAAGCAGAGGGCCGAGAATGCTGGGAGTTGTCGTTTGAGACAGCAGCCATATATTGGGTATATGCACTGTGTAGTAGGAGGAGTGGATGGAGGATTTTTATTAAAATGCCCAGGAAAGTTCTTGCACTTGGCACTGAGGAAGTTAGAGAGAAACCACCTCTGTGTGGATATTCACCTGCCAGCGGGAGAAAATACCAGTGCAGATTTGAGCCTGATATGGAGCGAGGAGACCCAGTGGCAGCGCAGCGCTGCCCACATCACAGCACCTGCACCTTTGCAGCAGGGAGATTGAAGCATCCATTCACCTTCTGCTTCCCACCACTGATCACTGGAGACTTTTGGGGAGAGACTGAGGGGGTCTCTCCTTCTACAGTTAGAGGTCACCACAGCATCCCAGGGACTGTGAGAGGGCTATTCACCCATTGCTGATACTGCTAGCAGGGACTGAGCCATTGAGAGCAGACACTCTATATAGCAGTTATTCCAAACCTAGACTGCACATACAGTATATCAACCCAATACTGCATTATACCACACCTTTAGCACATCTGAAGCACATAGACATGGCACCTATGCTGAGACTATACTGTACCTATAATGCATGCAGTTTAACTGGGACTCGTTAAGTGCTAAGTCATTCTTAAAGGGCCTCAACAATAACCGGCAGAAGAAAATCTCAAAGGACTGACCCACCTGTAATAATTATTCTGCAAGCCCCCTTTTCTACTATCCTGCTTTTCTTTTGGACAGTGCATACCTGGTTGGTCTAGGACTAACATTGCTGCCATAAATGCACTCTGGTAGTATAGTTCCTGCACTCAGTCGATTAAACTTTACCACTGCTCACTGCTGTTCTTGAGGCCACTGTTTTTGCTGATTTGGATGCTAAATGTCAGCTTATGCCTAGTCCTTACTGTTAATTACATTGTCTGCTAAATTGTGTTATTCCCAAAAGTAATCCATTTTATGCTTGCCTAGTTATGAACCATATTGATTGACAATATATTATGTTTGCCTTTACTACTAGGTTTGTTGCCTGTTTTCTTTGACATAGCACCAGCAGCGGCTCGTCCATTAAGGGCACACAGGCGCCGCCCCCTCTATCCTCACCACCTCCCTCTATGTTAATGGATAGATTCATGCATAGCATGAATCTATCCATGGCGGCGCAACCACCCCCTATTCATGCGGCCGGCCCCTTCAGGGCGCATGAATTACATCAGAGGGTTTTTTTTTTGTGAAGCACCTGATTAGAGCTATAGGATCCAATAGGCTTCAAAACAGAGTGACTCGTGGCGCAGAGCATAGCGTCGCAAGCCCACTCATGTGTGTTACAAAAGCAAATGAATATTTCCTTTTATAACACCGAATGGCCTCAATCAGGAAGCGTGGATATGTTACCGGTTTCCCAACTGGCTGAGAAGTCAGGCGATCCTATTGGGTGCCTTTCTCGAAGGAGGAGGAGGGGGATGCACAGACAGCACGCTCCCGCTCCCTGCACACCTCTGCCTGCTCTGCTTCTTAGATGCTTCTTAGATGAGGTAAGTGCAGGACATTGATGTCCCAACTGCCCTGGGGGGATCTGCTGTCACTGCCGCTAGCCCCGCGGCGAAGGGGGGGAGTGATGTATACAGTCTTGTGATGCTGTATATACCCCTTTCTGGTGATGCTATATACCCCTCTCTGGTCATACTATATACCCCTCTCTGGTAATGCTATATGCCCCTATCTGGTGATGCTATATACCCCTTTTCTGATAATGCTGTATATACCCCTATCTGGTGATGCTATATATACCCCTCTCTGGTGATGCTGTATATCCCTCTCTGATGATGTTGTATACTATATCTTGTGATGCTGTATCCCCCTATCTGGTGATGCTATATACCCTCTCTGATGATGCTATATACTCTATCTGGTGATGCTGTATACTCTGTCTGGTGATGCTGTATACCCCTATCTGGTGATGCTGTATACTCCTATCTGGTGATGCTATTTACTCTCTCTTGTGATGCTATATACTCTATTTGGTGATGCTGTATACTCTATCTGGTGATGCTGTATACTCTATCTGGTGATGCTATATACCCCATCTGGTGATGCTGTATACTCTATCTGGTGATGCTATATACTCTGTCTACTGATGCTGAATACTCTATCTGGTGATGCTGATTATACCCTATCTGGTGTCGCTGTATACCCCTATTTGGTGATGCTGTATACCCCTATCTGGTGATGCTGTATACCCCTACCTGGTGATGATGTATAGCCCTATCTGGTGATTCTGTATATACCCTATCTGGTGATGCTGTATACCCTATCTGGTGATGCTGGGCTGTATACTCCTGACACAATGGGTGGGAACTATAAGGGGGTGGTGCTTATGCGAAGTGGGATGGGTCAAAAAGGAAGGGCGGGGTCTGGTGCCCCCCATACTAAAATTTCACCAGCCGCCACTGCATAGCACTAAGTACTAGTACTAAGTATTTGTTTTAGTGAATTTCTGTGATATTGTATGTTTGTACACTCAACCTGGTGTGTCAGAGTGGCTGAGGTTCTTGAGAAGGTTGAGGCAAAGAACAGAGGACCCATTCTATCAAGTGGCTTCTATATGAGTAACACTAAAAACCTCTATAACAAGTAAATACAATTGCATTCTTTAAAGTAAACCTCCCACTAAACACTAATTTAAGCGTTAACATGTTATGGGCACTTGCTAGTGAAAACAATTTGGACTGAGAGGGCCTTTACTGTAGATCTCATGTTTTATATGTAAAAATGTGTGTTTCCCAGCTGAGCTTGCACCCCTTTTATTTTTATTGCTGGGTTTAAAAAATGTAACAAAGCGCCATCGAATAGGCTTTAAACTCACCTGTCTGGCCGTGGACAAGGGCACCCAAACTAGAGGATAAATCTGCCATAATATGCAGGTAAGCTGTGCATGCTTTTATAAAAACCAAGTGGAAGAAGGTGCAACCATCTAAGCGTAAAACTGTTTATTAGAATCAAAAGGAAAAATAAAATATTGCACTCACTGCATAAAATCTGGAGAAGGCATATCACAAGCGTCAAGTGTCGTCATCTCAGTGCAGCTGGGGTGTTGAGAGGTCGGCAGGCAAGCGACTGGTCCGGTATGCAGAGCTCGGCAGGCAAGTGGCTGGATGGAAGCAGAGTTCAGCAAGGAAGCTCCTGTTAAGTTGAGAAGCAACGCTGATGGAGCTACAGAGTGGTAAGGAAAGTACAGTGGCAGCTTCCAGGTAGTGCCCACTGGCCTGTATAAGAGCAGCTCAGCTCCAAGTACGACATCTTTTTTTTAATAATGGTATCCCAAAGCATCTAGCAAATGAGGGTAGAGATTTTTGGGGGGGTTAATGAGACACCTGATATACTGATAAGCCATAGCTTTATGACCACTGACAGGTTAGGTGAATACAATTGATTATCTCATTACATTGGCATCTGAAAGTCAGTGGGATATATTAGGACATGTTGTCCCTGAAGTTGACATGATGTTGAAAGCAAAAAAAATGGGCATCACAGTTTGTTGTTTTATTGGGCTGTATAGCTAACCTGTGTTCATAGCCAAAAGCACATACAATGGGCATGTGAGTTGGACCCCAGAACAACAGCAAAAGGTGGCCTGGTCTGATGAATCATATTTTCTTTACATCATGTGGATGGCCAGGTATGTGTGTTGCTTACCTGGGGAAGAGATGGCATCAGGATGCAGTATGGGAAGAAGGCAAGATGGAGGAGGCAGTGTGATGCTTTGGGCAATGTTCTTCTGGGAAACCTTGGGTCCTGCCATTCATGTGGATGCTACTTTGACACATACCACCAACCTAAACATTGTTGATAACCAAGTACACCCTTCATAGAAATGGTATTCTCTAATGGTGGTGAACTCTTTCAGCAGGATAATGCACCCTGCCACACCGAGGAACACAACTTTTTAGAGTTTTGAAATGTTGACTTGAACTCCAGATTTTCCGGATCTCAGTCCACTGAGTATCTGTGGGATGTGCGAGAAAAACAAGTGGAGGACCCATCTTGCAACTTACAGGACTAAAGCTGGCCTTAGATGGGTAGAATTTAAAACGAAAATCCTTGGGAAAAAGGTTCTAAGAAAGTTCTTTTTTAAACATTAGTGGGTCAAATCAACATTCGTTTTCGACTACAATGACGAGAAATTCCGAAGGTACAGGATGGAAATTTGTTCTTGAACAAATAAATTTCTAACAGGGTATGTGTTTTTCTTTTCAGTAAAGTCCATTTATTCCAAAATCGAATGTTAAAAGCAAACAAAATCTTTCCAAAGACAAACAAATGTTCTGAGTATGTTCTGACAACTTTCTTATGAATCTTCCTAAGATTTTTTGTAAGAATTTTTATTTGAAATTTCATTTAACTATGGCCAGCTTTAAAGGATCTGCTACTAAAGGTTTGGTCCTAGATACCACAGCATACCTTCAGAGGTGTAGCGGAGTCCATGCCTCTAGGGGTCAGGGTTGTTTTGGCAGCAAAAGGGGGACATACTCAATATCACATTGGTGGTCATAAAGTATGGCTGATTGGTGTGTAGCAATTATTACTTTCTTTTAGAATTTGAAATTAACATCAACATATGCAGCTCTGATTACCTCTTTGGGCCATGTATTAACCACTTCAGCCCCGGAAGGATTTCCCATGTTAGGACAAGAGCACTTTTTGCGATTCGGCACTGCTTCGCTTTAACTGACTATTGCGTGGTAGTGCGACGCTGTACCCAAACAAAATTTGCGTCCTTTTTTCCCACAAATAGAGATTTCTTTTGTTGGTATTTGATCACCTCTGCGTCATTTCTGATCACCGCTATAAACAAAAATAGAGCGACCATTTTGCAAAAAAAAAATATTTCTTTCTTTTAGGTAAAATACAAATCCAAAAAAATATATAAAAAAACAAATTTATTCATAGATTTTGGCTGATTTATATTCTTCCTCATATTTTTGGTAAAAAAAATCACAATCGGCCTTATTGATTGGTTTGCGCAAAAGTTGCCGCATTTACAAACCATGAGAATTAATTTCTGGTGTTTTTAAAATTTTTTTTTTTTTTTTTTGCTGGTAATGGCGGCGATCTGCGATTTTTATCCGGACTTTGATATTGGGGTGCACATGTCAGACATTTTTCACACTTTTTTGGGACCAATGACATTTATACAGTGAGCAGAAATTGAAATATCCACTGATTGCTGTATAAATGTCATTGGCAGTGAAGGGGTTAACCTGGGGGTCGCTCTAGGGGTTAACTGTGTTCCCTGGGCATGTTCTAACTGTGAGGGGGCTGAGGTGTCAGGGGCATAAGAGATCTAACTGATCCCAGTGACAGGAATCAGTAGATCTCTTAGATGCTTTTGAGCACATTTCAGCTATGCATCCATTTCTGCCATACGCTGGTGGTGTCCTATGCAGACTGGCTTACGCGTTTCGAGGCCTAGACATCTTCCTCAGAGCCTTGAAATGTGCTCAAATGCTTTTAATCTGAACTCGTTTGTGAGCATGTTTTTATGATTTTTATTAAAAATGTTGTGATTGAGGATAATGCGCTAGGCCAGTGCGCCCTTGTGTGTTCTTTGTCTTTTCAAGTGTGTTGGGACTTACCCAGTCCATCAAAGGGCAGCAATTATCTGGAGATACCAGGAGCACACACCTTGGTTCACTGTTTTGGAGAAGCTCCTCTCTTTAAGCGCAGGAATGACTTGTTATCTCGTTATGTGGAATCTCTTAGATGCTGCCTGACAGCGTGGGGAACTGCCGTGTTTACATCGGCGGTTCTCAGTTTTTCTGCTGTGGTAAGCAATCGCGGCGCCGTCTGAGCCACGGGCACACTCCTGCAGAGTGCGGTGGGCACCAGAGCGTGGTGACATGCTCCCGCCCGTTAGCCGCCATTTAAAGATGGCGATTCACGGGTCACTGCCACTCTGCAGCAGTAAATGAACGCAAGCCAGTCGGGAACCTGTTAAATATATATTTTAAAATGTTAATAACAGTTCATTATTTACAAACTGATCTTTCACTTAAATGTACCCTACCTTTCAGGAATACATTTTATTAATGTCTCAGATGATAAACATGTTTGTACATAGGTTAAATTTGCCTGGAAAGATACCCCAGACCTCCAGAATGACATTATCTTCCCAGAACACAGTATTAGGCCGATCTGCCATTGACATCATTGTGTAGTGAGTGTCCTCAAGTCAACAGCAGCCCTCTGTTAGCATGTGCCGGATCATTTTTTAAATAAATATCTTATGTCACCGGGGCAGAGTCCATCGAGACTCTCTTTTGCAAAGGTCGTTCCATTTGATACATTATTATGCATAGACGCAGAGACTGATTATCTGAAACTCCTTAATTTGCACTGGCATTCTTTCCCATGGCCAGCTTGGCTTGAAAATGAAAATCTTATAAGAGCAGCTGTCACCCGAATGGTTGGCTCCTGAAATGTCAACACCTGGCTTTCCACAGTCATCTTAAGGGAAAAAATGATCGGACTGACACAAAGATGATGTATTGTGATGCTAAGCAAACGTAAATTTCACATTCTGTACAAACATGTATATTGCAGATTGAGTTGCTCAAAATCCCATTTATCACACTTGTCTAGAGCAGGGATTTCTATACTTTGGTCAGTAGTGTGCCACCATCATGGTCTTTGTAGTGTCTGAATGGAATGCCTTTCCAATTTCTTTTTCTTTTGGACAAAATCAGTTGTTTATTGGTTAAAGTGGATGCAAACCTCTGAAACTAAAAATGAATAAAGCCTATCCCTCTATAGTGTGTACTAGCCTCAATTCAAATAACTTTGTGTGGTTCCTACCGGCTCTCTAGTCGGTCTGTCTATGTACATCAGCCTTTCTCAACCTTTTCAACACTGAGGAACCCTTGAAATAATTCTCCGGTCTTGAGGAACCCCTGCTAAAATGAAATATCTACAACCCATGACACATTAGTGTGATGGTCAATGGGAAGAATGCTCCTTACACTTGTGGTCATTGGGAAGAATTACCCCCTTACAGATAGCTAAAAAGATCAATGGTATCATTGGGAATTTATCTGAGAGATAGAAATTGACCATTGCTCAAGGAACCCCTAGCAACCTCTGGAGGAACCCTAGGGTTCCACGGAACCCTGGTTGAGAAACCCTGATGTACATGTTTCTTTTCTGATACCATGGTCCCAGGGGATGGCCCCCCCCCCTTCCACACACAGAAGGCGACAGTTACTGTGTAGACTTTGCCTCCACTCGGGTCTCAGATTACACTCATCTCCTTGGTCTGTGCTCTGCAGTGTGTGAGGTCAGATCCCCACCACCTGTCTCCTAGAGCTCAAAGATACTGTCCAAAATGTTTGCTTTAGGAGGCTGTAGAGAAAAGGTGCGTCTTATGCAGGAGGATTTGTTTCATTTCTGTACATCACCTGAGGCCAATCACTTCAGTAGATATGTATAAGAGTTTACAACCACTTTAAAGCTTCATATGAAGTCAAATAGCAGCAATTGTGTGATAGAACAGTCCCTTTTTATTTTTTGTAGCAAGTAGGTGCACTGGGAGTTTAGAAAGAAAAACCACAGACGGTTCCACCCACAAATGGAACTGACAATCAAATTGGAGACCAGTGCTCAAGATAATGTGGACTTTATAAGCTGAGGAGTCTATTTTTGCTGGATGAATGCCATAGGTATTCGCTCCACCGTCTGGAAGTCTGTCTGTATTTTGCTTAATACACAGATTTCCTATGATGGACACCTCCATCTAAAGGCCATACTGTGGTCTTTACTGATTGAGGTATTTTAGGATAAATAGATCCACTAGAGGGAGCAGATGATCATAAGAAATCAATGTATTCGCTAAAATACTGTCAGTATTTGTGATGTCTGGGTGAATGCTTGTGACATTCATCCAGTGTATTTTTTATAAATAGACCCCTAAGTAAGACTTTCTGAAACCTTTTACCTTAAGGGACCCTTGAAATAACTGCCAGGTTTTAGGGAATTCTGCTGAAATCAAATTTATCTACAGTGCATGGTACATTAACAGCTGAAGAAAGTTTTAAATAAAGAATGCGGTGTACTTAGAGAATTTGACACCCAAGTGGGATTTTATAATGCTCCCTGCGCTATACAACAAATTTATTTTCAGTAATAATCGTAAATGAACCCCTTCGCACCTAAGGGTAAAATGAATCTTAAAGTGATACTAAAGTCTCGTTTTTTTCTTTGTTAAAAATAAGTATTACGGGGGCTGAGGGGGGCTGCTGCACACAGAAGGGTTTTTATCCTAATGCATAGAATGCATTAAGATAAAAAAAAAAAACTTCTCCCTTTACAACCACTTTAATGCCTAAGCCCAATTTTGCAACTTTGACATGTGTTAGTAAAACTGTATATATCATCACAACTATTTTGTGCATCTAGGTGGATTATACCTTGTTTTTTGTTTTGTTTTTATAGGACAAATTGGGCTTTCATTTGTTGGTAAGTGGTAATGAATATCTCCTGATTTTTTGTTATTATCAAAGGAAAACTGGCCCAAAATAGTAAAAAAAATAATTTAAAAAAATGTAGCTGCATATTTCTTGCTACTACCATAACCTTCCACCAAAGAGCAACCAAAAATAAATCCTCCTGCTCCTGGCGATCACAGCGATACTACATATGTGTATGTCATTTGTTGTTTGTACCTGTAAAACAGCCCAAAAACAATAGTGCACATTTTGCTTTTGTAGCACCCTCTACCTGTAGGTAGGTGCTTAGTGGTAGATTTTTGTGGTAGGTGAGGTAAATTTAGTCAGGCCTGGCCTGATTGTTTTGATTCTGGGCTGGGAGTGGCTCAGGGAGTGGTTGGTGACCCACAGATAGTGACACCTCTCAGTTACTTCCCCTTTGCTTCTAGAGAGAGTTCTAGAAGAAAGGGTGGGGAAGAGGGGTGGAACTACCTGAGGTATCTTGGGGAGCCCTGACCAATCCACAATATGGATTGGCAGGGGACAGGCCTCCTAAAATACCTGGGGTCAGCCCGGCCAGGGCCAGAGAGGAGAGTTCGGGTGGAAGAGATGGAGATGGAGTACTAAGGCTGTCGGGGCTTTGAGGTAGCCCCCAGTCTGGGGGAGGGGGGGACCTTGGCCTGGGGCCCGGGTGCATCCAGAAGGATAGTGGAGATCCTAGAACAGAGGCACAAGTGAGAGAGCAAGAAGAGGACAGCAGGAGAGAGTACTGCCAGGAAGGTCTCCAGGAAAGGAACTGTGTCGGTGAGTGATACACACCCTGGGAAGCTGGAAGAGGCACACCGGAGCAGATGGGTGTGAGAGACAGTCCGAGAAGGGTGCAAGAGCCAGTTGGGACTGTGATGTCACTGTGGCAGTGGAGAAGGCCTTTGCAGCCAGGAGGGCTGGCAGCGCCTGGAAGAGGATGGGCTGGGAGCAGTAGTCCATCAATGGCTAATTGGCACTTTCAACAAACTTTCTACACTATAGGGGCCCACGGTCCGTGCCTGCAAAGGGCGGTTCACTAAGGACTGGTCAGAGCAGGACTCACCATGTGCTATCTAGGCTGAAGAAGTTTGTGCAGGAGAGAGTGAAGGGAGTTAACTGAGAAGCAAGTATTTTGCTGGCGGAAGAGGAGAAGTGTATATACAGGAGTGTATATAGAAGGTCCCGTGAAAGAACTGCTGATTCTGTGGGCATCCCATAATTACCTCTTTCCCCATCCAAGTTTAATCCCCTAATAAAACAACAAAACAAAGCACCGGCCTCTTCTGTGACTCCGGAGGTGAGGAAAAGTGTGATTGAGGGCAGTGTGACAGGTTGAACCACTATCTCCAGCAACCCCTTCGGGGGCATGGCTACACTTTTTTTTATCCTACCTAAAACACACTGACACTGATACTAATTTTAAAAAAATCCTGTCCAAAAAAAACACTGATCTTTGACTCTGACCTTGACCCAAACACGTACCCTGCCACTGATCTAGATCAAACCCTGATCTGGGTTTTTTTCATATTCTTTATTTTTTATCATTATTATTATATATTATGATATGACTTGTGGTGTGACTTGTGGTGCGACTTCCGCTCTGAGGATCTTGAAGGGAAACCCCACGCTAAAACTTTTTTAAAAAATCGCATGGGGTCCCCCCCACCGAGATCCATACCAAGCCCTTTGAGTCTGGTGTGGTTCTTGAAAGGGGACCCCATGACAAAATGGGAAAAAATGGCGTGGGGTTCCCCCAAGACCATACCAGACTCTTCAGTCTGGTATGGATTTTGAGGGGAAACCCCATGCCAAAAAAACGGTGTAGGGTCCCCCCAAAATCCATACCAGACCAGACACTGCCTCCCATCTTTGTGCCAGCTCCGCTCTCTGCCAGTTCTTATATAGCCATGGGTGACGTCAGTATAAGAACGGTCACATGCCATCACAAGGGGCGGGGTCTCATGCTGACGTCACAGGGTGGCCATGCCCATTGCCTCATGGTTATATAAAAACCGGCAGAGGATGGAGCTGGCAAAAAGATGGGAGACAGCATCGGAGGAAGACCGGGTCGGCGGCGGAGAAGAAGACAGCAGTGGCGGAGAAGACAGCAGCTACAGAGAAGATCAGAGGAAGAATATCGAAGGTAGAACATCGGAGGAAGAAGACCAGAGGACGATTTTTAAGTAAGGACTTGTCAAAACCGTCTCTTGTTTTTATTTACACTACACTGCCTTTTTTTGGGGTGAATAGGTAGGAGTACAATGTACCCCATACTCATTTACATATTGGGGAGGCTAGGATCTGGGGGCCCCCTTGTTAAAGGGGGCTTCCAGATTCTGATAAGTCCCCTGCCCGCAGACCCCCACAACCACCACCCAGGGTTGTCGGGAAGAGGCCCTTGTCCTCATCAATATGGGGACAAGGTGTTTTGGGGTGGGGGGCCATGTTGAGGGCGTGTGGCCTGGTATTGTCCAGGGGAGGCGCTCATTCGTCCCCTCCCCTTTCCTGATCTGCTGGGCTGCAGGCTCAGATAAGGGTCTGGTATGGATTGCGGGGGGGGGGGGGCACAAACCATTTTTTTTTGGCATGAAGTTCCCCTCAAAATCCATACCAGACCAAAGGGTCTGGTATGGTTTTGGGAGGGGACTCCAGCCATTTTTTTTCCATTTTGTCATGAGGTTGCCTTTCAAGATCCATACCATACCCAAAGGGCATGCTATGGACCTTGGGGGGACCTCACACCATTTTTCTTGCCATGGGGTTCCCCTTCAAGATCCTCAGAGCACAAGTTGCACCACAAGTCAGATCATGATTGAATGCTCCTTCTATTCAAATCAATCGGCTGAAAGTTGGATCAGGAGATATCTTTCATAGGGAACCATTGATTTTGAAGAGAGGCAGAGAAACGCTGCTAAAAGCTAACGCAGATAAACGCGCATTAATGCCAATGTAAAAAGCTACTAAAAGCACATTTTTACAGCTGCTTTTTCCTGGCGTTGGTAGTGGCTTAGCAGCTTGTTTTTGTAATGTCCCTGTACATAAGGCCTTATACTCAGGCTGCAACTGTTTTCTTAAGAAAACAAACTGTTAGTCTGTACATAGATGGGTACCCTCACCAGGGTAATTTAAAGAAAAAAGGAACAGACTCCCCCATTCACAAAAGCGAGGTGGATGGAGGAACCTTCCTGCTGTGCTATTGTATTCTGACAGCAGGGACTTACATGGGGACTTATAGGCGTACGCATATATTTTCAAATGAGTGCAAACAAAACCCTCTGTTTTTAATGTAAACTGTTATACAGGGCCAATTTGGCTGTTTTGCAGGCTGGCTGGTTAGTGTGCTTGGAAATATTTTGTTTGTTGGGATGGTTGCCACTTTTTTGTACAGTTGGATGCATTGAGTGCAGGGATGCACTGGATGCCTTCACTGCCATTGTGCTGTTGCTGGGTGTCACGTGCGTCTTTGTGTCTTTAAGGAGGGGTGGGCTCCTTCCAGGCTTACCTGCCCTTAAAGAGGTAATAAATGTCGCTATATCATTTTCATTTTAGGGCCCACTAGGTGGGTTATGCCATAATGTGCTAGTATGCACAGCATATTAGTACATTATGACAGACTTACTTGTCAAAAGGTGCCTTCCAGCAGATCAGTCCAGCTGGCCGTTAAAAGATAAAACAACAAAAGCAGCTACAATATTTACTGTACCTTTAGTCCAGAGCAGGGTTTCTCAACTAGGGTTCCTCCAGGCCGCCCAGGGACCACCAGGGAGATGATCTGGAGGCCACCCAGGGACCACCAGGGAGCCCTCCCTAGACCACCAGGTAAGGGGCGTACAGTGCACTGTAGGGATGGCACTGTGCCCATATGTGATGCCTGCCAGTGCCATCCCTAACAGTGCTATATATCAGTGCCTTGTACCAGTTCCCACCAGTGCCACCTATCAGTGCTTAGTGCCACCTATCAGTGCCCATCAGTGCCGCCTATGAGTGCCCATCAGTGCCGCATATCAGTGCCCGTCAGTGCTGCTTATCCGTGCCGCCTATCAGTGTCCATCAGTGCTGCATATAAGTGCCTCCTATCAGTGCCCATCAGTGCCACCTTATCAGTGCCACCTCATCAGTTCCAATCTGTACTGCCTCATCAGTGCCCGTCAGTGTATCCTCATCAGTGTCTATCAATGTAGCCACATCAGTGCCCGTCAGTGAAGGAGAAAATGTATTTATTTATAACATTTTGTGGCAGAAGCAAAGAAAACCTTTTTATTTCAAAATTTTTGGTCTTTTTTTTATTTGTAGCACAAAAAATAAAAACCGCAGGGGTGATCAAATATCACCAAAAGAAAGCTCTATTTGTGGGAAAAAAAGATAAAAATTTTGTTTGGGTACAGCGTCGCACGACCGCGCAATTGTCATTCAAAATGCAACAGCGCTGAAAGCTGAAAATTGGTCTGGGCAGGAAGGTGAGTAAGTGCCTGGTATTGAAGTGGTTAAACCATCAGTAATTGAAAATTTAGACAAATTGCTGTTTGGACACAACATCGGCAATCAAATACAGTCTGATGCACAATATTATGAGAGGAGATTGCTACCCTACCAACAAAATGGCTGCCTCCGAGACGGCAACAAGTTTGTCACAACAGCTAAATCTTCCTGTAGCAGACTGTAATTGGTTGCCGGTGTTGTGTCCAAACAGCAATTCGTTAAAATCTCCAATTACTGGAGTTGGAGTTTTTTTGGAGTTTCTGACATGCTGGCTAATTTGACAGAACACCGGCATCGTTCATCCACTGTCCTGGCCATCTTCCACCCTCCCCAGCCTGAGACTGGACAGTAAAAGGAGAAGCAGCGCAATGATGAGCTCATCTCTCTTTCACTCTGCTTTCTCTTCCTACCAATATGCTTATTGTCAGCACATGAACTGATTGACTTTTTGTGCTGATTTTACCTTTCACACTCCAGCCCTTCTGTACAGAGACTGCAAGAATTTGTATACCTGGTCAGATTCAGATGCTTCCCTGCTTGCATTTTGAAAATGCATTCAATGATGTATTAACCAGTTGCCGACCGCCCGCCATTGGCTTGAAAGCAGCAACTTGGTTCGATATCACAAATCGCCATCAGGTGACGGCGGCTGCAAGATCGCACACTGTGAGCGCACGCTCACTGTGTTCCAGGGGGGTCAGGGAGCGGGTAGAGCGGACTCGATGTCCGCCGGCTACCCGCGATTGCCCCCCTGGAGTGACAGACCGGGGATCCGTGTATGTAAACCCAGATCTCCGTTCTGACAGAGGGGGAAGGGATGTGATCGCAGGCTCCTTGGGTATGGGAGCCGCAATCACTCTCCTCCCCCAGCCAGCCCAGCCCCCAAACAGTTAGAACATACACAGGGAACACAGTTAACCCCTAGAGCGTCCCCTGCAGCTTAACCCTTTCACTGCCAATGGCATTTACACAGTAATTAGTGCATTTTCATAGCAATAATCGCTGTATAAATGCCATTGGTCCCAAAAAAGTGTCAAAATGGTCCGACATGTCCGCTGCAATATCACAGTTCTGATAAAAATTGCAGATCGCCGCCATTACTAGTAAAAAATAAAAAACCCATAAATTAATTCTCATCATTCGTAAACGTGGCAACTTTTCCGCAAACCAATCAATAAATTGTGATTGTGATTTTTTTTTTACCAAAAATATGAGGAAGAATATAAATCGGAAAAACCGATGAAAAAAATACTTTTTTTTTTTGGATATGTATTTTAGCAAAAAGTAAGAAATTTATTTTTTTTTTTTGCAAAATTGTCGCTCTTCTTTTGTTTATAGCGGCGATCAGAATTGATACAGAGGTGATCAAATACCACCAAAAGAAGCTCTATTTATGGGGGAAAAGGAGTGCGATTTGTTAACTGGAATAAATAAACCAATTTCGACTTGAGATCCGTCTATATTTTCTGTGTTTTCTTACGTTGAGACATTAGTAATTGGTGAAGTCGGGGCCTTCCTAAAGGGTGAAATCCTGGTCTCGTGAAAAACGCTAAGCCGTGACGCAGCGAAATTGACTGTGACGCTGCAACATGGGTTTGATTTAAACACAGGAAAAGGGGGTATTTATCTCGAAGAAAACCACCATAAACTAGTGGAGACATAGTTAAGACTAGCGGCGATATTTGTTTTCTTCTCGCT
>BLSH010017471.1:49910-68704 GCA_018402905.1 Glandirana rugosa | reverse complement strand
CCTCCCCCTCCCGGCTCCCCCGCCCCACGTCTCATTCTGATAAAAAACCTAACACACGTTTACCTAAATAGTAAAGTATACATAGCTTATCCTCTTGAACAACTAAAGGATATGTACCAATATCTACGAGATGCTTCTGTAATACCCACTTATTCATGTTATGATATACCTCTACTCCATTTATGTTCTGATTCAGTTTTTATCTGTGGTGAAACGTGTCTGTACATCTCAATCAATCAATAAAATCTTTATGGAGAAAAAATAAAATATTCCATGGACTCAACATGCCTCTCAGCAAATAGCTTGGGATGTCTACTTTCCAAAATGGTGTAGTTTGGGGGGGGGGGGTTGAACTGTCCTAGCATTTTATGCCTAACATCACCCACTCTTCTAACCACTTGAACCATCAAGTCTTTTCTGACACTTTTTGTTTACATGAAAAAATCCTTTTTTTTGCTATAAAATTACTTTGAACCCCTAAACATTATATGTTTTTTTTAAAGCAGAGGCCCTACAGATTAAAATGGTGGGTGTTGAAATTCTTTTTTTAAAAAGTATTTGCATTTGCTTTTCATGTGACAACACTGAAGAAATGACACTTTGCTACAATGTAAAGTAGTGAGTGTACAGCTTGTATAACAGTGTAAATTTGCTGTCACCTCAAAATAACTCAACACACAGCCATTAGTGTCTAAACCGCTGACAACAAAAGTGAGTACACCCCTAAGTGAAAATGTCCAAATTGGGTCCAAAGTGTCAATATTTTGTGTGGCCACCATTATTTTCCAGCAGTGCCTTAATCCTCTTGGGCATGGAGGTCACCAGAGCTTTAGAGGCTGCCACTGGAATCCTTTTCCACTTCTCCATGATGACATTGCAGAGCTGGTGGATGTTAAAGACCTTGCACCCTTCCACCTTCCTTTTGAGGATGTCACACAGATGCTCAATATGGTTTAGGTCTGGAGACATGCTTAGCCAGTCCATCACTCTTAGCCCTTAGCCAGGGCAGCTTTTTAGCAAGGCAGTGGTCATCTTGGAGGTGTGTTTGGGTTTGTTATCATTTTGGAATACTGCCCTGTGGCCCAGTCTCCAAAGGGAGGGGATCGTGCTGTGCTTCAGTAGGTCACAGTACATGTTAGTATTCATGGTTCCCTCAATGAATTGTAGCTCCCCAGTTCCAGCTGCCCCAGACCATGACACTTCCACCACCATGTTTGACTGTGGGCAAGACACTCTTGTCTTTGTACTCTTTACCTGGATGCCACCACATATGCTTGACACCATCTGAACCAAATTCATTTATCTTGGTCTCATCAGACAACAGGAAATGGTTCCAGTAATCCATGCCCTTAGTCTGCTTGTCTTCAGCAAACTGTTTGCGGGCTTTCTTGTACATCATCTTTAGAAGAGGCTTCCTTCTGGAACGACAGCAATGCAGACCAATTTGATGCAGTGTGTGGCGTATGGTCTGAGCACTGACAGGCTGACCCTTCAAACTCTGCCACAATGCTGGCAGCACTCATACATCTATTTCCCAAAGACAACCTCTGGATATGACGTTGAGCATGTGCACTCAACTTCTTTGGTCGACCATGGCGATGCCTGTTCTGAGTGGAACCTGTTAAACCGCTGTATGGTCTTGGCCACCATGCTGCAGCTAAGTTTCAGGACCTTGGCAGTCTTCTTATAGCCTAGGCCAACTTTATGTAGAGCAACAATTATTTTTTTCAGATCCTCAGAGAGTTCTTTGCCATGAGGTGTCATGTTTAACTTCCAGTGACTAGTATGAGAGAGTGAGAGCAATAACACCAAATTTAACACACCTGCTCCCAATTCACACCTGAGACCTTGTAACACTAATGGGTCACATGACACCGGGGAGGGAAAATGGCTAATTGGGCCCAATTTGGACATTTTCACTTAGGGGTGTATTCACTTTTTTACCAGTGGTTTAGACATTAATGCCTGTGAGTTGAGTTATTTTGAGGGGACAGCAAATTTACACTGTTATACAAGCTGTACACTCACTACTTTACATTGTAGCAAAGTGTAATTTCTTCAGTGTTGTCACATGAAAAGATATAATAAAATATTTACAAAAATTTGAGGGGTGTACTCACTTTTGTGAGATACTGCATGTTGCAATGTCCCTTTTTCATGCAGCCTATGGGTTAAATGAAAAAAATAATCAATCGGTGGGTATGCCCACCATTAGAAAACCTCCCTTCATCCACCCACTTCAAATGATGGCCATAGCGCCATTTTAAAAATATATACCGGAGCATAGGGGCAATCCGCCCCAATTTTCACCCACTGCCCCTATGCGCCGGTATATATGCTCTTTTTTTAACTGTGGTGGTGAAATCACATCCAACAGCGCTGGAGTCGCTGCTTTACGTATGGTGGGAGCAAATGCTGTTGCTGTCACCATAGATAAATCAGTGCTGCAGCTGAATGGCATACCTAAAAGCAAACAATAAAACACAGTGTCATAAAAAAATTACATGCCTGCAAAGAAAATATTATAAAACCGTAACAATAAAACATTACAGGTAAGCAGTAATGTTTAAAAAAATTAGATACCTGCAAAGAAATCATGCTAAAAAAACAGTTACAAAACATTACAGGTATGCGTAAAAACATTAACAATCGAGAGAGCAATAGAGAGAGAAAAGAGAGAAAACAATAGAGAGAGAACAAGAAATGTACAACTCTTTTTGGCTTTTTTATTATTTTTTTGTTTTTTTTTTTATTTTGTTTTTTTATTTTTTTGGGGGGGGTTTTTGGTATGCTTTTTTTTAAACAGTAACAGTAAAGGTTCAGGTCTCTCAAAATTAGGTGACATCTTTGGAGACTCTATGAAAGTGTGCTCTATTGATGTGTAGTGCTGTATACTACGCTAATACTCAACTACTGTATGGTAGCGCTGGAAACAGTCACCGATGCAAATACCAGGCTGGTCAAGACAGGAGGGACAATAAAAACGGGTGTCAAGGCCTGTATCTGCATCATTGGCAGACACAACATCTTTTTTGGGGGCTCGGTTGGTAGATGTACTAGGGGTGGCATGTGGAAAATTCCATGCAGCCGAATCACTGCATTTGGATTGGGAAGATGGGGTGCAGCACCATCTGGAAACAGAAGGGCTGTGACGATCTATTCCTGGAATTTAACCCCTCCAGATCCGCGCTATTGCCGAAGTATGGCTCCAGCGCAGATCTGAAATGCCGGGACGACGTCCATGGACGTCGTCCCCTGTGCACGCTTCAGGCACGCCCCCTGGTGGCGGCGCGCACGCGGCCGCCGCACTCTGCGCGGGTGTGCCTGTGGGTCGGGCAGACTCAATGTCCGCTCGAGACCCACAATCGCCTGACAGCACTGCAGAACGGGGAACCGCCGATGTAAACACGGTGGTTCTCCGTTCTGTGACAGGGGGTATAACAGATCTACCGATCCCTATCACTGGGATCAGTTAGATCTGTTATGTCCTGGCCAGCCCGCCCCCCTCCCCACAGTTAGAACACGCCCAGAGAACACTGTTAACCCCTTCACTGCCCCCTGCAGGTTAACCCCTTCCCTGCCAATGACATTTATACAGTAATCAGTGGACATTTAAATTTCTGATCGCTGTATAAATGTCATTGGTCCCAAAAAATGTGTAAAAAACGTCCGACATTTCCGCTGCAAAATCACAGTCCCGATAAAAATCGCATATCCCTGCCATTACTAGTAAAAAAAAAAAAAAATAATAAAAACTCCATAAATCAATTCCCATAGTTTGAAGACGAGATAACTTTTGCGCAAACCAATCAATATACGTTGATTGCGTTTTTTTTTACCAAAAATATGTAGAAGAATATATATCAGCCAAAACTGATGAATACATTTTTTTTGGGATATTTATTATAGCAAAAAGTAAAAAAATATTGTTCTTTTTTGCAAAAATTGTCGCTCTTTTTTTGTTTATAGCGGCGATCAGAAATGACGCAAAGGTGATCAAATACCACCAAAAGAAAGCTCTATTTGTGGGAAAAAAAAGGATGCAAATTTTGTTTGGGTACAACATCGCACGACCACGCAATTGTCATTCAAAATGCGACAGGGCTGAAAGCCGAAAATTGGTCTAGGCAGGAGGGGGGTTTAAGTGCCCAGTAAGGAAGAGGTTAAGGAAGGATCCAGTCTGGTCTGACAGTTTGTATAGCACATAAGCATTCAGCAAAGCCAATTGGAATAGGGTATACAGACACTTTTTTGTACGGTGCCAATAATTGGTCATTGAGGTCCACCCCTCCCATAGGAGGGTTATATTCGTGGACACAGAGGGGTTTCTCAACAACACCAGTCCATGTTTGAATTTGGACAGCCATGTCTGCATGAATGGAGGAAAGAATGAAAACATTCTTTGTATCCCTCGACTTTACCGCAAGCAAATTACTATTTCTCAAGCAGCCTCTCTTCCTCCGTCTAAGTCGGGATTCTACCAGCCGTTGGGGAAAGCCTGGGCTATTAGATTGCATGGTGCTACATGCGCCAATTCCAGAATAAAAAGGTGACTAAAAAGTGGCACACTTGTGTAGTAATTGTCCATGTACAAATGGTACCCCTTCCTGGATAAGGGTGACACCAAGTTCCACACAATCTTGCCAGTGCTCCCTATGTAGTCCCAGCATCTGTGGAGCTCCATGTGACTAAATTTTCCCTCGTAAACCATAAAACTATATGTATAGCCTGCGGCCCTGTCACAGAGCTTATACATCTTGACCCCGTATCTGGCACGCTTGCTGGGGAGGCACTGTTTGAAAGCAAGATGGCCAGAAAATGTAATCAGGGACTCGTCAACAGACAACTTGATTGGGGATATACAAGGCTGCAAATTTTTGGTTGAAGTGGTTTACGAGGGGCTGAATTTTGTGGAGCCGATCATATTCAGGGTCACCCCATGGACGACAGAGTTCATTGTCGTTGAAATGCATAAACCACAGGATCTGCTTGTATCGTGTCCTGGCCATGCTAGCAGAGAACACGGGCATATGGTGAATTGGGTCAGTGGACCAATATGACTGCAACTAAGATTTTTTAATTATGCCCATGAAGAGGGAAAGGCCCAGAAAGGACTTATCAAGAAGGTTTGGTGCAGGCGTAATGAACATAATTCAACAATTATAAAAAATATACAATTTTATTGGAACACATAGTTAAAAAGTTTTCTCTCCACCAAAGGGGCCAGAGAAAATCAACTCAATACAACAGACAGTATATACTGTAAGTATATACACATTTACATCAAGGCTGAAATTCAACGCAGGAAGGTGTAGTTCATGATCCCAAAAGCGGGGGTCCTAACTGTGACACTAATCCGGAATGCACTTTTACATGTTTCATTCGCTTCTTCAGAAAGGGAAGAACTTCAGCTTAATCATGTTTCTACAAAAGAGAGATTTTACACATAAATACATATAAACCACTTTGCTTACATGCTATAGTTCAACATGCTATGACCCAGGTGGCAGAGCCTCACTGGGTGAGTTTTTACATATGTTACAATAAGTAGTGGCTTAGAGGTCCCACACCACCGTCCCTGGGGCAGGATGAGCCCCCCCGGGGATAATATTCTAGGGGCAGGGACAACCAACTCACCTAGATCCCAGGCCCAGGGCCACAACATCAGGAACCCGAGGATTCCAACCACTAGATGGGTGAGTGTGGAAGCCAGGGGCAGGTACACCAGTGAATAGAATCTGTAATAGTAAGTATTGATGTACTTTAGTCTCCAGCCCATCACTTCATATTGGGAGGAATCAAAAAAAGAGAGACATACCCCGTCAAGGTCAAGGGATTAAGGTATGTATGAGAAATAAATATGTAATGGATCATTAGACTAAATAACCCACCTCACAGACGGTGGTAATAAGATTACATCACACACAGCAGTAGAGTAGGAACAATCAAATAGCCATGGAAGGCAAAAGAGATCTGGAAGTTGAAACAAGATACATGACAATAGTACAGAGAACTGGGGTCATTGCAAGTGTTTTACAGAATGCTAGTTGTACATAAACAATGTATCCAACATACCCGTTTTAAAGGACACTGAATCTAGAGTGTATAGTGGAAGGCGTCAGAAAATCCACCTCAGGGGATCCTAAGGCTAGGGTAAGAGCCAAAGGAATATGTCCAAAGAATAACACTGATACCCAGAGTGGGCCAAGGCACTTGGCCGCAAGAGACACCCACCACCAGCAATCTGCAATGAAACACCAGGTTTCAACATACTTAACTATATAGTGCCAGGAAAAGGTTTACAAAAGAGCTCAACAGGATAAAGTTTATAGTTTCAGCTACTTACAGACAACAATTCCCGAGCACACGATACTGCTGTATGGACCGCAATGCACTTCAAGCACTGCGAATTATGTAGTCCTCCTGGCGCCAAGAATCAGTGACGGCAGAGGCCGTGCCAGGTGCGGACCGCCAACGTCACTGATTCAGATCACGGAAGTGCGCATGCATCACTGGCACAGGTGCACATCCATCCAGAGCTCAGCCCCTGTAGAACAGGGGGAAGGAGCTCACAGTCCCTCTTCGATGGAAGGCACCCAAGGCTCCCCCAAGTGGGGAAATAGGGAACTATACCTGAGAGGGAATAATTACTCATCCCATAGGGATGGAACCATCAGCCCAAGGGCCAAAGGACCAGAGAGGAGATGGAGTCCTGTCCCCCAGAGAAAATCCCAAAAAGGGATATGAAGAAGGGTTAAAGGAACTAGACCGTCCTGCATTGAACCTCAGCCTTGATGTAAATGTGTATATACTGTACATATATACTGTCTGTTGTATTGAGTTGATTTTCTCTGGCCCCTTTGGCAGAGAGAAAGCTTTTTAACTATGTGTCCCAATAAAATTGTATATTTTTTATAATTGTTGTCTTATGTTAATTACATACCATAGAAAGTCCTTATCTGCCTTCACCAAACCTTCTTGATATGCATCTTATTAATCAGGAGGTTGGTACTTTTTAAAAAATTTAACACCGGTGGCTTTTGCAATACACCAAAAAGGACTTAAATTCTGGAACCATAATTGGTTTCCAGTCTCTGGCAAGTGATAAATGGGGATTAGCGGCAATGTAATAGCCAGCATACAAATTGCTTTGGTCCACAATAGATCTAGAGATCTTTGGTGAAAAACAGCGAATAAAAATCAATGGGCTTAAAATCAACTGTATTCACCTGAATTCAGGGCTGGCCAGTGAATGGGGAAAGTACGAGAGCTGCATCAGTGGTGGGTTGCCAATCAGGGTTTGCAAGCGCGTCAGGAAGGGCACTGTGGGCCTGTGCTTGTCTTCGTCTTTGTGGCTGTGGGACACTACTTGTGCTAGCCACACCAGCTTGAACTGCACGTATGGGACTCGCTACATCACCAAGTGTTACTACAGTGCCGGTTTGTCTATGACCAGGTTGTACTAGACGACTGGTGCTTGCCAGGGGTGCTTGCCAGGTCACCAGAAGGAGGAGCGGCACTAGTACTGGCTCTCTGCTCCATACGAGAGCCCTGCGGTTCTTGCACCTCAGCGACAGCAGAATGGGGTCGAGTATGCCTGACCTTAGCAGGGACCACAACTCCGTTGTCAGAGCTATCTGACAGGGTGCAGCTGCTGTCTACTGGTTCACATACTGAGCCTGATTCTGACAGTGAGGCTTCCCATCACACTCCTCTGTCATGCTCAGCAATGTGTAGGCCTCTTCACTAGTGTACCTTGGATTTGACATTTTGGCCTCACAAGCAAAAAAATGCACCTGGTTGTCAGAGCCTGCTTCAGTAGCTACCAAAATCACTGTCAGCATTCGCAGGGATCAGGCATGAACTCTGTGAACACTGCAGATATGTGTGCTGTGTTTTGTAAGTGTCAGTGATCTATTGATACTGCACTTGGGTGGGCTGGGCTTGGCAGAGGAGCTGAACGCAGGTGCTAGCAGGTATCTGGGCTGATCCCGCTAATGCCACATTTTTTAGAATACTAATCTAGTGGGGACGCTAATATAGATCTGATCAGATGACATATATTGACCTGTTCAGATAATATGCTACTAACTACTATCTAGTGTGTGTGTGTGCGTGTCAGAATACTTCACTAATCTGACCCTGCCAGAGATTGACGCTAACCCTAACTTAGACTAAAATGTAACTGAGGTCACCGCCGGGGGATCAGGGGGTTAAAAACTATATAAGGTATATATATATATATATATATACAGTGTATATATATATATATATATATACGGCAGGTACCCTAATGAAAAAAAAAAAGGAGTTTAACCTTTATTAGGGGGGGTAAGGAGGGCACCTGTACCTACCTGGGCCTGCTACTACCTACCCTAACACTGATTAGTGACACAAGTACAATGATCAGTGAAAGATCTGATCGCTGCCTCAGTGACACAGTGACAGGAAGCGACAGGAGTCGAGGGATTAACTGGGGGC
This sequence comes from Glandirana rugosa, assembly GCA_018402905.1. Taxonomy (NCBI): domain Eukaryota; kingdom Metazoa; phylum Chordata; class Amphibia; order Anura; family Ranidae; genus Glandirana; species Glandirana rugosa. The sequence continues at coordinate 60,223 of BLSH010017471.1, read as the reverse complement.
GATCGGGGGTTAGTGTGCCTGTGTGTACTGTATCAGTGTAGTGTTGGTGCACTCACGTTTTGATGTCGTCTCTCTTCTCTCTGGAACGAAAAAGGACCCCAGGAGGAGAGATGACATCACTTCCTCTGCCTCTGTTTACATTACAGATGCAGCAAAGGAGGCATTTCAATCACAAGGACCGATCAGCAGGTACAGACCAAAAATCATTGGTCTGTGCTTGTAGATTGAACGGTCCTGTAGCGAATCCGACTGTCGTGGCTGCGAGCACCGTTTATAGATGTAATAATTTATTTCTTTTTGTTATTCCATTTAAAGGACTGGACTGAAAATCTCAGCTGGCGATTTTTAAAGGAAAATTAAATTAATTGGTTTAAATGATTTTAAAAGGTATCTAGGAGTATGGTATGTTAACCTCCTTAATACCAGCATATTACACAATCTTCCTATCCAGGACATTTTTTCAGTTTTCAGTTATAGTTTGACTAACCAATACTAGGTTGTGCAACTCTGTACCCAGATGAAAGTTATACCATTTTTGAGACAGAAATAGCTTTTTTTGGTGTTATTTAGTAACCACTGTTTTTTTTTTACTATATAATGGAAAAAAATACCAAACATTTTGAAAAAAGTAAAACAGTTACCCTTACTTTCTATTTCTAACTGTAGCAAAGAAATAGTCCTTCTTCACAAAATTAGACTACAATGTATTCTACTACATATCTTTAGCTGAAAAGTGTTTATTATTTAATCTGTCTCAAAATTATAGTCTACAAATGTGCTGACTGTCTATCCCCATTTCTTGGAACCCTAAAATGGAAGGACAGTAAAAAAAGTTCCCTTTTTGTAATGTGACTAAAAAGAAGGAAATTGGGACTTTAATATGAAACATGTAGATCACGTCTCCATTCCTGAATCTGTGTAAAGAAAGTAAATGTTTGAGACTTTAAATGAGGTGTACATACATGGATACGCGTTTTGTGATTAATACTACTCTTCAGGGGTGGGTGCAAAAAAATCTTTAAAAAACGAAACATGAGTAGACCAGTATAATCCAATGTTATACTTCTCAATGGAAAGGGCATATACAAAAGAAAAGGGAGAGAGTTATTCATCCTTATGAGTACTTACAAAGTGATAAGTCTGGAATGTGTTAGATGAGGAGTCAGAGGCTGTACAAAATGTGTCTGTACCGGGAGCTGTGCCAGGAACCCACAAAGGAAGGACCGGGTACACAAACATGGTCCCAAAAAGAGGAAAGGCCCAGGTCGAGGTAGTTCTGTGAGTGGGCTTAATATCTAAAAATATATATATATACTGTAAATAATTATACTCGTAGGTGCAAGAAATTACTAGAGCCCAGCACCAAAGCACAAGTGGAAAAGTGACTAGAATAGAATAGGAAATGCTGTGTGTACAGGACACAGCCGGTGAGTAGTGAAAAAGGAACCATGAAACAGATATAAATGAAATCCCAAAGTAGGAAAGAGATGGGAGTAAACTTTTGTGAACATGAACTGGAAAAGACTAACCAAGTAGTTACCTGCTAGTGATTGGGAAAAAATAATGTGCGGTGTGCACAGAATAGTGCTGCCATGGGGACTGGCTAGCACAGAGTGGGGATGTGAAGTATGCTCGGCATAACCCGCAGGCTCCTCCCAACATCACACAGTTGTACCAAAGGAGGAAGAGAGATGTCCACATCAGAGCAATGGCCACCACCCATGGAAGGAGCTAACACCACGGATTGGAGCTCCCGTACATAGGACAAATAAAGGAGCAGCACACTGAATACTGGTCCCACATAGAGTTGAGCGAACCTGAACTGTAAACTGACCCGAACCCGGACATTTGAAAAAAAGTTTGGGTTCGGGTATTTGATCACGCATGTTGAATAGCTGCAGGGCAGCCAATCAACAAGCGTTTCACTGGTTTGCCCTTAGAAGCCATCACAGCCATGCCTACTAATGGCATGGCTGTGATTGGCCAGTGCATCATGTGACCCAGCCTCTTTATAAGCTGGAGTCACTTAGTGCTTCAGTCACATGCTCTCTGAGACTCTGACTAGTGTAGGGAGAGGATGCTACTGGCTCTGCTTAGAGGGACAGATTGCAGATCTCATCCTGCATTACAGAACGATCTGACTGGACTAAGTAGAGTCTACTGCTTAGAGGGACAGATCCTGCATTGTAAGGGACAGATTATTGTTCTATAATCATCTCCTAGTTCTAAAGGGAGAGGTTCCTGCTGGTCCTGTAAGGGACAGATAATTGTTCTAAAATCATCGCCTACTCCTATAGGGTCAGGTTCCTGCTGTTGCTGTAAGGGAAAGATTATTGTTCTATAATCATCTCCTAGTTCTAAAGGGAGAGATTCCTGCTGGTCCTTTAAGGGACAGATAATTGTTCTAAAATCATCGCCTACTCCTATAGGGTCAGGTTCCTGCTGTTGCTGTAAGAGACAGATTATTGTTCTATAATCATCTCCTAGTTCTAAAGGGAGGGGTTTCTGTGGGTCCTGAAAGGGACAGATAATTGTTCTAAAATCATCGCCTACTCCTATAGGGTCAGGTTCCTGCTGTTGCTGTAAGGGACAGATTATTGTTCTATAATCATCTCCTAGTTCTAAAGGGAGAGGTTCCTGCTGGTCCTGTAAGGTACAGATAATTGTTTTAAAATTATCGCCTACTCCTATAGGGTCAGGTTCCTGGTGTTGCTGTAAGGGACAGATTATTGTTCTATAATCATCTCCTAGTTCTAAAGGGAGAGGTTCCTGCTGGTCCTGTAAGGGACAGATAATTGTTCTAAAATCATCGCCTATTCCTATAGGGTCAGGTTCCTGCTGTTACTGTAAGGAACAGATTATTGTTCTATAATCATCTCCTAGTTCTAAAGGGAGAGGTTCCTGCTGGTCCTCAAAGGGACAGATAATTGTTTTAAAATTATCGCCTACTCCTATAGGGTCAGGTTCCTGGTGTTGCTGTAAGGGACAGATTATTGTTCTAAAACCATCTCCTAGTTCTAAAGGGAGATGTTCCTGCTGGTCCTGTAAGGGACAGATAATTGTTCTAAAATCATTGCCTACTCCTATAGGGTCAGGTTCCTGCTGTTGTTGTAAGGGACAGATTATTGTTCTATAATCATCTCCTAGTTTTAAAGGGAGAGGTTCCTGATGGTCCTGTAAGGGACAGATAATTGTTCTAAAATCATCACCTACTCCTATAGGGTCAGGTTCCTGCTGTTGCTGTAAGGGACAGATTATTGTTCTATAATCATCTCCTAGTTCTAAAGGGAGAGGTTCCTGCTGGTCCTGTAAGGGACAGATAATTGTTCTAAAATCATCGCCTATTCCTATAGGGTCAGGTTCCTGCTGTTACTGTAAGGAACAGATTATTGTTCTATAATCATCTCCTAGTTCTAAAGGGAGAGGTTCCTGCTGGTCCTCAAAGGGACAGATAATTGTTCTAAAATCATCGCCTACTCCTATAGGGTCAGGTTCCTGCTGTTGCTGTAATGGGCAGATTATTGTCCTATAATCATCTCCTAGTTCTAAAGGGAGAGGTTTCTGCTGGTCCTGTAAGGGACAGATAATTGTTCTAAAATCATCGCCTACTCCTATAGGGTCAGGTTCCTGCTGTAAGAGACAGATTATTGTTCTATAATCATCTCCTAGTTCTAAAGGGAGGGGTTTCTGCTGGTCCTGTAAGGGACAGATAATTGTTCTAAAATCATCGCCTACTCCTATAGGGTCAGGTTCCTGCTGTTGCTGTAAGGGACAGATTATTGTTCTATAATCATCTCCTAGTTCTAAAGGGAGAGGTTCCTGCTGGTCCTGTAAGGGACAGATAATTGTTCTAAATTCATCACCTACTCCTATAGGGTCAGGTTCCTGCTGTTGCTGTAAGGGACTGCAGCACTAAGTGACTCCAACAATGGGCAAAATCTCGTAGCGGCTCTGGGCCTAGCCGGTTTGACGCACATCCCTTGCCTGGCGCATGTGCTGAATTTGGTGGTACAGCAATTTCTAAAAAACTACCCAGATATGTCAGAGCTGCAGCATAACATGCGGGCCATCTGTGCGCACTTTCTGCGTTCTCACCCTGCTGCTGCTCGCCTGTCTGCGCTGCAGCAGAACTTCGGCCTTCCCGCTCACCGCTTCCTATGCGACATGCCCACAAGGTGGAACTCCACCTTGCACATGCTGGAGAGACTGTGCGAGCAGCAGCAGGCAATAGTGGAGTTTCAGCTGCAGCACACATGGGTCAGTCGTTCTGCGTAACAGCACCACTTCACCACCAATGAGTGGGCCTCCATGCGAGACCTGTGTAGTGTATTGCGGTGTTTTGAGTACTCCACCAACATGGCCAGTGCCGATGACGCTGTTCTCAGCGCTACTATCCCACGTCTATGTCTCCTTGAAAAAACACTTTGGGCCATGATGGAAGAGGATGTGGCACAGGAGGATGAGGAGGAGGAGGAAGAAGAGGGGTCATTTCCATGGTTATCAGTCCAGTCATTCACAAGTGGCTCGGAGGGTGGGTTCCTGCACCAGCATAGGCCAGGTAAAAAATATTCAAGCCAGGGCCCAGTTCTGGAGGATGAGCAGGACGAGGAAGATCATCATGAGGAGGAACCACAGCAGGGTGGCACCCAACACAGCTCGTGGGGATCACTGGAGTGTGGCTGGGGGGGTACGGAGGACACAGATGATACACCTCCCACAGAGGACAGCTTGTCGTTGCCTCTGGGCAGCCTGGCACACATGGCCGACTACATGCTGCAGTGCCTGCGCAATGACAGCCGAGTTGCCCACATTGTAACTTCTGATTACTGGGTGGCCACCCTGCTGGATCCCCATTACAAGGACAACGTGCCATCCTTAATTCCCTCACTGGAGCATGAGAGGAAGATGCGCAACTATAAGCGCACACTGGTAGAGGCGCTGCTGAGGGCATTCCCAAATGACACCGGGGGCTCAGTGGAAGCACAAGGCGAAGGCAGAGGAGGAAGAGGCCGCCAACGCAGCTGTGCCACCGCCAGTACCTCAGAAGGCAGGGTTAGCATGGCCGAAATGTTTGTCAGCTGCCCGCCACAACAAACAGCACCACCAGCTGATAGGCAAGGTCTTAGCAGGAGGCAGCATTTCTACAACATGGTGGAACAGTATGTTTGCACATGCCTACACGTACTGACTGATGGGTCTGCCCCATTCAACTTCTGGGTCTCCAAATTGGGCACATGGCCTGAGCTTGCCCTTTATGCCTTGGAGGTGCTGGCCTGCCCTGCAGCCAGTGTATTGTCTGAACGTGTATTTAGCACGGCAGGGGGCGTTATCACAGACAAGCGCAGCCGCCTGTCCACAGCCAACGTGGACAAGCAAACGTTTTTTAAATTGAACTAGGCGGACCCCAATAGGCTACACCCCCGCTTTCCCCCCACCCTACCACCCCACTTATCCTATACCCTCCCTATACCCCCCTCATCTCTCTCTTCGTTCTCCATCAGGGGCATAACACCCCTTCCCGCACTTAAAATCAAGAAATATCCATAATGCCGTCCCCCTCAGTATTTCTTAACTCAATATTATCTTAACATCCAGTATATTGTTTTGAGCTTATCTCTACATGTTCCGAGATAAATGTCTTTCTTTTATCTGCTACGGCATTACTCATAGCTATGACAGCAAAATTGTTTGTAATACTTGTTCCTTTAAATGAGACTGTACATCTCTATAATTTTCTCAATAAACTCTTTGTGGAATTAAAATGAACTAGGCATGGATCCCACAATACTTGTCTGTACCTTGTGCAGAATAGACATTTAGACCGGCCTCACACAGCCATTGGTATACTTTTTTTTTGAATATGCCTCAATATTTTGGGGGCTACCCCAATTATAAAAAAAAAACAAACAACAAAAAGTGTTGGCTACCTCCTCCTCCTCCTCCTCCTCCTCCTCCTCCACCACCTCCACCACCTCCACTTCCACCTACACTGCCATGGTCACGGCCTAGTCAACCTCAAGGCTCCTACTCCATATCCACCCCTTCCCATTTTTATTTTTATTATTTGATTTGAAGTTATTTTTTCTATCCCCATTTTTTGTAGGGCACTTGTCCTACTCTTACCCCCACTTTACTTTCTTTTGCAGCCCTCTAGCACTTGCCAGGTCTTTTTTACAGCCATTTTTGTGCCAAAAAGTTTGGGTCCCCATTAACTCCAATGGGGTTCAGGGTCCGGGGTCAAGTTCGGGTCAAGTTCAGTACCGAACCTGAACTTTTTCGCGAAGTTTGGCCGGACCCGTCAAACCCGAACATCCAGGTGTTCGCTCAACTCTGGTCCCTCACAATTGTCCAGACCTAAGGACATGTGGAAATACTCATTGCGATATAGTAGACAACTTGAAGTAATTGATAGGTTTTTTCAATTTTTGTAAAATTGTCATTTTATAAAAACATGGGTGGGACTTCACTTCCTAGTCACATAGAGAGGCCTATCACATTAGTAAAGGTCAGAAAGTACCGAGACAGTTTAAACCTACAAAATTACCACATTTTGGAATGTAAACACCTCAGCATAGAAAGGTAAACATGGGTACTGGTTGTAATCAGCAACGCTGAATATACTGGCACTGGCTGTGAACAGCAAACTAGAAACACTGACATTGGCTATAATCAGGAACTAGCTGTAATCAGACACTGGCTGTAGCCTGATGCTAGCTGTAATCTGGCACTGACTATGATCATATTAGGGCACTGTGATCTGGGGCACTGCAATGAGCAGCCGGTTCTTCACTCTCCTTCAATACCATGGCTCTGTGCTTGTAAAAGGAAGGAGAAAGGGAGATCTGGCTGCTCATTAGAGATAGGCCGAACGACCCCCTGTTCAGTTTGCCCAGAACTTACAAGTCCCATTGAAGTCTATGGGACCCAAACTGGAAAAATCAAAAGTGCCCATTTTAAGGGCTTGGGTGCAAGTTATTGGACATACAAAGAGTACGGGGGTCCGGGTACTGGCCTGGGCGACATGTATGAATGAAAAAAAGTTTGTAAAAAAGCATCATTTTAAAATGAGGTGTGATTTACTGATGCTTAAAGTGAATTAATAAAAATGAAAAAACCCTTTATAGTGCCTGGGGGGTCCCCTTAGTCTGCCTGTAAAGTGGCGCATCTGTACCGTGTATAGAATCTGCTGCAGCAAAAATGACATTTATAAAGTAAAAAAAAAATATTTTTTTTCTGCACGCTTTCTTTATTTTATAAAAAATGGCTTGGAGAGCCAGCCTGTATGATGAACCCACAATTTAATGCACTCGGAACAAGATTATAGATTTTTTGGTTAAATGCTGGTGTCTGTTTCGCAAACTTTGGATACAAGTGCAGAAAAATTAGGTTTTGGGTGTTGGTGGTGCCTTCACATCGTAACCCTATGCAGGTACTGTTAATGAAGCAAGTAATGCCTGTGCATCATCAAGGAGCAAGTGGCTCATGCTGTGTTCAAATAACCCCTCCATGCATGTTGCTGGGGCTATGGCAGGAGTAGCTGTGGACAAGGAAGCAGAATCAGCCACTCTGGAAGCTGCAGTGGGCTGAGCACTAGTCTCTGCTTGGGTGACAGAGGATGAGGAGGAAGAGAATGGTTTTGTAAGCCAGTCCACCACCGCCTCTGCATGCTGTGGCTGGATAGCACAGGCAACTAAACAGAGGAAATGGTGCCCTGCCTGAGGATGGACTACATCCACCTTTGCCTGTGGACACATACGTTGATGGCCCCCTCACAGTGCCATGGGAACATCTGCCTCTCCTTGTTGGCCTCCCAGACATGACGGGGGCTTATTACCCAAATGTAATAGAGAAGGGGAAATGTGTGCCTGGATGCACTTTAATCAATGAAAAGTGGTGTTTGGGGAATTTTAACTTGAGTACTTTCTACACAGACACACTCCACTAAAACACTACAATATACTGCCCTAAAAGTGCCTTAAGGCACTTCAATATACTGCAATAAAACTGCACTAATGCACTTCTATATTACTGGATGACACACCAGTGCAATGCAGAGAACTTTGATAGAAGTTGTATACCATCTGCATATGGTTCTGGTCAGGTGTTCATTTGACTATTAGCACTGGTTTTCTTTAATGTTCACGGACTCTGGACTTTGAAGAATTTTAGTTTTACATTTTTTTATGAGTGCTTTTCTATTTCTATCTCTATTCTTATTGTAAAGGGTTTTAACCTCTATTGCTAATATTTTGAATTTGCGTATGTGCCGGTTATCAAAGGTATTTTCAGCAGAGTGCAGTTTTATTTTCAGTTATTCAGTTATGTAAATACATGTCAATATACTGCAGTAAACATGCACTAATGTATTTCAATATTCCGCAGTAAACGCGCACTAATGCACCTCAATATATTGCTGTAAATGTGCACTAACGCACCTCAATATACTGCAGTAAATGTGCACTAATGTACCTCAATATACTGCAGCAAACGTGCACTAACACATCTCAGTATACTGCAATACACTATATACTGCAGTAAACGTGCACTAACACACCTCAGTATACTGCAGTACATGTGCACTAACGCAGTTTAATATACTGAGGTAAACTTGCACTAACACACGCCAATACTGGAGTAAACCTGCCCTGAAACACTAAACTGACACTAAAGTAAAATTGAATGGTCGCACTAAACTCACACTGCACTATCACTATGTTCACACTACACTGGCACTCTACACTCAGAATAGAATTACAAGAGCACACTATGGCACACTAACTTGCTAGTAGCAATCAACAGAGCCCTGTTCTATCTATCTCAACTCCAATACCACACTGCAAATGGCTGCTGTGCGAAGGGTCCTTTTATAGAGGGTTGTGGGTCTATGAGCAATGAGCCATGATTGGGCACAGTCATCATTACTTTCTCCAATCAGGGCTCTGACAGTGTTCTGTGCCCTGATTGGGCAAATCCAATCAGGGCTTCCAATGAACTGTGTGGTACAGTGCATTGTGGGGCACTCGGTGGGCCCCACAAATGGTTGAACGCCCCAACAATTTGAATGTTCGGCCCAAACTCATGCTCGGGCTGAACCGTTCGCCCAACACTGCTCATCAGAGCAAGTGTTTACACTTGTGGTTGATCAAAGTACAGAGCCACTTCTATTGGCTCTGTATGTTTTGCTTGTCATCAGCACTTGTCCATTGACAGTTACTGTGCACTTTCTTGCAGAGTAAAAAAGGCATTATTAGATGGCCACTTGAGACAATAAGTTTGCTGACCAACCTTTTAGTTGTAGTGGCCAGTCCTGAAGAAGATAATACACTCCGTTCCAAATTGATAATGAATTCCTTGACACGCAAACAAATACACATCCTTCCCACTCATAACTTAATTATGATCCACTCATTGCAGAAGTACACCAGGTCACAATGTTTTTTTTTTTTTTTAAATCTTTTGTTCTGAGAATACTTATTGATTATTCTAATGTACCTGTAGGCCTGGTAATTCTATCCTGCTGTGGACTTCTTGATGTTATAATACAGAGAATGCGACTTGAGTCTAATCCTGCCCAGAGTATTATGAGTAGAGTTGGGCAGACACCTGGATGTTCGGGTTCAGCGGGTCCGGCCGAACTTCGCGAAAAAGTTTGGGTTCGGTACCGAACTTGACCCGAACTTTACCCCGGACCCCGAAACCCATTGAAGTCAATGGGGACCCAAACTTTTCGGCACAAAAATGGCTGTAAAAAAGTCATGGCACGTGCTAGAGGGCTGCAAGGAAGGAAGTAAAATGGGGGTAAGTGTAGGACAAGTTCCCTACAAAAAAATGGGGATGGAAAAATAACTTAAAATCAAATAACAATAATTTTTATAGAACATAGAACAATAATCTGTCCCTTACAGCAACAGCAGGAACCTCACCCTATAGGAGTAGGCAAGGATTTTAGAACAATAATCTGTCCCTTACAGCAACAGCAGGAACCTGACCCTATAGGAGTAGGTGATGATTTTAGAACAATAATCTGTCCCTTACAGCAACAGCAGGAACCTGACACTATAGGAGTAGGCAATGATTTTACAACAATAATCTGTCCCTTACAGCAACAGCAGGAGCCTGACCCTATATGATTATAGATAGTGTTGAGCGAACCAGGACTGTAAAGTTCGGGTCCGTACCGAACTTTGGGGTGTCCGGGACCCGGACCCGAACCCGGACTTTTCAAAAAAAGTCCGGGTTCGGGTCCGGGGTTAATGGTCTTGGGGCCTGGGCTTGGGCCTGAAAAAAACTTTTCAGGCCCAAGCCCAGGCCCA
>BLSH010017471.1:30815-49596 GCA_018402905.1 Glandirana rugosa | reverse complement strand
GGAGATCCTGAAAGGACCTGAATCCGGGGTTCTGGTAATTTTACTAAAAGTTCTGAAAATTGCTGTAAAAAAGTCCAGGAAAGTCCTAGAGGTCTGCAAAAGGAAGGAAAATGGGGGTAAGGGTGGGACAAGTGCCCTACAAAGAAATGGGGACAGGGAAATAACTAAAAGCATTTTTAAAAAAATAATTTCATAAAAAAATCAAAAATGGAGGTGGATGTGGACCATCTTCAAACTGTGTCTGAAAAGTATTAATTAACGGTAGAAGCCATATCACTGTTCTAAAATCATCTTCAAACTGTGTCAAAAAAGTATAAATAAGCCGGGAGAACCCATATCACTGTTCTGCAAACATCTGGAAACATCAGTGATATGGGTTTGTCTCGGTTTTAGTTAAAGTGTTACACACAGTTTCCAGATGTTTGCAGAACAGTAGTATGGGTTTGTCCCAGTTTTAGTTAAAGTGTTACACACAGTTTCCAGATGTTTGCAGAACAGTAGTATGGTTTGTCCCGGTTTTAGTTAAAGTGTTACACACAGTTTCCAGATGTTTGCAGAACAGTAGTATGGTTTGTCCCGTTTTTTTTTTTTTATATTTCAAAATTTTATTGAGAATATATGAACAAGTAAAATCTCGATCAGGTTACATGAACATTTTCATTGGGGGGGGGGGGAGGGGGTGACAAACAGGTAAGGGGGAAACAAAGGAGATGGCTGATATGAAGGTTGGCAGAAGAGCGGGAAGAAAGGGGGGGTAAGAGCAATCCAGAGGTTCTCCTGCAAGCCAGGCCCTGTGGGTGCGTTTGGAGATTCCCTGAAAATCAATTGGATATTGCAGAAGATATACCTGGATAGATAAGGGAGACCGTGCTCCTCCCCGTGGCTCCCCCCCCCCCCCGAGTAAGTGGGGAAAGAGAAGCCACAGGGGGAGAAGTCTGCTTCTAGGGGCAGCTAGGGTTAGTGTCTTGACCTCGGGGAAAAAAATGATTTCAGGTAGACGCTAGGCTTGATGGATTGCAGAATTACTCTGAAGAGTGTGATAACTAAACACATTAAACATATTAATCACAGTCTTTCTAATTGAGTAGTTTTCTAACTCTAGGCTAGAAGGGAGATGCGGCTTGACCATAACTAGCTGTATTATTGCTAGAGTTATTTGGGTTTGGCTGCCGATGCCGTGGGAAAGGGTTGTCCGAGGACTGTAGAATTTGTGGATGCGAGGTAGTTTGTCCATCTCTGACTGGTGAGTCCTTAAGCTGTTGGTATTGATCATAGAGGCGTGGGGGTGTGAGCCCTTCTTGAGCTTGTTTGGAGAAAGTAGTCGATATGTACATGTTCCATCGTCTGTGAAGTTGTGTTTGTGAGCCTTGTTTATTGGCCCAAAAGTCGAGGAGCTCCCTGTAAAGGAGGGTGTTAAGATGTCTCTGTACCTCTGAGATGGTGGGGGGGTGCGTTTGGGTCCAATGTGACATTATGGCTTTGCGTGCTGCTAGTAGGCAGAGGTGTACCCATATGTCCGTTAGAGCACCGGGAGGGTTGGATCCCTGGCGGATATTGGGACTGTCTCCAAAAAGCATTAGGACCGGGTGGCAAGGAATAGATTGATTTGTAACCTTGACGACTAGTGCCTGGACTTGGGTCCAGAAAGCTGACACCTCAGGACATTGCCAGAGTCTGTGCGTGAGTGTCGGGTTGGTCTGGTTGCACCATGGGCAAATTCTTGATCCAGGGGAGGAAGGAGGGATGTAGTAGGGGATGTACGCCCTGTGTATAATCTTGAGTTGCATTTCCCTCCAGGTTTCGTTAGTTGTCAACTTCAGGATTTTATTGTGGCCTCTCAAGACCGAATCTTGGAGTGGGTCTAACCCCAGTTCCTTGGACCAAGCTTTTATTGAGGAAGTTTCCAGTGTTTTTGAATAGAAGGGAAGGAGGTTCCTGTATATGAGAGATATGGAGAAGCTTTTGTTGCGGACCATAGTGTCCAGGACAGAAGGCCGAAATCTGGTTTGAGGGTCCGGCCAGGTTTTGCGTGCAAAGGTGATGAGTTGATGTATGTAGAAATTGTGGTGGACAGGCAGATTGTAACGTACCAAAGTGGTCTGGATTGGTAGAGGCTGCCCAGTTGTTGGGTTGAATAAGTCAACCAGTCTTCTGAGGTTGTTGAGATCCCATGTGCGGAATGCCTCATGTTGTGTGGAAGGGACAAACATCGGGTTTCCTTTTATAGTCAGGAACTCAGAGATGTTGGCAGGGAGATGTTGGGCTCTCCTTGTGTTTCTCCAGGCCACGAGGGTATCTTTCACCAGGAGGTTATGTTTGAGGTGGGACGGAAGGCTGTTCGGGTTGCAGTGTAGAATGGATCCCAGTTCGTAGGGGTGGACAATGGCTGATTCTATGTTGTAGTGTATTTAGATTCCCTGGTAATCCAGTATATGCCACTGCGTAGAACACAGGATAAGTTGTAAAGTCTTACATGAGGAAGCCCCATACCCCCCTCGCCCCTCGGGAGACGCAGCTTCGACAGAGCAATTCTGGGTTTTTTGCGTTGCCAAAGGAAAGCTGTTAGACCTCTGTCTCGTTTTTTGAGGTCTGTGTGTTTGATTAGGATCGGAATTGTTTGCATTGGGTATAACAGTTTGGCAAAGCTGATCATTTTAAATAAGCAGCATCTCCCCGTGAGCGTGAGGGGCAGGTTCATCCAAGATTCCAGTTGGCTTAATATTTTAGAGATTAGTGGAGGGTAGTTAAGAGTATAAACAGAAGAGGAGTCTCTGCCGATGCTAACGCCTAAATAAGTGATGTGGTGTTTGGCAATGGGAAGGGGAGAGGTAGAAATCCACCTGGCCTTGTTGTTTGGTTGGAGGGGTAGAATTTCACTCTTGGTGAAATTTATTTTTAGACCTGTGCAGTTTCGGAATAGGTTGAAGGTGTCCATGATTACTGGGAGATCCTTTTGAGGATCAGAGGTGAATATTAAGATGTCGTCCGCAAATGATGCGGCTCGGATCTCATCATTTCCCAGGTTAATGCCATGCAGGGGGATGCTAGAGAGAAGGTATCGCGAGAGTGGTTCCAGTGCTATATTAAATAGAAGAGGGGACAGGGGGCAACCTTGTCTGGTCCCCTTGTGGAGGGGAAAAGGGCTAGATATAATCCCGGCTGCTACTACTTGTGCCTGGGGGGTCGCATAGAGGCTTTTGATAAAGTGTATAAAGGGGCCCGAAAATCCAAACTTGCTGAGGGTCTGGAACAACCAGGGGAAACTCACATTATCAAAAGCCTTCTCGGCATCGAGTGTAACAATGGCTAGGTTATGGGATGGGTGCAATTTGGCGTAGTCTAGTACTGCTAGAACTTTACGTATATTAGAAGTGGCTGTCCTACCTTGGGTGAATCCTGCCTGGGCAGGATGAATCAGTGTGGCAGTATTTTTGCTAGGCGTGACGCTATTATTTTTGATAGCAGTTTCGAGTCCACATTTAGCAAGGAGATGGGGCGGTAGGAGCCTGGCTCCTGGGGATCTTTGCCCCTTTTTTCAATTAGTTTTATGTATGCCTGGTGGCCGGTTGGTAAATATGGGCCTCCCTCCCAAATTTCTTTGAAAACCAGAGTTAGAGTTTGGGGGATATAGGGCAATGTTAGTTTGTAGAATTCGGCTGAGAGGCCGTCAGGGCCAGGGGATTTGTGGTTGGGGAGGCTTTTGATGGCCTGTTCAATTTCATCCCTGCTGATAGGCGCATTAAGGGTGTTTAACTGGTCAGGATCCACGTGTGGGAGCGTCGGGTTGTTCAGGAAAGTGTCAGCTGCTAAGGGGTTCTAGTTTGTCTGTTGCAGATAGGGTGGTGTAGTATTTAAGGAGGATGTCATTGATTTCCTCCAGTCTAGAGGTTAATTTACCTGTGATGTCTTTGAGTTGTGTGATATGGGTAGGTTTGTATTGGCCTTTGCTGAGTCTAGCGAGTAGTTTCCCAGCCTTATTCCCCTGTTTGTGCAGTGTGAGATCCCAGTGGGCCGTGTGGACTCGGTCTAAATGATCCGCCCACGTTTCAAATTGTTGTCTGGCCATCTGCCATTTTTCTCTATTTTCTAGGGTATTAGTTTGTTGAAGAGCTCTCTGTGTTTCCCTCAGCTGATTGCTTGCTTCTATGTATCGTTTGGAGGCATTTTTTTTGTAGTGGGCCGCGTAGGCAATAATTTTGCCTCAAAGAACTGCCTTGCCTGCTTCCCAGAAGAGGTTTGGGTTGGGACAGTGGGGTCTATTGTTGGTGGTATAGTCTTCCCAGGCAGTGCGTAATACCTCTTGTAAATGAGTGTCACCTGCCAGGTATGAGGGGAATCTCCAAATCTTGGGGGATGTTGGAGCTGTGAGGTCCGATAGTGTAACCGAGACTGGGCTATGATCGGAAATTGCTATGTCATGGATGTGGGATTCCTTGACATAGTGGAGTGCTGAGTGGGAGGCAAAAATGTAGTTGATTCTTGAGAACGACCCATGTGGTGGGGAATAGTATGTGTAATCTCTGTCCGTGGGGTGAGATAGGCGCCAGGTGTCAGTTAGGTCCGTGTCCGATGTGAAACGTTCTAATAGGGAGGGAATGTTTTGAAAGTTGGCGTGTCGCAGTGGGGCTTTGTGAGGGGTCCTGTCCTCTGCTGAGTTGCTCACCATGTTGAAGTCGCCTCCAACTAGGTGAGGAATCTGTGGTTTGTTCATCAACCATCTCGTGGTCTCCTGAAAGAACGAGAGGGTGGGTGAGTTTGGTGCATAAATGTTTGAGATCATGATGTCTTTTGATTGGAATCTTAGGTGTAGTGTCACTATACGGCCTAGAGAGTCGTGTTTCTCCTCTATAATAGTTGGCTGTAGCTGTGCAAAAGAATTATGACTCCGGCTTTCCTGCCTACCGCTGGGGAGCCATGGATACTCCCAACCCAAAATTTTCGATGGTATTCGTCCGCACCGAGGTGAGTCTCCTGGAGCAGGGCCACATTGGTGCGGAGGCTTTTGAGGTGTCTAAGGATTTTGGTTCGCTTGGAAGGGGATCGTAGTCCCTTAACATTCCATGAGACTACCCGAATGAATGTGTGTGGTTGTAGAGGGATCTGCTGTGGGATCTAAAATGTACTTGTGCGATAAGTAAGAAGGACTCTTTCCGCAGAAGATGAAAACAAGAAAAGGTGTGGAAGCTGTGGGAGGCGAGTAAGAACATTAATACAGAGAACAACAAATCAAACTTTCTGCACTTCGCTTTTTTCCTCATGAGCAAAAAAGAAAAACAACTCCTGCGCGGCTGGTTCGCTCATCAGGCAGTGGTACAAGTAAGAAAAGTGGGGGGGAAGTCTCAGCAGAGAATGGGCAAAACTTGTATGTGGAGGGTTAGCACTGGGTTGTACAGTTCTGGGGTGATGTTGCATATGCGGTGGTGAGGGGGGGCAAGTGTGCCCAGTATAAGTGCCAGAATAGTATGCGAAGAGTCAAGGTTACATCAAGTTACAGTCGGGGTTGCGCCCCTGTTGTTGTTAGGGCGCAGACGCTTTGCTGGGTCCTTTCTGGGGCTCCTTTGTTCCCTGGAGTCCGGTGAGGTCAGGCCCTGGGTAGTAGAAGGGCTGGTTTGTTTAGAGAGTATAGATCTGAGGAAAGTCTCTGCCTCTCTGGGGGTTTGGAAGGAAAGTTGTTTGCCTTCATTGGTTTGGATCCGTAGTATTGCCGGGAAGGCCAGGGAGAAACGTATTTTCTGTTTGTAGAGTTCTGAGCAGACCCCCTGGAAGGCTTTACGCTTTTTAGATACTTCGGCCGAGTAATCAGCAAATATCAGCAAGCTGGCTCCTTCTATTTTAAGGTTGCGACTTTTCCTGAAGGCTTGTAGTATCTCCAGCTTGTCAGCGTAATTGAGGTATTTAGCTATGACTGCTCTGGGAGATTTACGGTTAGGATCTGGAGGGCCTATTCTGTGTGCACGTTCAACGGTACAAGGTGCAGGTAGGCCAAGCGCCTCAGGGATGCGGGAGGAGCAAATATGGGCGAGAGCATTATTTGGACAGTTCTCAGGGAGGCCTATTATCCTTAAACAAACAGAAAAACCCACGCTTACTATTAAAACACAATGTAAATAATGAATGGTAAAACGAAATAATGAGTAAAAACAATATATAAGTGAATGATTTGAAAAAGGCAGCACGCATAAAACAATAGATCTAAGATTGTCCAAAGGTATGTTAAAGCAACATATGCAGCGCCATGGATAAGAGTGGGGTAGATATAGGTATCAGTCCTTCAATTAGTGTTGAAATTCATACACTCTTGCAACAGCTATCCTTGAAACAACTGTAATGTAGTAAGGAAATAGATGGAGGCTTACCAGATGTTGGTAAAAAATACGCAGTGCTTGAAATTATCAACCAGGTGGTTGCTCATCCGGTCCACTGGTAACCAGGGGGGTGGGGGGGGAACCTCAATCCAAGGGCGACCTCGGGAGTCGTTGGAGGACCGTCCTGGGTCCTGGTGGTCTGCTCCTCCTGGGATAGAGGAAGGGGAAGGGCTCCTAGGGATTCCTTATGTCTCACGTCCAGAAGGTATTCCAGTATTCAATGTGCATGGGTAAGGAAGAAAAATCCACAATCGTGTGATACCGTTTTTAAAAGGTTTATTACGGTTAAGGGTTAAAATACTGTATACTCACATATTCACAGTATCAAAAGAGCTCATAAATAATTGGCAGGAGATGGAGGAAACCGACGCGTTTCGGCTCAAAGGGCCGTCATCTGGGGTATTCCCCCTCCTGCCAGAACGTGCCATTTATAGTAACAGATCGAAAACACAAATTATCCCCCTGTAGGGGGCCGCAGAAACGGAAGTCACATTGTGGGCGTCAAAATGGCGCCAATGGCATGCGTTCCACGCCTCAATTTGAAAAAAACTATAATATTCCAGAACAGAGAATGTAAAAAAGTCAAAATATAAGGGATATGTATTGTAGAAAAATAAACCCGATCTGGGCTATAAGATATACAAAGGAAAGGTAAAAGGTGCATGAGTGTTAATCTGGGTCCCGTACTTATGTTTGGACCCGGAAGTAGAGTAAGTGTTTGTTTGTAGATGAACGGAAATGACGCGCTAAGACAAAGCCGTGTCATAGGTACCGCACTGAAGGTGAACCCGGAAGTGGCGTGAGATGGTGGTCTGTGGAAAAACCGGAAATGACGCGCTAAGTCAAAGCCGCGTCACCACCTCCTATATTGAAACTGTATGCAAAGAACGTGTTAAAGGGATCGTAAAGGATATGTGCATATAAGGTGTCATTAAACAAAAAAGATCATCCAAAGATAGAGCGGAATGTGTCAAAGGATGCCAAAAAAAGTGACAAAGTGCTTGAGGGAGAAAAACATGCGATTGTAAGCATGATATGAATAACAATGAGTGAATTACCTGGAATGGAATAAACGGAAAGAAAAAATGTAAAAAATGTAAAAAATGTAAGTGAAGGATAGGAATCCAAATACCTGACCAATAGATTTCAGTATGAGTAAAAAAGAAAAAATTAATATATAAAAATTCATAATAAAAAAGGAAGGTGGTAAAAAATATCATAACGTTAATATTAATAGACTTTTTATGAAGGCAGCCAGATCAAACAAGCCAGAATAGGACATGCGTTGTACAATCAATAAGAACATGATACAGAGATCGAAAAAAGTAAAAAAATTGAAATGGTCATAAGCAGGGAAAATATACTAAAATCAGGGTATAATCCTATATAATAAAAATAAATATGCGGCGAGTAGGAGAATAGATATACATATAGTTGGGATGATATAAAATATAAAAATTATATATCAAAAATTTCGTTCTTAAAAGCCACTAAAAAGAAGAAATTATGAATGGTACATAAAAGGTTATGAGCAGGGAGCTGAACAAGTTAAAATACAAAAACATAATCAGGCTTTATTGATAAAAGAATTAATGTCCCACTCCACGTTCATCCCATATGGATGGAAACTTTTGAGCTGGTATATCCAAGAGGTTTCCAGTTGGGACACCCCTCTTTTACACCAACCACCTTTCCAAGGTGGGACATATTTATCAATCACTTGGAAAAGGGTGCCCCTAGGATTACGATCATGGCATTTAAGATAATGTTTGGGGACACTGTGGTTGGTTTTTCCCTTGATAATATTAGTAATATGTTCATTCACCCGTACATTAAAAGCCCTAGTGGTCCTACCCACATATTGTTTTTTACAAGGACAAGTTAAAAGATAGACGACGTTCTTCGTTTCACATGTACTAAAACATTTTACATTATAATTACGCCCCGTGACAGTGGAGGAAAAACTAATAATTTTCTTATTCTTGTATCCATTAAGCTTACAAACTCTACACCTCTGACACTTATAAAAGCCCTTCATATCATGGAAGAAAGAAACTTGCCTAGGGGGGTCTACCACATTTGGGGCCAAACTGTGCCTCAAAGATGGGACTCCTCTATATATAACCTGTGGTTTGTCAGGTAACAAGGGACCTATGAGACGGTCATTACGTAGAACTCCCCAATGCTTTTTAAGAATACTCTTCACCTGCTTATGTTGAATTGAATAACCTGTAAAAAAAGACCATTTGGCATCGTATTTCTGAGTTTTAGGTTTATCCATTAAAAGCGTGTCCCTGTGGATCAGGGAAACTTCTTGGATTTCCCTGGTCAATTCATCATTGGAATACCCCTTCTCCAAAAATCTGTTTTTAATCACCTCGGCCTGTTCCATAAAAGTACTTGTGTTAGAGCAATTTCTTCTCAGGCGTATGAACTGGCTTTTTGTTATTATTTTAACCATGACTGATGGTGACAGCTGTCTGTGGAGATGTAGCCATTTTTATCGGTGGGTTTAAAATAAGTCATTGTTATAAATTTGCCTGTGCTAATGTCAATGTTAAGATCAAGAAAATTAATGTTCGTGTTGCTACTTTCCAGAGCCAGGGCTATATTTCTATCATTATTGTTTAAAGTGGCGAAAAAGGTGTCAAGTGATTGTTGGTCACCGCGCCATAGGAGGAGGATGTCATCGATGTACCGAACCCAAAGGATCAATTCAGGTCGGTTACATGCAAAGACAACATCCTCCTCCCATTTGGCCATAAATAAATTGGCCAAACTTGGGGCAAATTTTGCCCCCATGGCCACGCCTTTACATTGTGAAAAAAACTGATTATCGTACCAAAAATAGTTGTGTGTAGTAGCGAACACAACCAGATTCAAAATAAATTCTTTTTGTATATTTGGTAGATTAGTATCTTGTGCAAGATAGTACCTAACTGCTGACAAACCATGATCGTGGGAGATATATGTGTATAATAAAGACACATCAGCAGTGGCTATAATATCACCTTCTTGAAGTTGGACATTGCTAAGTTTTTGAATGGTATCCTTAGTGTCTTTAAGGTAAGATGGCATTTTATTCACATGTGGCTGTAGGTAATGGTCAATATATTTTCCTATCCTCGAAGTCACAGAGTCAATGCCACTGATAATCGGGCGTCCAGGAGGTCGTTCTAGATTTTTATGAACCTTAGGTAAAAAATAAATGGTGGGAATACGGGGACACATGGGGATTAAAAATTGTTTCTCTTTTTTGTTTAAAATCCCCTTATCATAGCCTTGTTTGATTATTTTAGTCAGCTCATTTTTATATTTGTGAGTGGGGTTGAATGTTAGAGGTTTGTAAGTGGCCGTGTCACTTAGAATATTATTCATTTCGGCTTTATAATCTGCTTTGTCCATAACAACGATCCCACCCCCCTTATCAGCAGATCTGATGATAAGGTCTTTATTTTGACATAAACTTTCCATTCCTTGTTTAATGGAAATGGGAATATGGCATTTACGCACAGGCATGTCCTCTAGGTCTCGTAATACTAAGTCTTTAAAAACATTGATGGAAGGGGCTATGGGGCCAGAGGGGTTAAAAGTGGAAGGGTTACTAAGCCCTGAATGTACTGCAGAGGTGTTGTTTAAAGTGGATCTGATGGGATTGGAAATAAGATACCGTTGAATATTAATTTTTCTGATAAATTTTTGGACATCGATAAATGTTTCAAACTTATTTAATTTTTTTGGTAGGGCAAATTTCAAACCTTTATTGAGAATGTTAGTTTCTTCTTGACTAAGAGACTGTTTGCTAAGGTTAAAAATCCCAGAGGAGGAGGCTAAGTTCGTACCCTTTTCTCCTCTCTTATGTTTTCTCCCCCCTCTGTTCCCTCTGTTATGAATTTCAACACTAATTGAAGGACTGATACCTATATCTACCCCACTCTTATCCATGGCGCTGCATATGTTGCTTTAACATGCCTATTATCCTTAGGTTACTCCTTCTGGACCTATTTTCTAGATCCTCAAGCTTTTCCTGGATAGCTGAGAATGCTTTGTCTTGCTTTTCCAGCGTGTCTGTAATCTGGTATAGTTCATCATCTATGTCTGACACCCTGGCTTCAGCAGCAGAGAGCCTGCAGGCCTGCTCCCCCAGCTCCCTCTTTAACTGTGCCATCCCTGTCTGAACTGCGGTATCCACTACCTGGGATATATTGGGAAGCAGGAGGGCAGCCACAGCCTGGGCTATCTTGGAGTATTCATATGGTGCCTCAGTATTGCGGGGCTCCGGGGCCTGTGTGTCCATCGTGACCGCCGCCTGGTCCGCGGCAGCGGCCATCTTGGTACACCCTGGCGTCTGGCCTAATGTTCTTGAGCGGCCCGGAGCGGCAGATTCCGACCGAGGAGCGATTAAAAATCTGTCCATCCGGTGCCTGGTAGCTTCCCCTCACTGACCCGGTGTTCGTTTGGCGCTGAGTCCCGGTATGTATGCCGTATTTGTGCCTGTGTGAGCGGAGCTGTGCGCGCTCACTCTTCTCTCATGAGGCGCCGGAACCGGAAGTCTGTCCCGGTTTTAGTTAAAGTGTTACACACAGTTTCCAGATGTTTGCAGAACAGTAGTATGGGTTTGTCCCGGTTTTAGTTAAAGTGTTACCCACAGTTTCCATATGTTTGCAGAACAGTGATATGGGTTCTCCTGGTTTTAGTTAAAGTGTTACACACAGTTTTCAGATGTTTGCAGAACAGTGATATGGGTTCTCCCGGCTTATTTATACTTTTTTGACACAGTTTGAAGATGATTTTAGAACAGTGATATGGCTTTTACCGTTAATTAATACTTTTCAGACACAGTTTGAAGATGGTCCACATCCACCTCCATTTTTGATTTTTTTATGAAATTATTTTTTTTAAAATGCTTTTAGTTATTTCCCTGTCCCTATTTCTTAGTAGGGCACTTGTCCCACCCTTACCCCCATTTCCTTCCTTTTGCAGACCTCTAGGACTTCCCAGGACTTTTTTAAAGCCATTTTTGTGCCTAAAAGGTCGGGTCCCCATTGATTTCAATGGGGTTCGGGGTCCAGGACAAGGTTCGGGTACTGTCCGGACCCGAACCCGGACTTTGTCCCGAAGTTCTGCCGAACCAGCAGAACCCGGACTTCCAGAAGTTCGCTCAACTCTAATTATAGAACAATAATCTGTCCCTCAAAGCAGTAGACTCTAACTAGTCCAGAATCAGATTGTTCTGTAATGCAGGATGAGATCTGCAATCTGTCCCTCAAAGCAGTAGACTCTATCTAGTCCAGAATCAGATTGTTCTGTAATGCAGGATGAGATGTTATTAATATCTGCAATCTGTCCCTCAAAGCAGTAGTAGTAATCTCTACCTTGTCCAGAATCAGATCGTTCTGTAATGCAGGGTGAGATGTTATTAATATCTGCAATCTGTCCCTCACAGCGCTGGCAGCATCCTCTCCCTAGACTAGCCTGAGAACATGTGACATGCAGCACTAAGTGACTCCAGCTTATACAGAGGCTGGGTTACATGATGCACTGGCCAATCACAGCCATGCCATTAGTGTGAATGCAGAAGTAAACCCTCCTATCTTTTACAACCTCTGTTTGATCTGCAGTCGCCATGGTGCTGCATATGTGATCAGTTATAACACCAGTCAATTTGATGCTTGACAGCTTGCTTGACAGCAAAAGCATCTGCGGAAAACAGTTAAATTGATGGGTTTAGTTCTGCTTTAAAGAATAGACAATAGCATGCAGGCTTGATTCAGATTTACTTACTACAATCACCTCAATCCCCAAAATAAAATTCAGGTAGTACAATTTCTTTTAACCTGCCTGAGTGCTGTAACAAAACTGCTGCACTGCATTGGTCTCGAATTTCTGGTCTAGATGACCCCAACAAGACCTACTTTATTAGGTTTGTCATTTATAAACATTAACATATGGTTATTCCACCAGAAAGATAAATCCAGGAAATTATATTTGTGAACATTTCAGAACATCTTAGCAGAACATGATATTTATAGCAACTGTAGCCATAAGAATGTTGTCTAAAACCAGTAATGTATATTTTCCCATGTTTTTTTTTCTTATGGTCTCCCCAATATACTGTAATTCATAAAAAGTACAAGAAGCCATTGTATTAGTCACTGCATTAGCTCCTCTATCTTTTTATCTCTCTAGCAAATTATACATTCCCGGGCAAATTAATGTCTTTCATCAATAGTGTAACATATCTTATAAGAATGAAGAAAAAAGAAATCTATTTATATTATGTCATGGCTTTGCCTGTGTTAGATTCATCTGCAAAATATGTAATTCATAATAAACGTGTCACACCTAGTGTCTAACAAGTCTAACTCTTATGAAGGTTTAAGCAATTCCTCAAGTATTTACTCTAAAGGGAATCTGTCCTCAACAAAAGAGTGTTTGTAGATGCAATTCTCTACATAAATGGATATGTTTCCAACAAATATGCCAGTATTTCTGTTTGTGCTACAATGTAACAAGAAGTTCACCCACAGTTTTCTGGCACAAAGCAGTGTTATAGGCATCTTATTTTAACCTTTTGGCAGTTTGTTGTAAAGTCTCTAGAGATTTAAATGATAGGTTTTCTGGTGCCTAATTATTCATGAATGAAAGCATTCTTTTTTAAGCGTTTTTAATGTGTCAGTGTCTCAGTCTGCTCTACTTTTCTGATAGGAAGCTCAGAATATTCTCCAGTGCACCTTATAGTGATAAGCCTGTTGTTTATTCACATAAAGCAGAAGGCATCACAGGATACCCTTTTCAAGGCAGAAGGTCAGGACCTGGACTTGAACATGGGACATCTTCTGTGTCTGACATTGACCCTTCTCGCTGAGCTACCTGAGATGCTGGACAGCACTCTATCTGATCCAAACAACAGAGGGGATGCTATAGCATCCAAAAGAAACAGTTCCTGATGTTCGTTAGCCATTGTAGCAGGTAAGGGAGCAGTCTCAAAGGTGACCATGCCGGATTTAATGGGGGATCTATTGGCCAGGCGGATGACCATTTTGTGAGTTTTTGGTTGGAGAAGGATCCGGTGTAAGGCTGCGAATGCTTCATCCACAAAACAACTGCACGCTCCAGAGTCAACAATTGCTGGGACCAGGATAGTCCCTCTGGGGAGCTGCAGAGAGAGGGAGATAACAAAGTGAGAGGCTTGACTTGGCATGGCAGGCATTTCATCTATGGTAACCGGTGGACACTTACCGCTTTTGGCGGGGCAGAATCTTACTACATGTCCTGGTTTCCCACAGTAGAGACACAGGTTCTGAGAAAATCTTCATTGTCTCTCTTCAGGGGTCAGAGAAGGGTGCAGGAGCCCTATCTGCATTTGCTCAGACTGATCCAAGGGAGAGAAGGAGGAGGTCGCTGAAGCGAAAGAAGTCGGAATGGGGTAGCTGGGAACACAAGGCAAAATTCAGGTAGGATGCAGGGGTCCCGAAGTTCTTTCGGCACGGTGTTCCCGGAGATGCCAGTCTATCTGGATGGATAGGTTGATGAGCGCATCCAGTGTTTGAGGCACCCCCACACTAGCAAGCTCATCTTTGAGGGACTCTGACAGGCCCAGGTGGAACTGGTAACAGAGTGCTGCATCGTTCCAGGCCGTGTCTGTGCTCCACCGCCTTAATTCCGCTACGTAGTCCTCTGCTGTATGGTGGCCTTGTTGGAAGGCATGTAGCGCAGCCTTCGCTGTGGCGGCCTGATGGGTGTCTTCGTAAAGCTGAGCCATGGCTTGGAAGAATAAGGCTAGGGTAGCAACTTCTGGGACCCTCTGCTCCCATAGTCGGTGCGCCTAGGACTGGGGTTCATCTTGTAGCAAGGAAATTACAAGTCCCACCTTCATGGCCTCAAGAGAAAAGGTACAGGGTTGAAGGCCAAAGTACAATTCACATGAATTATGGAAGGTCCTGAACTTGCAGCGGTCCCCAGAGAACTTGTCCGGCAGAGGGACCTTGGACTTAGATGGTAGAGCCACAATGGTGTGGCCTGCGGCCTGGCTAACCCCTGTACCCGTTCTTCCTGCCGGGTATAGCCCTCCTGTAGGTTCTTGACCGCCTGTGTGAGGCCAGCAATATGGACACACAGTTCATCCATACCAGAGGGTGCTCCCTGTGCAGACTCAGACATGGCTGTCTGCTGCTGTCACGCACCTGATGGTGGAGTCTGTCTTATGCAGGAAGCAACCACTCTTACGGTCCTGGTTCGGGAACCGCTGGTAGAACAGACAGGGAGTTCGGGAGCACAGGGGGGCACAAGGACTGGACTGGTTCACTGTTGGTGATATGAGAGGTCCGGTCGTGGCTTGTGCAGGTAGTAGAGTAGTGATGCAGGGTGGGTTGGCAACTAGCTGGCAATGCAGTACGGAAGGTGCAGGCAGAAGAGTCGTCAGGTACAGGCAGGGTCGTCAACAGGCCGGCAGCAAAGGTACACATGGATCAGGCAGAAGAGTAGTCGTGAGCAAGCTGGGGCTCGGTGCAGGCAGAGATCAAGCAAGGTCAGGACGAGCCGGGTCACAGTAACAGGTAATCAGGAAACTGGCACTTAGAACAGGGACACGCTGTAGAATGGACAGCACCGGCTGCATGGTGCTGTCTGGATTAAATGGATTGTTTGGTCCCACAGCATCGCACACGTGTCTGCGCAACTGCCGCGTTCCCGCACGCACCCGTGAGCACCTGCAGCTTGCGTGCGCACCCCTGCATGGGCCTGTGCAAAGGAATGGGCATTCTGGAAGGATTAGTAACAGAGGTTCCCTGAATAGACATTCCAGAAGGATTAGCAACAGAGGTTCCCTGAATAGGCATTCCAGAAGGATTAGTAACAGAGGTTCTCTGACACTGACCTTTGGCTTGTTTACTGACTATGCTTCTGTTTGATCCTTCCCTGCTTATCTGCTACTGGACCCAGCTTGCTCACCTCTTGGTGGAGTGATCCTAAGGACCGCAACCTGGTACTGACATGCAGCAAAATCCATCTCCACCAACAGAAGCTCTGGTGAACACTGGTTAGACTCCACACCTCAGGTGAGCCCGTGTCATCCACGAGGATGACTGCCTCCATGCCTTGCCTTTCCTGCTGGTCGGTGGCAGTCTTGCTACTGCTATAGCAACTGGTCTTGGAGCCTGACCCTTGATCCCTGATCATGACAGAGAGGCTCTGGAATGTGACAGATTATCTGCAAGGGTGGCCTTAGGTGTTTATATATCCCCAAAGAACAACAAGCAGTGAGTTAGCTACACACCTTTGAACACATGGTAATTAGGCAATATCTGGCAACATGATGGATAGATTGAAGCAGTATACATATAGACTATTGCTTCCTATCCAAGTTTCAATAAGGAGAAGGAAAGTTTGGCCCCATTACAGGAAGAAATTATCCAGTTGTTGGAAACATTAATTAATCCACTTTAGTTTAGTCCTAAAAGATTTTACATGTAACATCAGTTATCAGAGCAGAAAAGGTGTAGGGCATAGTACTGTTTATGGCCACCACACAGTGGATCTCTCAGTAACCTTACAAGTCTGTATACATTCCTGAAATAGCATATTTTTTATCTGCTGCTACTGTACCTTTTATTATTAAAAAGCTGTCACTGGGCTCAGGTTGTGTGACTTTGCCTAGGCTGAGATGGTGTCTTCAACTGTCAAGTATTTTTAGACTGCAAAACTGTAATTTTCTAGGAAGACACAAGGTAAGAGGTTGCAGCAGGGTGCCAATTTGTGACTGTCATTAGTGAGCACAGTGGATTTACATGATTGTGCCAACTTGGAGTAAGCATCCCGATTTAACAAGTAGAAGTGATACTTGAACAAAAATGGTGCGGTCCTTTTAACCACTTCAATACAGGACGTTTATACCCCGTTCCTGCCCAGACCAATTTTCAGCTTTCAGCGCTCTCACATTTTGAATTACAATTACTCTCTCATGCTACACTGTACCCAAACAAAATATTTATCATTTTGTTTCACACAAATAGAGCTTTCTTTTGGTGGTATTTAATAACCTCTGGTTTTTTTATTTTTTGCGACATAAGTGAAAAAATTAGAAAATTTTGGAAAAAAAATACTTTTTTTTTAGTTTCTATGCTAAAATTTTGCAAATAAGTAATTTTTGTTCATAAATTTGGGCCAAAACCTATGCTGCTACCCATCTTTGGTAAAAATAACCCAAATAAGTGTATATTATTTGGTCTGTATGAAAGTTATAGAGTCTACAAGCTATGGTGCCAATCATTGAAAATTGATCACACCTGATGCACTGATGGCCTATCTCATTTCATGAGGCCCTGAAATGTCAGGAAAGTACAAATACCCCCCAAATGACCCCTTTTTGAAAAGTAGACATTTAGTATGAGGCATGACAAGTTTTTTGAAGTTGTAATTTTTTCCCACAATTCTTGGGAAAATTAAGAAATTATTATTGTTATTTTTAATTTGCACAAAATTATCATAACAACACATTATTTCTCACACACAGTATATGCATACTTCCAATTACACCCCAAAATACATTCTGCTACTTGCCCCGAGTATGGCGATGCCACATGTGTGAGACTTTTTCACAGCCTGGCCACATAGAGAGGTTTTTAACATCTAATTTCCTAACGACCTATTGCACTTTTGAAGGCTCTGGAGCACCAGGACAATGGAATTACCCACAAAATGACCCCATTTTGGAAAGAAAACACCCCAACTTATAATCTATGAGGCATTATGAGTCTTTTAAATGGTTAATTTTTTTTTGCAAGTCTTCGAAAAACGTGGAAAGAAAATGAAACCGCTTTTATTTTTATACAAAGTGGTCAATTTATTAAGTAAGTTATTTCTAACACATAGCATGTACATAGCAAAAATTATCCCCCAAAATATATTCTGCCACTCATCCCGAGTATGGTAATACCACATGTGTGAGACCTTTATACAGCCTGGCCACATAGAGAGGTCCAACATGCAGGGAGCACCATCAGGCGTTCTACAAGCATAAATTACACATAAGATTTTTTAACCACCTATTACACTTTTGAAGACCCTGCTGCACCAGGACAATAGAATTACCCACAAAATGACCCCATTTTACATAGAAACATAGAAAAGTGACGGCAGAAAAAGACTGAGTAGTCCATCGAGTCTGCCCCTTTTTATTTATTTATTTATTTATTTATTTATTTTATATTTTATTTTTAAATTAACCTTGTTGTCTGACTATAGATTTATGTTTATCCCAAGCATGTTTGAAGCCATTTACTGTTGACTGTCTCACAACCTCTGTTGGTAGTTTATTCCAATCATCAACCACCCTTTCAGTAAAATAATACTTTCTAAGATTAGTTTTGAACTTCCCCCCAGTTAGTTTGAGGTCATGTCCCCGTGTTCTTGATTTTGGTTTCATATTGAAAAGACTGCCCTCCTGAACCTTATTCACCCCCTTGATGTATTTAAAGATTTCAATCATGTCTCCCCTCTCCCTTCTTTCCTCCAGACTGTACATATTAAGTTCCTGAAGTCGCTCTTGATATGTTTTATCCCCCAGACCTTTCACCATTTTTGTTACCCATCTCTGAACTCGTTCTATTTTATCAATATCTTTTTGTAAGTGAGGTCTCCAGAACTGGACACAGTATTCTAAGTGAGGTCTCACTAAAGATCTATATAGAGGAATCAGAACCTCCTTCCTCCTGCTGGTGATCCCTCTACTGATACATCCCAGAATTCTTTTTTCTTTTCCCACTGCCTGGTTACACTGTTTGCTCATTTTGCAATCATCTGAAATAAGCACCCCCAAATTGTTTTCTTCTGTAGTGCTGGCTAACACTGTGCCCCCAATGCTGTACTCTCTAAGCGGATTCTTTTTCCCTAGATGCATTATTTTACATTTAGAAATACTGAACTGCAGTCTCCACTGCTTTGAATAATCTTACAGCAATGCCAAAGCATGTTCCATGTTACAGACACCTCCAGGGATATCAACCCTATTACACACCTTTGTATCATCAGCAAAGAGACATACATTGCCCAGCAAACCTTTAGTACATTCACTATATTGATTTCCAAACGACCCGTTACATACAGAGAAACGACTACTATGTTTCCACACATTATCCCAACTATAGGGACCTCCACAGACATTGTACCTTGTACGAAACCGTAACGACATTCTAATAAGTTTCGTCACCTCTGACGTCAAGTCATAAAGATTTACATTTTATTACGTAGATCCCTTTTTCTTAGGCGAATCTCTCATGTCGTAACCCCCGTGTCACAATCGGTCGTGATGTCTTCTTTTGTTAAACCCCCACGAATAAAGTCTACTAACGTTTTACTCGTTTGTCACATTGGTCCGTCACCCTTTTCTTTTTTCTTAAGACCCTACATAGTCATCT
>BLSH010017471.1:0-10763 GCA_018402905.1 Glandirana rugosa | reverse complement strand
AAATCTCTAATTTCTGCTATCTGTCCTCAGAGCAACAGCACAGACAGCAGTAGTAAAGTAATCTATCTCAGGATGCAGGATCAGGTCTTAAAATGGCTGAAATCTGTCCCTCACGCCGTCAGCTACCTTTCCCTACACTAACCCAAGGAGCATGTGACTGCAGCACTGTGACTCCAGCTTATAAAGAGGCTGGGTCACATGATGCACTGGCCAATCACAGCCATGCCATTAGTAGGCATGGCTGTGATGGCTTCTAAGGGCAAACCAGTGAAACGCTTGTTGATTGGCTGCCCTGCAGCTTCTCAACACGTGGAGTAAAATAGCAGAACCCCGGACCGAACCCGAACGATTTTTGAAATGTCCGGGTCCGGGTCCGTGCCACGGACACCCGAAAGTTCGGTACGGACCCGAACGTTACAGTCCGGGTTCGCTCAACACTACTCTTGAACTTATCCCGTCGGCCGACGCGGTTTGGTTTGTTATGACACCAATCTAGGGAATACCTCTGAATTCCTATTTCTACTTCCCTTGTCAATCCCTTTGGTCCTCCTGACCCTGATTGACCTTGGGAACTAGAATGTTTAAGTTGCTCATAGTTTATGCTTCGATCTTACAATATCTCAGACATATTATGCTGTCGTCCAGTTATTATGGTGCCCCCCCTCCCTTGTTATCACCCCCCTCCCCCACCCTCCCCTCCCTTCCCCTCTTTTTTCCCACCCTCCCCTCCCACTTAAGCCCCCCCTCCTCCTCGGTCCTGCCTACCCACTCCTACTGCACTGAGGAGCTATCAATGGCGGGCACGCTGTGGACGAGTACTCCATGAGGAAAAAAGAGAAGTTCCAAAAAGTTAATTGGAGGTATAACCTCCCTCCCGCTCACAGCAGCTTCGTAATGTTTTGTTTATACCTGTTGATACTAATCTTTGTGCCTTTCTCAATTGTTCTTATTCAGTATGCGGAAGGTTCCTGGCCGGGGAGGGCCATCGCAGATGTATACCGCTCCCCGAACATGACCTTCAACAATCACACCAAGACTCTGCCATGGCTCCCCCTGAGAACAGGAATCACCTAAAGGTAATTTTGTGGAATGTCAAGGGGTTACGCTCCCCTCATAAGCATATGCAAATCCTCCGTCACCTTAAAAGACTACACACTGACATCGCTCTGCTACAAGAGACCTACCTGGGTAATGATGATGCCTCCAGACTTCGCAAGCTCTGGGTGGGCTCGGTCCACAGCTCTCCCGCTGTGGAACGCAAGGCAGGAGTTGCCATCCTCATCAATAAAAACCTCCAACACAAGGTCCGCTCAGTAGATGCGGACACCCACGGTCGCAGACTGACAGTCCACCTATCCATCGCAGACCGAGACATAGCTATATCCAATGTTTATGCAATCAACTCCCCCGGCCAAGCCTTCTTCCAAGATCTCACCTCTTGGGGTCTCCAAATCCCAGAGACCCTACATGTACTAGGGGGTGACTTCAATGCTGTAATGCACCCCACTGAAGACCTTTCTCCCTCCCCCTCCACACCAGGCAAACTGACAAACAATAGCACTCCCCTCGCCCAATCCATTGATACCCTTCGCCTCACCGACATCTGGTGCCTTTCACACCCCACTGACAGAGACTTCTCCTTTTTCTCATCTCCACACAACTCATGGTCTCGTATAGACTACCTTTTCTCTTCTCCAGCTCTCACCCTAATGATCTCATCATCTTCCATCGAAAACATGGCAATCTCGGACAACTCCCCAATATCTCTTCAAATTTCAGGGCTCACATCCCCCCTCCATCCCAACATCTGGCATTTCCCTTCATTTTTGGCCAAAAACGAAGACCTGAAAATCACCCTGCAGTCAGCATGGGCAGAATATTGTGAAACAAATATTACACATCTTTCTTCCCCCAACCTATTCTGGGAGGCCGGGAAGGCTTTCCTAAGGGGCCGCATAATCTCTTACGCAGCGCAATTTAAAAAGAAATCCTCCCTAAACTACCGCCAAGCAAGCAAAGCTCTCCGTTCAGCTCATAGAGATCTAGTTCATGCCTGCAACCCCACCACAATCTCAGCCTGGCAGAAAGCCAAACAAAACTTTTATCTCTGGTCAGGGCACCAGGAATCGATACATCAAGCTCATTCTGCTCTTTCCGTCCATTGAAATGGCAACAAGACAGGAAAGCTTCTAGCAAAGCTCTGCTCAGGACACCACACCCCGACCTATATAGGCTGAAGATCCTATTGAAATAGCAAAAGCTTCAGCCTTCCTGGACAAAGCCAATCTTTCACCACTTCCTGACGAACATCTGGCCCCTCTCAATGCCCCCATAACGGTCGAAACCATCCGCAACACCATTAAAAACTTGGGCATGGAAAAGCCCCAGGCCCTGACGGGCTCTCGGCCGACTTTTACAAATTGACAGTTGACTATATCCCTGACGCTTTGAAACTGGTCTACAGTTCGGCTTGGGCAGACGGCCCTTTTCCCCCTACGGGATCTCAAGCGCACATTAAACCCATAGAGAAAAAAGGCAAAGATCCCCTGCTGCCTTCTTCTTACAGACCCATCTCTTTAATTAATGTGGACATCAAAATTCTTTACAAGATTATTGCAGACTGCCTCGCCCATATTCTCCCCTCCATTCTCAACCCAGCCCAATCAGGCTTTGTCCAGGGACGCTCGGCTACCCTTAATATACGCAAAGTACTCCTTGCCCTAGAACATGCTAAAGCAAATCCTGACCAGGACATGGCCATTATATCGCTTGATGCCGAAAAGGCTTTAGATAACATTAGCTTCACCTGGCTTTTCATGGTTATGGAATCCTTGGGAATCACAGGCCCTATATTAAACTATGTTCGCAAAATGTACTCATCTCCATCAGCACGTCTAGTTACCCCAAATTTTATTTCTCCAGAAATCCCCCTGTCCAAAGGCACTCGGCAGGGATGCCCTCTTTCTCCTCTCCTTTTCAATCTTGCTCTAGAGCCCCTATCCAGACTTTTAAACTCCTTGGATGGCGTCAGTGTGATCAAGGTTGGAAACCTCACTCTTAGGTCGGCTCTGTTTGCCGACGATATTCTCTTGTTCTCCTCCAATCCCTCCCTGGACATCTCAAATATTCAGAAACTGTTCAGCACCTTCAGAGCATGTTTAGGTTTATGAATCAATTTTGACAAGAGTGAGGTTCTACCCTTGAGCCCACGAGCCTCCGGGGCTTGGACAGCATCCTCACCCTTTTTAATCGTCAAAAAACACATTACTTACCTTGGTCTCTCTATAGGCAGGGAACCCTCTTCGTTATACACGTTAAACTATCCACCCTTGATATCTAGAATAATACAGGAATTGGAGAATTGGGTGGCCCTCCCTCTCTCCCTCTTTGGCAGATGCCACCGCTTTAAAATGGTCTCTTTTGCGAGACTCCTTTATCCCCTACAAACCCTTCCGTTGCTCCTTAAACACAAGGACATTCATAGAATACACTCTGCCCTGCTATCATTTATTTGGCAGGGCAAAAGACCCCGAGTGGCTTTGCGGAAGCTCTTTCTGCCGAAGAGCAAGGGAGGGGTGGGCTTGCCCAACATTAGACTCTACAACCTCTCATGCCTATTGAGACAAGCACTTGATTGGGTCACCCAAAACTCTAAGTATTCAAACCACGACCTGGAAGAGACATTAGTCTACCCTTACTCCAAGCTGTAGCCCACGCCAAGCTCTCAACACTACCTTACCACCTACGGACCAATTCCATTGTTAGAGACACAGTCATTGCATGGAGAGAGGTGAGAAAAATTCTAAATCTACCATCTGGGGTTTCACGTTTTCTCCCAATCCATGGTAACCCTCTATTCCTCCCCTCCATTACCAACAAACATTTCTCCACTTGGTCTGCAAAAGGACTGAAAACAATTGCCCAAGCCTACAACACGGAGGGGACCCTAGTCAAAACATTTACTGATCTCGCAAACTCCTACTTCCTCCCCGACTCTCACACATTCTCATACCTTCAATTAAAACACTACATCAACACCAACATTATTCCCATTTCACGACCCTTCCAGCTCTCTTTCATTGATTCTCTTGCTACCGAAGGGCAGTACTCTATATCAAAAATCTACTCCTGCTTGCTCCAACATCAAACCTCCAAATACTCCCTGCTACCTTTCCAACCCTGGGCCACGATCCTCGAAGACCAGGATGCTCCTACCAAAAAAACTAGCAGGATATCAAAAAATATGCACCCTAACGATCTCCGAGAAATGGAGAGACACTCAATTTAAAATTGCACATAGAGCATATTTCCCATCTTACTTCAGCTCGGTGGACCCCTCCTCCCCCTCATGCCCATGGTGCTTATCCCCTAGACCCACACTACTACATAGACTCTGGAGCTGCCCCAAAATAGTAACATTCTGGGACCAGATTAGAAATTACATCTTAGAAATCCAAAAACATTTGATCCCCAGAGACCCAATGCTATGCCTATTTAGTTACCATACCCCACCCTTACCAAATACCCCCCCTACTGATAACCAAATATCACAGTGGACACACCTATGTCTCCTAGCTGCTCGTAGAACAATTATGCAGGCTTGGGTTAAGCCTGAACCACCCCGATTAGCCCAAGCAAAAGCTGCTATCCAATCTTTATTCCTTATAGAAAGGTTAGACACCATTACACAAGACTCCAAGTCTTCAAAGCGCTTCTTTATCAGATGGCACAAATACCTAGAACACTCCTTCACTCCTGAGGAAATCCTGCGTTGTATGGAACCGTTCCGATATTCCAAATGGTACCTGACCGCTGACCTAGCAGGTAAGCTAGGCAAACTCAAACTTCGAGACTTACCTCTAACGCCACCCCCCCTTGACATTCCACAACCCTCCATCCCAAACTAACTAACTCTGTCTGATACCCTATTGGTTAGTATGGGCTCAATGTTGTTTAAAGGTTTCTAAACGTTTCTTCCTCTTTTTTTTTTGTTCTTTCTGCACCTTTATCTCTGTAAACGACCTTACATCACCTGTTATGCTCTGCGATTGATTGTTTTCTTAATTTTGTGCAATCCTGTTTTGTACTGAGCAAGTTTTATATCTTTTTATGCCACGGCTTTGTAACCTGTAACGTAAGCATCCTTGTTATCTGAAAAATTTCAAATAAATATATTTTCAGAAATAGAAAAAAAAAAAATCACATAAAAAAAATAAAAAATGGAGGAGGAGGTGGATGTGGAGTAGGAGGTTGAGGAGGCAGTGACCGTGGTGGTGTAGGTGGAAGTGGCAGTGGAGGAGGAGGAGGTAGCCAACACTGTATTTTGTTTGTTTGTTTTTTATTTATAATTGGGGTAGCCCCCAAAATATTGAGACATATTAAAAAAAAAAGATCACTATCTGCAGACAAACTCATAAGCCATGGTTTATTTTTCATGTTTCTCCTGTTACAAATTCCAATAAAGATTTATGTTCTATAAAAAAAAAGAATACGTTCACTTAAGTATACCAATGGCTGTGTGAGGCTGGTATAAATGTCTATTCTGCACAAGGTATAGACAAGTCTTGGGGGATCCATGCCTGGTTCATTTTAATAAACGTTAGCTTGTCCACGTTGGCTGTGGACAGGCGGCTGCGTTTGTCTGTGATAACGTTCCCTGCCGTGCTAAACACACGTTCAGACAATACACTGGCTGCAGGGAAGGCCAGCACCTCCAAGGCATAAAGGGCAAACTCAGGCCATGTGCCCAATTTAAAGACCCAGAAGTTGAAAGGGGCAGACCCATCAGTCAGTACATGTAGGCGTGTGCGCACATACTGTTCCACCATGTTGCCGAAATGCTGCCTCCTGCTAAGACGTTGTTTATCAGCTGGTGGTGCTGTTTGTTGTGGCCTGCTGCTGACAAAGCTTTTCCACATTTCGGCCATGCTAACCCTGCCTTCTGAGGTGCTGGCAGTGCCACATCTGCGTTGGCGACCTCTTCCTCCTCCTCTGCCTTCGCCTTGTGCTTCCACTG
Organism: Glandirana rugosa; assembly: GCA_018402905.1. Classification (NCBI taxonomy): domain Eukaryota; kingdom Metazoa; phylum Chordata; class Amphibia; order Anura; family Ranidae; genus Glandirana; species Glandirana rugosa. Next base: position 4,747 of record BLSH010017471.1, on the reverse strand, counting down.
AGCCCCCGGTGTCATTTGGGAATGCCCTCAGCAGCACGTCTACCAGCGTGTGCTTGTAGTCATGCATCTTCCGATCACGCTCCATTGAGGAAATTAAGGACGGAACGTTGTCCTTGTAACGGGGATCCAGCAGGTTGGCCACCCAGTAATCAGCACAAATTACAATGTGGGCAACTCAGCTGTCGTTGTGCAGGCACTGCAGCATGTAATCGCTCATGTGTGCCAGGCTGCGCAGAGGCAAAGACAAGCTGTCCTCTGTGGGAGGTGTATCATCTGTGTCCTCCGTATCCCCCAAGCCATACTCCAGTGATGCCCACGAGCTGCGTTGGGTGCCACCCTGCTGTAAACACGGTTCCTCCTCCTCATCATCATCCTTGTCCTCCTCATCCTCCAGAACTGTGCCCTGGCTTGTAAATTTTTTACCTGGCCTATGCTGGTGCAGGAACCCACCCTCCAAGCCACTTGTGAGTGACTGGCCTGATAACCTTGGAAATTACCCCTCTTCCTCCTCCTCTTCCTCCTGTGCCACATCCTCTTCCATCATGGCCGGAAGTGTTTTTTAAAGGAGACATAGAAGTGGGATAGTAACGCTGAGAACAGCGTCATCGGCACTGGCCATGTTGGTGGAGTACTGGAAACATTGCAATATGGTACACAGGTCTCGCATGGAGGCCCATTCGTTGGTGGTGAAGTGGTGCTGTTCCGCAGAGCGACTGACCCATGCGTGCTGCAGCTGAAACTCCACTATTGCCTGCTGCTGCTCGCACAGTCTCTGCAGCATGTGCAAGGTGGAATTCCACCTTATGGGCACGTCGCATAGGAGGCGGTGAGCGGGAAGGCCTAAGTTCTGCTGCAGCGCAGACAGGCGAGCAGCAGCAGGGGGAGAACACCAAAAGCGTGCACAGACGCCCCACACTTTCTGCAGCAGCTCTGACATATCCGGGTAGTTTTTTAGAAATTTCTGCACCACCAAATTCAGCACATGTGCCAGGCAAGGGATGTGCGTCAAACCGGCTAGGCCCAGAGCTGCTTCAAACTTTTGCCCATTATCGCACACCACCAGGCCGGGCTTGAGGCTCAGTGGCAACAACCACTCATCGGTCTGTTGTTCAATGCCCATCCACATCTCCTGCACAGTGTGGGGTTTATCCCCCAAACATATCAGTTTTAAAACAGCCTGCTGTCGTTTCCCCCTGGATGTGCTGAAGTACGTGGTGAAGGTGTTACGCTGACTGGATGAGGAGGTGGTAGAGGAGGAGGAAGTGGAGTAGGAGGAGGAGGCAACAGGAGGCAAAGACAAATGCCCTGCAATCCTCGGTGGCGGAAGGACATGCGGCAAACTGCTATCCACCTCAGGCCCATCCGCCACTACATTTGCCCAGTGTGCAGTTAGCCAGATATAACATCCCTGCCCGTGCTTACTGGTCCACATATCAGTATTTATGTGGACCTTGCCACAGATGGCATTGCGCAGTGCACACTTGATCTTGTCCCCGACTTGTTTGTGCAGGGAAGGGATGGCTCGCCTGGAAAAGTAGTGGCGGCTGGGAACCACATACTGTTGGACAGCCATCGCCATCAGGTTTTTGAAACTGTCCGTGTCCACCAGATGGAATTACAGCATTTCAAATGCCAGGAATTTTGAAATGCTGGCATTCAGGGCCTGGGATCGCGAGTGGGTAGGGGGGTACTTCCTCTTTCTCGCCAGTGTTTCGGAGATGGACAGCTGTAAGCTTCCATGGGGCCGTGTGGAAATGCTTGGTAACAGTTGCGGACATGGTGGCATTGCATCGTCTGTTTGCTGGGTGGCAGGTGACACTGGCACAGTAGAGGTGGAGGAAGAGGCTGAGGCAGCAGCAGAAGAGGAAGCAGGAGGAGCCCAAGACCTTTCTTGGATTTTGAGGTGCTTATTCCTCTGCAGCTCGTGCTTTGCATGTAGATGCCTGGATATGCAGGTTGTGCTCAGGTTATAACATTTATGCCTCGCTTCAGGCTCTGATTGCACAGCGTGCAAACCACTCGTGTCTTGTAATCAGCACATTGTCTGAAGAAATGCAACGCCAGGGAATTCCTTTGAGCTGCCTTTGGTGTGCTAGGTCCCTGGGTGCGGTGGGTAGTAGCAGGCGTACTGTCTAGGGGACGGTCACTCCGCTTTTGCAACCTGCTTCCTCTTTTGCTGTGCTGGTGCCTCTGTGCGACCACCACTTCTTCCTCCATACTGCACACGTCACTTGCATTACCTTCATTCCATGTGGGATCTAGGACCTCATCATCTTCCACATTATCTTCCACCCACTCTTCACCACTGCCCTCTTTGTCAGTCTGCACACTGTAGAAAGCGGCAGCAGTTGGCACCTGTTTTTCGTCATCATCAGAGACATGCTGTGGTGGTGTTTCCATGTCCTCATCCTGAAACAGAAGTGGTTGGGCATCGATGCACTCAATGTCTTCCACTTCTGGGGCAGGGCTATGTGGATGGCACCCGGAAAGCACACCAGCAGAGTCATCAAAAAGCATAAGAGACTGCTGCATGACTTGGGGCTCAGACTGCTTATCTGATTTACAAGGGGCTGAGGTGAAAGACAGATGGCCATGGGATTCAGGTGCCAACTCTGAGCTTTCAGCAAGGGACCGGGTGGGAGACAATGTGAAGGAACTGGAGGCATTGTCAGCCACCCAATCTACTATCGCCTGTACTTGTTCTGGCCTTACCATTCGTTGAGCGGTATTTGGGCCCACCATATACCGGTGAAGGTTATGCTGGCTACTCGCACCTGAGAAAGGTGTTTCAGTTGTGCGTGTAGCTGGCAAAGATTGACCACGTCCTCTCCTTGCAACAGGAGCTTCACCAACACCACCAACACCAGCAGCACCACAACCACGTCCACATCCCTTATTTGACGCTCTCCTCTTTCTGGACGCAAATGTACTATTTAGCACAAATTTATATTATTTTTTAGACCGGCAATGTAGACGCACTTTTTAATTTTGTGCAACAAATGCATAACAAGGTGCAAATGTACTATGTAGCACTATTTTTTTTTTAAACCAGCAATGTAGACAAACTTTTTAATTTTGTGCAAGAAATGCACAGCAAGGTGCAAATGCACTATGTAGCACTGTTTATTTATTTTTTTTTAAACCAGCAATGTCGATGCACTTTTTTATTTTGTGCAAGAAATGCACAGCAAGGTGCAAATGTACTATGTAGCACCATTTATTATTCTTTCTTTTAAACCAGCAATGTAGACACACTTTTTATTTTTGTGCAAGAAATTCACAGCAAGATGCAAATGTACTATGTAGCACTATTTTAGATTTTTTTTTTAACCAGCAATGTCAACGCACTTTTTAATTTTGTGCAAGAAATGCACAGCAAGGTGCAAATGTACTATGTAGCACTAGTTATTATTCTTTTTTTTTAAAACCTGCAATGTAGACGCACTTTTTAATTTTGTGGAAGAAATTCACAGCAACTGTACTATGTAGAACTATTTATTATTCTATTTTTTAAACCAGCAATGTAGACGCACTTTTTATTTTTGTGCAAGAAATGCACAGCAAGATGCAAATGTACTATGTAGCACTATTTTTTTTTTAAACCAGCAATGTAGATGCACTTTTTAATTTTGTGAAAGAAATGCACAGCAAGGTACAAATGTACTATGCAGCCTTATTTTGTATTTTTTTATAAACCAGCAATGTCGACGCACTTTTTAAGTTTGTGCAAAAAATGCACAGCAAGGGGCAAATGTACTATGTAGCAGTATTTTAAATTTTTTTGTAAATCAGCAATGTCAACGCACTTTTTAATTTTGTGCAAGAAATGCACAGCAAGGTGCAAATGTACTATGTAGTACTATTTTTTTTTTTTAAAACCAGCAATGTTGACGCACGTTTTAATTTTGTTCAAGAAATGCACAGCAATGTGCAAATGTACTATGTAGCACTAGTTATTATTCTTTTTTTTTTTAAAACCAGCAATGTAGACGCACTTTTTAATTTTGTGGAAGAAATTCATAGCAAGGTGCAACTGTACTATGTAGAACTATTTATTATTCTATTTTTTTAAACCAGCAATGTAGACGCACTTTTTATTTTTGTGCAAGAAATGCACAGCAAGATGCAAATGTACTATGTAGCACTATTTTTTTTTTTAAACCAGCAATGTAGATGCACTTTTTAATTTTGTGAAAGAAATGCACAGCAAGGTACAAATGTACTATGCAGCCTTATTTTGAATTTTTTTATAAACCAGCAATGTCGACGCACGTTTTAATTTTGTTCAAGAAATGCACAGCAAAGTGCAAATGTACTACGTAGCACTAGTTATTATTCTTTTTTTTTAAAACCAGTAATGTAGACGCACATTTTAATTTTGTGCAAGAAATGCACAGCAAGGTGCGAATGTACTATGTAGCACTATTTTTTATTTTTTTATAAACCAGCAATGTCAACGCACTTTTTAAGTTTGTGCAAGAAATGCACAGCAAGGAGCAAATGTACTATTTAGCACTATTTTTATTTTTTTTTAACCACTTGACCACTGGGCAATTAAACCCCCTTAACAACCAGACCAATTTTCAGCTTTCAGCGCTCTCACACTTTGAATGACAATTACTCAGTCATGCAACATTGTACCCATATGAAATTTGCGTCCTTTTTATCACACAAATAGAGCTTTCTTTTGGTGGTATTTAATCATCTCTGGGTTTTTTATTTTTTGCGCTATAATTAAAAAAAGACC
>BLSH010017431.1:814666-831524 GCA_018402905.1 Glandirana rugosa | reverse complement strand
ACCGACAGGAACCTCTCCCTACTCCACTATGAGATGATTTTAGAACGATAATCTGTCCCTCACAGCATCGACAGGAACCTCTCCCTATTCCACTATGAGATGATTTTAGAACGATAATGTGACACGCGGCACTACATGACTCCAGCTCATATAGAGGCTGGGTCACATAATGCACTAGCCAATCACAGCCATGCCATTAGTAGGCATGGCTGTGATGGCTTCTAAGGGCAAACAAGTGAAACGCTTGTTGATTGGCTGCCCTGCAGCTATTCAACAGGTGCCAAAAATAGTCTGGGTCACATGATGCACTGGCCAATCACAGCCATGCCATTAGTAGGCATGGCTGTGATGGCTTCTATGGGCAAACGAGAGAAGTGCTTGTTGATTGGCTGCCCTGCAGCTATTCAACAGGCGCCAAAAAATACCTGAATACCGAACCCGATCCTGGACTTTTTTTGAAATGTCTAGGATCAGGTTCGGGGCACGGACACCCTAAAGTCTGGTATGGACCCGAACTTTACAGTCTCAACTCTAGCAAGGAGACAGAAGAGAGAAATCTGACATAGAGAAGGTCAGTCTTCTGCCCTCCTCCTGCCTGGACTCATAGAGCCAAACTTGAGTAAGGGTAAGCAATCTGGTACAGATTGCCATTTCGTGATTTATCGTTATTGAAGGGTTTGCTCTGCTCTTGGGGTTATTCTAAGGTTCTGAATCCCCTGAAAGCAGCCTGAATGTACCATTGAGCTATATTGCTCATAACTACAGTTAATGTTCTTCTATTGCATTCCTTGAACATATTGCTAATGTTTGTTACCTATGCCTATGAAAAATACAGTAAAGACAATTTCTGTGTTTTATAATTAATGTGTGTGTTTCTCATTGGTCGTTGCACTCCCACTATTGCCAGGTGTGCCACAGGGGCTGGGACAGTTCTTCAGGGTTGAGAGGCAGAGTACAGGACTGAACATACTAAGCGGCTCCTGCAGGGGTAGCGCTACAAGTGGGGGCTCGTCCAGGATAATCCCGCTACTCTGCAATCAACTCCTCAAGACAGCAGCCCTAAAGTGCCAAGATGGACCCTGCTGCTGCGGCCCAGTGGTGTGATGAAGAAGGTGCTCACCAAGAGTCGAGTATAGTGATTGAGCTTCCCGGGGATGCCTGGACTGAAGAACAGATCAGCCAGGAGGTGAAGACAATGACTCCAGACCAGAAGGCGTGGTTGATTGCTGTCAGACCAGATCCAGATGCCTCTTACACTGATGTGCTGCTAGAATGGAAGAAGGGGATCCCTGACCATTTCCGAGGGTCTACTGTACAGTCTGCTGACCAGGCAGAGTTTTGTCTAATCCAATCACGCACACCTGAGAGGTGCCTGGAAGGTACTAGCCGAGTTAAGAGTACAAAGAAAGAGGTCCCTTTTACACCGTCCTTGGCCACGATTGGACCAGATTTTTTTGCTGCTTTGAGAGACATCATGTCAAAGTTACCAAGGGACGCTCCAATGTGCTCTGGAAACGAGTACCAGAAGCTCAGGCCCTTCTCTGGAAGACAACCAGCACTAAGGGGAGAAACTATACAATTATGTAAGGCGTCTGGATAAGATATTGCATCAACTCTTGTTGAAGAAGGTTTTGGACCCCCATGAAGTGGATGAGACCCGTGCACAGCAAGTCTTACAGGGTGCCCAGTCACTGGACCCCATCACCATTCTACTAAGAACTCGTCAGGATGGTGGCATATTGAAGTATCCAGATCTGATCGGATTGTGCGAGAAGAGGAAGCCATGTTGGAAGACAAGGACTCAGAAGTAGATGTCGGGGTAAAAGTGGCTAGCGTAGATGGTGGTAACTCAGAGGATGAGTTCCTCAAGACTCAAGTGTCACAGCTGAGGGAAAGGATGACCGGCTCTTTGCATCAAGTTGCCAAAGTAGACACCATCGCCACCTCCAGATTATGCAAAGAGGCAGAATCATCGGATCTCAAGTCTGAGATAGCTGCTTTGAAAGTGCAGGTATCCCAGATGATGGAGATGATCAACATGCTGACAGCGAAATTCATTGAATTGTCCGGTGAGGGGGCCACAGGGCCTAATGTGCCTCTGGCTTTATCTATAGCGCTTGGCTAGAGGCCAACGAATCCAGATGTCTGTCTAAACTGTGGAGGTGTAGGTCATTACCAGCAAGAATGCCCTAGTCCACCAAGGAGGTCAGAATACTGGCGTGGACCGCAGAGGAGTGATCCAAGGATGGAGAGACGACCTGGGCCTTCAAGAAGAACTTTCACTGCAAGGGAACAGTGGAGGGCACCTGCAGTTTATGCTGTCTCCGTCAGAAATGACAGGCCTCCAAAATGTCAACAGAAACAGAATTCCCAACACCAGAAGAGGAAGGAAGCACATGTCCAGCCACGAAAACCTGCTGTTCCAAATGCTTCCACCTAACCTCCTGCTCAGTTGATAGGCCCTCTGCTGGTAGTGTCTGTTTTGGTGGAAGGGTTCTTGATTCAGGTGCTCAGATTACCTTGCTGACCACAGACTTGTACAAGAGGTATTTGTCGTATATGCACCTGCAAAAGTTGGAAGATATAGATATCCAGGGTATTCAAGCAAAGGATTACCCTTGTGAGGGATATCTGCAGATCAAGTTGTCGTGTGACCCATTGAGGACTGGGAAGCCTCAGAACTTTGAGACCCTGGTCATTGTGTGTCCTTGGCTGCCAGGGTCCACCGGACGTTCGTTGATCATTGGGACCAACACAGATCTGGTAAAGCGGATGTTAGTCCCTGTTGTCCACAGATGTGATCCCTCACCTTCTCTGTTAGCAAAAAAGCGAGAAGTGTCTCCCTCTTCCACAATGGATGAAGAAGGATACATAGCAGAAGCAAAAGAATCTGATCTGCAGGAGGCAGAAACAGTCAAACAGGAAGAGGAGGCTAGTGAGCCTACCATGCTTGAGCCAGTGAGACAGAGAAAGCTAAGAGTTATGCGTCCTCTCAAGAGATCGACCTGTGATGTGTTGAGTGAGAGATCAGAAGAAGTCATACTCACCCCCAAAGAGACTCTTGACATGCCTGACCTGTCCACCACAGATTTGGTGAAGGGCAACCCTGACTCACTGCTTGGCACAACTGGCAGGGCCAGCCCAATAAAGGTGTCCTGCAGACAGGACAACACCCCATCATATGACCATTGGTGGGAGGTTTCTCTGTAAATCCTGTGTTATAAAATAGGTTTCTTGAGTCATGTAATGCAAACTGTTGTTGCCATGCATGCACTAAAATGCTTTTTCTCTGCGTATATATACAAAGCATATAACAGGTAACAAACTCTTTACTTCCTTTGGAGGACCAAAGGTTCTTTGGTGGGAGGAGTGTGTAGCGGGGGCCCGCTATTTCTGAGGCTTTTCCAAGTGGCCGCCGAGAGTGTGCAGGCTTTCTTATGAATGGAGAAGTGTACCTGTCAGCCCCTATGCAGAGGGATTTCTCCCCCTCCTTGTTTCTCTGTTAACAGACTTAATGTAATGTGTGCAGACACGCACACAGAAGGCTCGGATTACAGTGTGGCTTCCTGTGTTTCTCTGTGCATAAGGGAAGAAAGCCAATAGAATTAACAGTTACAGGAACCAATCAGAGGGACTTTAATCAGCTGCAGGAATAGCTCTAAAGTATTCTGGAATATGAAGTTCCTTTACCAGACATCCCCATAGCTTTGTATGGAGTATGGAACTACAATCCCCTGCATGCTCAAGAAGGGAGGAAGAGAGAGACTCCATCTTTATTGTCTGGAGAGAACTGAGTGAAAGCGTGGGAGAGGAAGAGAAAAGACCTAAGAGAGGGGTGCTGCCTCTTGGGTCTCTCCACCATGCGATCACAGGCCTCTGGGACCGGTTGGGACATCCAGCTTGAGAGAGAGAGAGGATCCCAGGTGCACATCCAGGCGCACCTGCACCGACAGAGAAGCGTTCCAGTGTGAGGTGACCAGCCGCCACCCAGAAAGCGTTCCTGTCCCAGGAAGTTTGTTTGGGCCTTGATTGATCGCAGGATTGGGTGAGAAGATTGTGCTGGTTTGCAGGAAACAAGGACACTGCACAGACGGAGTTATACTGAACCCTGTATACAGACATCATTACTAGTAGTCATCGTTATGATACTTGTAGTGCCTCAGAATACAAGGCCATTTAGATAGAAAGACGCTGTATACAGAGGTCATTGTCCTTTCACCCTGCTGAGGAAAATCTTGCATTTTTCACTTAATGATCCGGGCCAGTTATGTTATTCAGGCCTGCCATCCAGGAATTTAAGTGCACCAACGAGAGTGGCTAGCAGAAGATGCCAAGATGTATTTAACTTTAAAGGGACTGAAGTTACTATTGCCATAAAGCCTTGCACACACATATCCAGGGCTCTGTATATGCAGTGGGTGTGCGGGACAGTTTATCTGGGAAGTTAAGTTATATACTGTTGATTTGATTACAGTGTTTGTTATTGGGCCTGTGGTGCCAGGAGACAGAAGAGACATAGAGAAGGTCAATCTTCTGCTCTTCTCCTGTCTGGACTCATAGAGCCAAACTTGAGTAAGGGTAAGCAATCTGGTACAGATTTCGTGATTTATCGTTATTGAAGGGTTTGCTCTGCTCTTGGGGTTATTCTAAGGTTCTGAATCCCCTGAAAGCAGCCCGAACGTACCATTGAGCTATAATGCTCATAACTAGAGTTAATGTTCTTCTATTGCATTCCTTGAACATATTGCCAATGTTTGTTACCTATCCATAGGAGAACTACAGTAAAGACAATTTCTGTGTGTTATAATAACGTGTGTTTCTCATTGGTCATTGCACTCACACTATTGCCAGGTGTGCCAGAGGGGCTGGGACAGTTCTTCAGGGTTGAGAGTACAGGACTGAACATACTAAGTGGCTCCTGCATGGGTAGCGCTACACTAGTCAGCAGAGGGAAGCATGAAGTGCTCTAGAATTTCCTGGTAGAGGGCTGCGCTGACTTTGCACTTGATAAAAAAGTGGACCAACACCTGCAGATGACATGGCTCCCCAAATCATCACTGACTGTGAAAACATCCAACAGGACCTCATGCAACTTGGATTCTGTGCCCCTCCACTCTTCCTTCACACTCTGGGACCTTGATTTCCAAATGAAATGCAAAATGATCCAAAGTCTGTAAGGATTTGGGGAGCCATGTTATCTGCTGGTGTGGGTTCACTGTGTTTTATCAAGTCCAGATTCGGCACAGCCCTCTACCAGGAAATTCTAGAGCACTTCATTCTTCCCTTTGCTGACTAGCTTTATGGAGATGCCAATTTTATTTTCCAGCAGGACTTGGCACCTGCCCACACTGCCAAAAGTACTAATACCTGGTCAAATGATCATGGTATCACTATGGGGCCCTATTTCTTCCAATGATGGGGCACTATTCCTCCCACTAATACCAATAATGGGAACTATTTCTTCCACTAATACCAATGATGGGAACTATTCCTCCCACTGACACCAAAGATGGGGCACTATGCCTCCCACTAATACCAATGATGAGGCACTAATCCTCCCACTGACACCAAAGATGGGGCACTATTTCTTCCACTAATAGGGCACTATTTCTCCCACTAATACCAATGATGAGGTACCATTCCTTCCACTAATACCAATGATGGGAAATATTCCACCCACTAATACCAATGATGGGAACTATTCCTCCCCCTAATACCAATGATGGGGCACTATTCCCCCCACTAATACCAATGTTGGGCACTATTCCGCCCACTAATACCCAGTGACGGCTGTTTTCTTTGGGGGGGGGGGTCCAGCATCATGCAGGGCGGGCATGGGCAGGGTCCGGCATCGGGCAGCTGCGGAGTTTGGCATCATGTAGCGGTGGGCATCGGGGCAGGGGCTCCTGTATCTTCTCCTCCTCGCTTCCACTGTGCGTCTCCTCCCCTCCTCCTAGGCATCCAATAGGATCGGAAGACCTGCTTCCTGATTGGCCGGGAGGAGGATCAGTGTTACCATAATGAATATTCATTCTCTTTTGCAACACACCTGGGTGGGCTCTGGATGCAATGCTCTGCGCCCCAAGCCCACCCTATTTTGAAGCCTATTAGAGCCTCTGGCTCTAATCAGTGCTTCAAAAAAACACTCCCCCCCCCCCGCCGCCATAGGAATTCATGTGTCCGGTGTCCTGTAAGTGGGGTGGGGGTACTATTCCCACCATTAATACCAATGATGGGGCACTATTCCTCCCACCGATACCAATGATGGAGCACTGTTCCTTCCACTGATACCAATGATGGGACACTATTCCTTCCACTGATACCAATGATGGGGCACTATTCCTCCCACTGACACCAATGATGGGACACTATTCCTCCCACTGACACCAATAATAGAGCACTATTCCTCCCAATGATACCAATGATGGGACACAATTCCTCCCAATGATGGGACACTATTCCTCCCACTAATACCAATGCTGGGACACTATTCCTCCCAATAATACCAATGATGGGGCACTATTCCTCCCACTGACACCAATGATGGGGCACTATTCCTCCCACTAATACTAATGATGGGACACTATTCCTCCCAATGATACCAATGATGGGGCACTATTCCTCCCACCAATGCCAATGATGGGACACTATTCCTCCCACTAATACCAATGATGGGGCACTATACTGCCAACTGATACCAATGATGGGGCACTATTCCTGCCTCTAATACCAATGGTGGGGCACGATTCCTCCCATTAATACCAATAATGGGGCACTATTCCTTCCACTGATACCAAAAATGGGGCACTATTCCTTCCACTGATACCAATAATGGGGCACTATTCCTTCCACTGATACCAATAATGGGGCACTATTCCTCCCACCATATACTGTATGTATTGTGTTGTTACACCAGCACTATATAAATCCTACAAAATAATATCAATAATAATAAGATTATACATGGGTGTAGCATAAGGCATTGCAGGGCTCACAACCCCACTCCTAGCTCCAGGGGGCCCCTGCAGCCTCCCTGTCATATTATCATATCCCCCACAAAGTCCAGCTCCAATCTGCCCTAGGACCCCACAACCACGCTCCAGTACTGGGCTTCCACTTTGCACTTTCACTTTGCCTTTTCACAGTCCACACCTCTCTGTTCTCATTGGCTGTCGAGAAGCTGTGAGCCATTTCCTGAATGGAGAGGAGCACGGGATGAGAACAGCCCAGGATGGGGAAGTGTCTGTGCTAAGTGCTGGCAACATGGAATGGTAAACAAGCTCAGTGAGTTAAGAGGAGGAGAGTGCCAACCTATAGCCATGATGAGACCGATGGTCACTGGTGAGGTAAGACACCACTCCAAGTCACCAGCTGGGATTCTCTGTACCCCCCTTCCCACCAAGGGTTGTCTGCTTACCCCACTTCCCTGACAACTAGGGAAAAGACACACACCTCCAGGAGGTGACCTTCGGCCAACACTGACAGTGAAACCTTCAGAAATTGCTAAAACAAATCCCTTAACACCTCTTAAGGGGCCCCCTGAGGGGCTGCAGGCTCCAGATTTTGTGTCACATGGCTTTGCCGCCCAGATCTAAGTTGTGCCCCCCACCAAAGCCCCCTGACCACCCCCTCTGCCCTGGATGCTATGCCCGGCTGCTGAGCTCCTTTCCCATTACAGCTCTCTATTCTCTCTATACTCTAGCTCTCAGCAGGGCTCAAATCACATTTCTTTTACAACACAGCCAGTCAGCCACAATCTGCACAGGGTGTATCTGCCTGCTGCAACTACACTGCTGTTCCGACCAGAGAATTTCACAGGTCAGAATGGCAACATAAAAGCCAGATACACCCTGTGAGCGCTGACAGACTATGTGTAAAGGAATGTGATTTCAGCCCTATGTAGTGTGGGGGGAGAAGCTGTATACAGTGCTGGGATGGGAAAGGAGCTCTGCCAAGAGACCTGCCAGGGGTAATCACTGACCTCTGAGCCTCCAGGGGTGATCCCTGACCTCTGAATCTCCAGCGGTGATCCCTGTCCTCCGATTCTCCAGGGGTGATCCCTGTCCTCCGATTCTCCAGGGGTGATCCCTGTCCTCCGATTCTCCAGCGGTGATCCCTGTCCTCCGATTCTCCAGCGGTGATCCATGTCCTCCGATTCTCCAGCGGTGATCCATGTCCTCTGATTCTCCAGGTCTGATCCCTGTCCTCTTATTCTCCAGGGGTGATCCCTATCCTCTGATTCTCCAGCGGTGATCCCTGTCCTCTGATATAAGGAGGAACTCTGGAAACTCAAAACTCTTAAGCTACTTTGAGTATCTTGGCATGCGGTGGGTCTATCTGCATGCACAGTGGAAGTGGTGGGTGATAAGGATGGGGCCCAGGTTAACTTTTGCATCGGGGACCACAAATTACGCCTCTGAGATTATGCATATCGCTGTAAACTATCCTAATTGCTTTAAATTGTTTTCTCCACTACTGCTAGGTTATGTTTTCCACAGGGAACCCCTGAAATGCAAATGGCGCCTTAGGAATCTAACCTACCATTGCAGAGGCAGTACAGGTTTACACTGCTACACAAAAGATGGCAGCGCACATAGGAAAATGGTTGCTGTAATCTTCAGCAGCAGTTTGCTATTTGGCCACTAGATGGTGAGCCAAGCTCTATAATCTCCATTGGACAGGCCTGTAATGTAAACCAGGCGATGTGATATTAATGAAACCTACAGGGCTCAGTGCTGAGCTGTTTATTGCCAGTCACAGTGTGCAGGAAGGGATCTAGCTTTGTTTTCTGTCCCTGTAGAGACGGGCAGCTCAATCAGGCCAGACAGTGACATAATGGTCCTCCAGTCAATTCTCTGTACATCAGCTTATTCCTCTGCGTTCTGTGAATGAAGCATGCGATGGAGGCCATCTGCTCAGACAGGAGCCTCCATATTGTATGTCAGATCAGTGCCATGTCCGCCGGCTCTCGGAGGTCTCAGGGACAAGCCAAGGTTCTATAAAAAAAACAAACCCCTAGAATTGTTTTTTTTTTTTTTTTGGACCATTGTTCGGTGTTTCCCTGAATGTTCCTTTCATTTCAAACTGGTGCTGTTATTGTTTTATATTTTTATGCTCATATTTTTTTAATCATTTAGAGGTTCAGTCTAGTCAAGCTGGAGAATTTAGCAAAGTAATACATACCAGGATAACAGAATTAAGCTGGAGTATTTAGCATAGAAATGCCTACCAGGATAACAGAATTAAATGCACAAGGCGTGTTTCTCTTTATTGAGGCAATGTATAGCTCCATTAACCTCTTGAATGCCAGTCTGTATATACCCCTTCATTACTGGAACACTTTTTTAGTTTTCAGTACTATGAAATACTCGGTAATGCAACACTATAGCCAAAAGAGTTTTATATTTTTGTTGGTGACAGATAGAGCTTTCTTTTGGTGTAATTTAATAACCCTTGAATTTTTTTTTATCTTTTACTATATAAAAGAAAATAAAGAGAAATGTGTCTGTGGAATCACTACTCTACTTAAATTGTGAGTATTTTTTGTATGCCTTGACATTTTTCTATGTACTTGTAAATTTGAAGACATGTGTGTACTTATATTTATACCATTGCATTTATAGATCATAATATCCAGCTCATTTCTTTTCCCTTGAAGAAGGAATTATATGATATTCAGAAACACGTTGGGACTTTCCCTGTGATAGTCATTAAGAGCTAGGTCTGACATTCCACTGGACCAGCTGAATGTCCCAGGATGTAGAGCTGTTCGGGTCGTTCTATTACATTATGTACTACTATATTGCTTTTTTTAGGCATATTATTTCATTGTTGATCATGTAAATTTTAGCATTTGTAAATAAACTTTTTGTATTTTACTTATTGTTTCAATATCTGCCTATAAAGTCCCTAGGGGGCCAGTTCCTCGTTGCTCTATATAAAATAAAATAGATCAAACTAATAAAAAAAAACAGTCTCTCCTATTTTCTTTTTTAACCACTTCAGCTCTGGAAGGTTTACCCCCCCAACCCCCCCCCCCCCCTTCATGACCAGGCCAATTTTTGCAACACGGTGCTGCGCTACTTTAGCTGATAAATGCACGGTCGTTCAGCGCTGTATACATATACATTTTATGTCCTTTTTTCTCACAAATAGAGCTTTCTTTTGGTGGTATTTGATCACATCTGTGGTTTTTATTTTTAGCGCTATAAACAAAAAAGAGACAATTTTGAAAAAAAAAACAATAATTTTTACATTCTACTATAAAACATATCCAATTAAAAAATCAAAGTTCTTTATAAATTTAGGTCAATATGTATTCTGATACATATTTTTGGTAAAAAAAATCCCAATAAGCGTATATTGATTGGTTTGCATAAAAGTTATAGCGTCTCCAAACTATGACATATTTTTAAGGAATTTTCTTTTTCTTTTTTTACTAGCAATGGCGGCGATCGGTGACTTAAAGCAGGGCAGCGACATTTTGGCAGACAAATTGGATCCTAAGTGACACTTTTGACACTTTTTTTGGAAACCAGTGACACTAATACTGTGATCGGTGCTAAAAATATGCACTGTCACTCTACTAATAACACTGGCAGGGAAGGGGTTAACATCAGGGGCAATCAAAGGGTTAACTGTGTGCCTAACCAGTGCTTGGTTATTGTGTGGGAGGTGCTTGTACTAGAGGAAGGCATTGATCCATGTTCCTGCTTTGCAGAAACACAGAATCAATCATGATTGTAGAGGGTGCTGCACAGTGATGGTGACTCTTATGCATATGCGCAGGAGTGACGTCATTTTGACCCAGCCAGAGAGCGCAAACCTAGAGGAAAGACTGAGCGAAGATGGAAGTGCCTGTGCCCAGTGGGAGCAGCGACAATTTGGCACTGGAGGGCTTTGTTTAACAGGTAGCTCTGTTATAACGTGCTAATAGGTGGTGCATACTAGCACATTATGGCATAAATGACCTAAAGGGCCTATTTATTAAAAAAATATCCATTAACCACTTCCGGACCGCCGTACGTCGTTTGACGGCGGTACTTTGAAGTGGAATACTGTTGTTATGGTACCCCGGTATCTATTTTTTCTGCAGGCGATTCCCTGCAAGATAAAAGTGGTCTTAGCGGCGGATTCGCCGCGAGATCACTTTTATCAGCGGCGGGAGAGGTGCCCCCCCCCCCTCCCACCGCTTTCCGGTCATCTCCGCCGCTTACCGGACCCGCCGGCAGCAGCGGAGATGATCGGGTCCTTTCCCTCCAGTGTCCGTGTGCCAAGTGAGCGGCTGAAGCCGCTCACCCGGCTCCATAACATGGCTGGGCGGAAGCTACGTCACAAGTAGCTTCCGCCCAATGCTCTTAAAGGGGACATTTTTTTTTTTCCCCTGCCATTTTTTTCAAAATTTTTTTTTTTTATGCATTTAAGTCTAAAAATGAGATCTGAGGTCTTTTTGACCCAGATCTCATATTTTGGAGGTCCTGGCATGCTTTTTTCTATTACAAGGAATGTTTACATTTCTTGTAATAGGAAAAAAAGTGATCAAAAATTTTTTTTTTAAAAAAGAAAGTTGTAAAAATAAAAATTAAAAAGTAAAATAAATAATTAAAAAAAAAAAAAAATTTAAAGCGCACCGTCCTTGCGAGCTCGCGCGCAGAAGCGAACGCATACGTAAGTCCCGCCCACATATGAAAACGGTGTGCAAACCACACATGTGAGGTATTGCCGCGATCGTTAGAGCGAGAGCAATAATTCTAGCCCTAGACCTCCTCTGTAACGCAAAAATGCTAACCTGTAGAATTTTTTAAACGTCGCCAATGGAGATTTTTATGGTGCCTAGTTTGTCGCCATTCCGCGAGCGGACGCAATTTTGAAGCATAACATGTTGGGTATCATTTTACTCGGCGTAACATTATCTTTCACAATGTGGAAAAAAATTGACCTAACTTTACTGTTGTCTTATTTTTTAACTAAAAAAACTGAATTTTTTCAAAAAAAAAAATCGCGCTTGTAAGACCGCTGCGCAAATACGGTGTGACATAAAGTTTTGCAATGTCCGCCATTTTATTCTCTAGGGTCTTAGAAAAAAAAATATATAATGTTTGGGGGTTCTAAGTAATTTTATAGCAAAAAAACCTGTTTTTAACTGAAAACCACCGAACTCCAAAAAGAGGCTCGGTCTTAAAGTGGTTAAAGGGGAGTTCCACCCAAAAGTGGAACTTCCACTTGTCGGATCCCCCCCCCCCCTCAGGTGTCACATTTGACACTTTTCGGGGGGAAGGGATACCTGTCTTTGACAGGTGTCCTTTTCCCCCACATCCGGGATCCCAGGCCGCAGCTGCTGATGTCAGCAGCCCGGCTCCCTCCTCTTCCCTCCTCCCCCGCCGGGCCAGTGAAAAAGCACAGCAGCAGTTCGCGCATGTGCAGTAGAGGCCCAGTCATAAAGCCGAAAGACTACACTTCCGAGTTCCCTTACCCTCAATGGTGGCAGCAGCACTCAACCAGCCGATACGAAGATTGGTGGCGGTGCTGACATCGCTGGACTCCAGGACAGGTAAGTGTCCCAATGTTAAAAGTCAGCAGTTACAGTATGGGTAGCTGCTGACTTTTAATTTTTAAGGGGACGGCGGTGGATGGTGGACCTCCGCTTTCATGTTTAGATGTGCATGATAAGGCAGGTAAGGGGTTAATATACAGGTCAGATAGAGACAGATTGGAGAACAGATGTACATAGGAGGATGGGGAGGTGAAAGGGTCAGAAAAACAATCCCACAGTCAAGTGATCCCATGGTCATCACAGTGATCACATGGTACAGAGCTGCTTGGGTCGGCTCTATACACTGTGCCTGTGAACTGGGCTCAGTTCACAGTCATTACCAGACACACTGGCCTGCTGAGGACTATTTCTGAAAATCTGTTTTTAAAAATGGCGCTTTATAATAGATGACTTCCTCCTCAATATTTTTTTACAATACCCAATCACAAAATGTTTATAAAAGCTTTAACATGTAATGCATAGCTCACAATTTTCTGGCATAAGAAAAAGGGACAACTTTTAATAGGTAGGCAAATGACACATCCCACCACACCCCAAATCAGAGTGACAAATGCAGTAATATGGAGATTGGATGAAAGGTTAGTGTAATATAACACTTTGGTAGTTTAAGAGTACATTTTAGTTTTATTGATGTCTATACATCAAGCCAAAAACAGGGACAACTGAGGAGCAAAAAATGATTTAGTTCCAAAAGACAGACAGTCCCTCTAACCGAGGTGCATTTGACAGCTATTTTAATGTAGTCAGGTTCAATATTTTCAATTCTGAATTTTTTTTTATTAAATCCTGCCATGCAGCTCATTGTTCAGCTGTTATGAGGTGACTACTGTCTCCCTAGTCCCTTGAGTAGTTAGTATCCCTAGGTAGAAAGACAGCCTATCTGCCTGCTCTTGGGCCTATCACACCAGGCTAAATACTTCTAATACACGTTCTTCCCAACATTAGAGAACATCACTCAAGAATGTCCTTTGCAGATACACTCTCCTAGACACAAGCAGTTTGCCCGCTCTTATCCAACTGTCTAGTTCCCAACTGTCTCTCATTTGCAAGGACTGTCCCTCTTTTGGAACCAAATCCCACTGACCTCTTTTAAAATAATGCATTTTTTAACTACCAAAGGTGTTATACTACTCTAAACAGGGGCAAACATACAGGGGTCACCATTGCAACCCAGGCCCCCTGTACGCCTGGATAGGAGGTGGCAAGGGTGGCAGCATTAAGAGGAATCGATCCCTCAATGCAGGTGCCAAATGCCCACTTTCCCTCCTATCCCTCCCGCAGAAATTCAGTGGCTGCAGGAGGGAAATGGAGGGCATTGGTCCCTCCACCTCCCTATCCCTGCCCTGCTGCGCGGAGCCCCTGTGTGCTTCCCCGGCCCCCCTAGCACCCCCCCCCCCCCACAGCTCTGCCGGGTTTCCCCCTCCTACCTCCGGCTGCTGCAGGGGATCTGTCAGGATGGAGAGAGGGGAAGGGACTGGTAAATATGTCATTTACCAGCCCCTTCCTTGTCTTAATCAGTACAGTCAGTGATCCGTACTAATCATTGACTATTTTTTGGGGTTTTTTTTTTTTTTTTTTATTCATTCATAGCTGGGGAATAGTAAACTGTGTGTGCTATGCCTCAGTTTATGAATGAATGGGAAGCTCTGTGCAGAGCTATTCCTGTCCATTCATTCTGCACAGCTGAGGCTGCAGAGAAAGGGACTGATGAATCTGTCCTCAGTCCTTTTCTCTGTCTCAAAAATTAGATATTGTGGCCTATTTCACAAAAGCCCACCAACAGGGGTCCTAAAAAATAATGAAAAATAAAATTATAAAAAATAATAATAATAGAACGGTAAAAAATAATTTAAAAAGTAAAACAAGAAAAATAAAGAAACTACTGACACCCGTGGTCACAAAGGTCACACTTGTGACTGGGCTCTGGCATTCTGCCAGCAGGGGAGCCCCCAAGACAGCAGGAAGGTGGCCCCTTGCAGGACTGTAATAAAGGTTCCCATGATGGGAGTAAAGGGCCTCAGGATTAGTGGGAAGGGCCCCAGGCAGGAGCCGGGGGGGCCTTCATGGTTTCTTGCACCGGGGCCCTGAAGGTTCTAGTTACGCCCCTGGCACTGAACCTTTCATTCTCCCTCAAAATTATTTTAAAATGTCAATGTGAAGGAAAAGTAACAGTGAAAAAAAGCACTTGTTGGTTTAACATGTTTTTTTTTTCACCTATTAATTCTTCATAATTCACATAACTGGAAGCACAGCAGGCATGTTTCCTTTACCTATATACAGGTGTAGCGCCCCCATAGTAGGCATTTTTGTGAGATAGGGTTTTTTGCAGGAAGGGTAAAATTTAGTCAGGCCTGACTGTAGGAGCAGGCCTGAATGCTTTGATCTGGGCTTGGGGAGTGGCTCCGGTAGGACTGGGGCAATCCAACAGATGATGTCACTTTACCCTCCTACCTTCTTCTGAGAAGCACTGGAACTTTACAGAGTGAAGGTGGGACAAGAGGTGTCATCATCTGGGGTGTCATGGGAAGCCCTGACCAATCCCCAATATGGATTGGCAGGGGGCAGGCCTTCTCATATACTCAGGGCTGAGTCAGTCTGGGAGGAGTTGTGGGAGGTGGAAGTCTGAAGATGTAGCAGAGGTGCTATGGAGGCCTCTACCCAGGAGGAAACCCCCAGTCTGGAAACGGTGACCTTGAGGCCTGGAGGTTTGGGTGCAGCCAGGAGTGGAGGTGATTCCTGGAGTCGCACAAGGGAACAGGAGAGCAGCAGAGGTACTACTGAGAGACTTTAAAGTGGTCCACTGGAGTCGGTGAGTGACAGACCCTGGGAGCTGGAAGAGAAAGTGCTGGGGCAGGCTGGGAGAGGAATAGTGGACAGTCTGTGGAAGCCCTGGGAGCCAGTCAGGGGATGGAGTGTCACTGTGAGGAAAGCAGGTCCGTGTGGTGGCCTGGAAGAGGGATGGGCTGGAAGTTGTAGTCCATCAAAGGCCCAGCTAGCACCCAAGTACTTTGCTACATATTCGGGGCCCGTGATCTCTGGCCTGTAATGAGTGGTCCTGAGGTCCTGCTAACAGAGTGCAGGCCTCACCATGTGCTAGCTGCAGTGAAGAGAAAGGAGTAGAGAAGCTTGATAATTTTCCTTTCAAGCTGGGAACCAAGTGATGTGTTGGAGAGTAGTAGCAACACTTTCCTCTGACCTAAAAAAAAAGACTGCAGGTAAGTACTTCTGAGTTTGCTTTGACATTTCTGCTCTGCATACTTCAAGGTGGAGGGTCAGCGTATAAGTTCTGTTAGCAAAAGACAGAGTCTCCACCTAGGTTGAGAGGAAGGGGTATGTAGCTAGGGTGGATAATGTGCCTACAGTTGTGGCATAGAGCAGTGCAGAAGATAGTCATGAGTAGTATAAAGAAATGAGTAGGTCTAATCTGAGTCCTTGTTAGAGCTAGGAACTCAGCTTAGAATATAAAGTTCCTGTTTTGTGACTTTCCCCTTTGGGGGAATGCCGTCTGTTCTCCTCTGAGCGGGCACCACCAGGATAGCTGATAATTACTAAAACAAAGAAGAAATACCCCATTGGTGGCCAACAAATTTGGATTTGGCCAGCCATGCAAGGTGGAAAAATGTTTGTTATGGACTTTGTTACATACGTTTCCATACAGTAAAGAGCAGTTATATGGACTGAATCTCTTTTTTCATATGGAGCAGAGGGTAGTAGGCCTAGGAAGCAAAAACAGAGGAGAACTCGGTAGGGAAACAGGTGGTGGTATGATGAAGGAGGATTGGCCAACTTGACAGTGGTAAGATGAATTCCCCAGTGAGACCACATGCCTTGATGATTTTTGGGTTCAGGTATTCGACACAAGTTCTGA
The DNA here is from genome assembly GCA_018402905.1 of Glandirana rugosa. Lineage (NCBI taxonomy): Eukaryota > Metazoa > Chordata > Amphibia > Anura > Ranidae > Glandirana > Glandirana rugosa. The sequence goes on along the minus strand of BLSH010017431.1, from coordinate 815,103 downwards.
CAGACTGGGCTTATCTCCTCTGAAAACTAAGGGCCGGTTCACACTGGAGCGGCGCGGAGCGGCGCGGAGCGGCGCGGAGCGGCGCTCGAGGCGATCTGAAGGCGGCTTGCGAGGAGACTTCTATCATAGAAGTCAATGCAAGCTGCCTGAGATCGCCCTGAAAATAACGTGTCGTAACTCCGCTTAACAGTCCGCTGAGTTCAGCAGACTGTTAAACGGATCTACACTTGCCCGGCGCTTCAGCACGGCGTAACGCGGCGAGGTCAAACTTGGCCGGGATTATCCTCACTTAGCGAAGCGAAGCGGAATCTTTTTACCAGGGACGTGATAAAAGTCCCGCTAGAGTCCGTCGAACGTAACTGAAGATACTATCTTCAGAGGAGCGTTCGGCGGAAGTCTAGCGGAGCTCGCGGCGAGGCGCGGCGAGGCGCGGCGAG
>BLSH010017431.1:796194-811779 GCA_018402905.1 Glandirana rugosa | reverse complement strand
GCTCTAAAACATGCATTGGTCACCCCCATACTTAAAAAGTCTTGCTCCCCCTTTCCTCTAAACTCCTTGAACTCTGTGTCTACAACCAACTGAGCGACCACCTTATTAAGAATAACCTTCTTACTGGCCAGATGCAGATGGCCCTGAGGCGTCCATGGGTGGGGTGGGGATACCATTCTACACACACCCAATACTCCCGGGGAGTTTCAATCCTCATTAGCAAAAGGATACCATTTGAGCTACTGCGAGTACAGACTGACCAACAGGGCAGGTATGTTTTCCTGCATGGCACTATTAGGGGGTTTCAGATACTACTGCTTGCCTGCTACGTCCCGCCTCCATACCGCTCAGATGTGATCCTGGAGGGCTTTGCCTTCATGTCACAATACCCTACTGTCCCGGCGGTATGGATGGGAGACTTTAACAATGTTATAGATCCACTGCTAGACAGGTGCTCCGGATCTGGGGCCGAGGTGCGAGCCTCTGCCCCCACCAGATTCGGGCGCATGATGGAGGGTTTCTCCCTGGTGGACACGTGGAGGCAGAGGTATCCCACTCAAAGAGCCTACTCCTGCTTCTCGACAACCCATAATAGCATGTCTCGGATCGATCTTATATTCCTTTCCACTAGGCTTCTACCAAAGCTGACGGCTGCTGCCTTCGGTAGTAGGATCCTATCGGACCATACTCCCTATTGGGTAACTCTGCACCTCTTTACAGATGCCTCCGCGTGTCGGTGGAGGTTAAACCCCTATTGGTTGTCAGCTTTGGAGGGACAGTTGGATATTTTTAGGGAGTTTCAGCTGTTCTTCCAGAGAAATGTGGGCACGTCCACAGGGGGACAGGTTTGGGAAGCCTTCAAAATACACGCAAAAATGATACTATCCAACCGTATTAACAGGCATAAAGCAAACTCCAAACTCATTCTTCAGCAGGCCTCAGAACACCTTCAGGTACTAGAAGAGAAATTTACGGAGGATCCCTCTGTCCCAAATGGTAACACACTTAAGCTTCATGCTAGGACGGTCACCCAACTACATATTGAAAAAGCTAAACAACATCTGTTCTTTGGCAGACAACGCATATTTGAACAGGGTGAAAAGGCTGGTAAGATGCTTGCTTATCTGGCCCACCTTGACGGTACACCCCCAGTGGTCGTCTCCTTAGTGGGCGTAAACGCAATGCCCCTAACCTCCCCTCCAGAGGTTGCGGAAGAGTTCAGGCGCTATTATGCGGATTTGTACACATCCCAAGCCTCACAATCACCGCAACAAACTGCAGAATTCCTACGGGGAATAGAGTTCCCACAGCTTAAACCAGACCAGGTCAGCCTCCTGGAGGCTCCCATCACGCCTGATGACATTGCCACAGCGATCTCCCAAATGGCAAGGTCTAAGGCGCCTGGGACCGATGGTCTTCCATTGGAATTTTATGCTACATACGCTGACATATTAATAGACAAGCTGTGTTCAGTATATCGATCCATTTTTGAATCTGAGGTCCTGCTCGGCTCTATGCAAGAGGCGATGATTGTAGTTATCCCCAAGCCTGACAAGGACCCCCACTCCCCGGACTCCTATAGGCCGATTTCGCTACTTCAGGTAGATATCAAGATTCTGGCTAAGGTGCTCGCTTCCCGCCTGAATCAGGTTATTTTGTCTCTGATACATCATGACCAAACCGGCTTTATGCCCGGTAAAAATACCTCAATGAATATTAGAAGACTGTTCATGAATATACAGGCTACACACGAGAACCTGGGGACGAGGGTTGTGGTCGCACTAGACGCGGCCAAGGCCTTCGACTCCGTGGAGTGGGGGTTCCTTTTGCAATGCCTTGAGAGGTATGGTTTTGGACCCAAATTTATTAGATGGATCAGATTGCTATATCAAAACCCTAGGGCTAGGGTATTTGTAAATGGGTGGCTTTCGGAGGAATTCCCTCTGGGTCGAGGCACCCGTCAGGGATGCCCCTTGTCCCCGTTGCTGTATGCCCTGGTAGTTGAACCCCTTGCCATCACTATTAGAGCCAACAGAGAGATTAGGGGACTGCAAGTGGGCAATTTTGTAGAAAAGGTTGGACTGTACGCAGACGACATGATCTTGTATCTGTCTGACGTGGACACCTCCCTACAGGAGGCCCTACGCACTATAGCACAGATGGGCACGCATTCGGGCCTGAGGATTAACTGGGACAAATCGCAGATTCTTCCCATTGATAATTCTCCCCACCCCAGAACGAATCCACCATTGCCATTACCCCGAGTCTCCCTCATTAAGTACCTCGGCGTGAGGGTATCCAGAGACCTAACGGACTATATGCCCCTGAATGTGGAACCACTGTCCCAGATGGTTAGACACAAAACCCAGATATGGGCCAAGCTCCCGTTAGGAATTATGGGTCGTATCAATATTATTAAGATGATCATACTCCCTAAAATCTTATACATGGTGTGGCATGCCCCTCTCCCCATCCCGCATAAATTTTTCAAACCCATTGACTCCATTCTCAATTCATTTGTATGGGGTAATTGCAGGCGTAAACTTTCGTGGGCCACTCTAAAAAACCCAACAGATAGGGGAGGCGCGGCAATGCCAGACTTTCAGGACTATTACCTGGCGTCTCAGTTGTCGCACTTTTACTATTATATGAAAGCGGAGCAGTCTAGATACCAGTCTCTGCTTACCCAGCAACCCAATGACCTGGCTTATACGCCTATCCAAACAATCGCCCGAAACACAACGCTTCGCCCCATCTCAAAAACAGGTAAAGATATGAAAATGCATTACCAATATGTATGGAGAACCGCCCTGAAGAAGCTAAAAATAGTGGGCCCGCATGCCCATACCCCCTTATGGTATAATAAAGATTTGCCCGAATTACTTCATATACCTGACCCTAGGCCCTGGGTTGAACACGGGGTGACTTTTCTGTCCCAGGTGTTTTCCCCCTCTGGCGTTAAATCATTCCAAGAATTGAAAACTGAATTCTCGCTCCCGAATCATCTATTATTCCGCTACCTCCAACTTAGGCATGCCCTGCAGGCTCAGTTCCCAGATGGTAGTCCAATAATGCCCGCTCTACAAATTACCCAAATCATCTTGGGATCAGAACCCTCGCGATTAATCTCCACAATTTACACTTTGCTGCGTCTCCCCGCCACCTCGGAGTTGGTGGACTCTGCAAGGGTCAGATGGGAATCAGAGATTGGGGACATTCAGGAAGAGGACTGGGATGAGATTCTAGATGGTGTTAAACTAGTTTCCCCCAGAATCCCGGATCGGCTAACACAGCTATATATATTACATTGCTCCTACTTGACCCCCCTAAGGTTGGCTAAGTTTCACTCCTCCGCGGACCCCATGTGCCCCGCATGTGGGCAAAACTTGGGCACTTTTTTCCACTTGATTTGGTCCTGTGCAGTGGTTCAAAAATTTTGGGTGCAGGTGGTGCGCTTCCTGCATGATGATATGGGATCTCCGGCCACACTAGACCCCAAACTGTGTCTCCTGGGACTACTCCCGGATGGGGACATTGATAAATATAGTGCGACTTTTATGCGAGAAACTTTGTACGCAGCCCGTAAGGTGATAGCTAGAAAATGGATGAGACCCACACCCCCTAGTATCCAAGATTGGATACAAGAGATTAATAATACCTTGCCATACAAGAAACTGATCTATGAACACAGGGGATGTCCCATTAAATACACCAAAATATGGGAAACTTGGCTCAATAATTCTGGCTCTTGTAGCAACTGAGGTAGTGCAAAATACCCAACCTGCTCCAGGTTGACGGACAGGATGGTTGAGATTCCATCCTTTTCTTTTGTATCTTTTCTTTTTGATAAATGTACCGCACGCCTTCTACATAAATGAATGATTGTATAGAATGTTTATTGAGGTCTTTTCATTTCACCAAGATGTTTCATGTAGATAATACCACTGTGCCGAAACAGGTGTAAAATGCTGACTGCTCGTATTACCATTACCTTTGAAATATGTAATGACATGATAGTAGATGTAATTTACGCTACTCTGTATAACCGTTGCTCTCAAATAAACTTAGCTTTTGATCAAAAAAAAGAATAACCTTCTTGATCCCCTTCAATCTGGATTTTGCCCTCAACACTCCACAGAAACTGCTCATCTCAAACTCACAAATGACCTACTAACTGCAAAAACCAATGGACTTTATTCTGTATTCCTACTTCTGGACCTTTCAGCTGCCTGTGATACAGTTGACCACCCCTTCCTCCTAAAAAAACTTTACTCCCTCGGTCTCCGTGACTGTGCTCTTCGGTGGCTCTCATCCTACCTATCCCAACGCACCTTCAGTGTCACTTACAATTCTACTTCCTCCTCTCCACTTCACTTCTCTGTCGGGGTATTTTCAATCTACACCTCTTCCCTGGGTCATCAATGAAACCACAAAGCTCCTAATTCACTCCCTGGTTATCTCTCGCCTTGACTACTGCACCTCTCTTCTCACTGGCTTACCTTTAAACAGACTACCCCCCCTTCAGTCCATCATGTATGCTGCTGCCAGACTCATCCATCTTACAAAACCGCTCAGCGTCTGCTACCCCTCTCTGCCAATCCCTCCACTGGCTGCCACTCGCCCAACTAATTAAATTCAAAATACTAACAATAAGTTACAAAGCCATCCACAACTCTGCCCCCAGCTACATCACTAACCTAGTCTCAAAATACCAACCTAATGGTCCTCTCCGTTCCTCCCAAGACCTCCTGCTCTCCAGCTCCCTCATCACCTCCTCCCATATTCGCCTCCAGGAGTTCTCCCGTGCCTCTCCTATCCTCTGGAATTCCCTACCCCAATCTGTCAGACTGTCTCCAAATCTGTCCACTTTTATGCGATTGCTGAAAACTTTTCTCTTCAGAGAAGCCTATACTGCCTCCACCTAACTACACTTTTTATTTTCTCCATCAGCTCATCTCCCACAGTTATTAACCTCTCATATCACTTGACCCTCCCTCCTAGATTGTAAGCTCTAATGAGCAGGGCCCTCTTATTCTTCCTGTATTGAATTGTATTGTAACTGTACTGTCTGCCCTCATGTTGTAAAGCGCTGCACAAACTGTCGGCGCTATATAAATCCTGTATAATAATATTAATAATAAAATACTACCCTAGCCTGCCCCTATACTACCCTAGCCTGTCTATATGCTGTCCTAGCCTGCCCCTTGGAATTGAACATAATGGTATGCCATATAATTTTGCATATTGACAAGGTGCTGTTGCATATAAATCTGACTTCCTGATAAATTTAATTTTAGTTTTAATTATCATGATATAAAATAATAGATGTGGGGGTCCTTTGGTGGGTGTGATTTTTTATTTTTTTTGGAAGGGGCCGAATTTCATTCTTGCACCCAGGCAGCACAATGTCTTGGGCCAGCCCTGGTTCTGTTTCCCCCAGATTACCAGGCTGGGCCTGAACAAGGGTGGCATTCTTTTGTAGCAAGGTAGCACATAAGATGTTGCTGATTATGTCAAGATCAGTTACAAGGAGTCATACAAGCAACAGCAGATATCACAGAGGCCGGTATTTCAAAAATACCTCGCTATATTTTGACACAACATTAGACTCCTGATATTACAGTAAAGTACTTTTATGATAAAACATATAAACATCTGAATAGTTACGGTGCAATAGAAGTGTACTACTACTGTATTCCAGGTTTGAATCAAGTCGCAGAGCATCGGCATCCACCTTCTTTTTGTTTCCCCCCCCCTTTTTTTTTTTTTTCGTTTGGTCTGTATTGTTTTTCTCCCCTATAAAATTAAAAATTGCTCAATTACCAAGGATATCAATGATCAATTAACATATTCGCTGTCATGGATATCCACAAAATGTTTGAACTTCCTTCTTTTTTTTGAGCAAAATTGCTGGCTGTATTCTTCTTTTTTTTTTTTTTGTATCTGTGGTTGAAATGGCAATAAAGATTAAACTAAAAAAAAAAAAAAAAAAAATCACAGAGGCCGGTATTACACTATATTGTTGCTTTGAGGGTTTACTATTATTCATCGCTGCCCAAGGCAGGGGGTTACTATAATGTATTGCTGTCTAGGGGAGGTTTTAATCATTGATTGCTCCTTGTAGTGGTGATCATTAATAATGCATTGCTGCCTGCTTGGAAGGGATTATAGTGATTTGATGATGACTGTGAAGGGTTTGTTATAATTTACTGCTGTAAGGGGAGTGATTGTAATCTGTGATAATGTGTGGCTTTCGGGGTGGGGGGTTCTGATTTAGGGGATTGTCATAATCTACTGCAGTTTGAGGGGTTATCATAATTTATTGCCATGTGAGGTTATTATAATGCTCTGGGTGATAGATATTATTGGCTTGAGGTTATGTTATAATACTGCTAGAGATATTATAATGGTGACTCTACAGTCAGGTCCATTAATATTGGGACATTGACACAATTGTAATCTTTTTGGCTCTATACACCACCACAATGGATTTGAAATTAAATGAACAAGATGCACTTTAACTGCAGACTTTCAGCTTTACTTTAAGGGTATTTACATCCAAATCAGGTGAACAGTGTAGGAATTACAAGAGTTTGTATATGTGCCTCCCACTTTTTAAGGGACCAAAAGTAATGGGACAATTGGCTGCTCAGCTGTTCCATGGCCAGGTGTGTGTTGTTCCTTCATTATCCCATTTACAAGGAGCAGATAAAAGGTCCAGAGTTCATTTCAAGTGTGCTATTTGCATTTGGAATCTGTTGCTGTCAACTCTTAATATGAGATCCAAAGAGCTGTCACTATCAGTGAAGCAAGCCATCATTAGGATGAAAAAACCAAACAAACCCATGAGAGAGATAGCAAAAAACATTAAGTGTGGCCAAATCAACTGTTTGGAACATCCTTAAAAAGTAAGAATGCACCGGTAAGCTCAGCAACACCAAAAGACCCGGAAGACCACGGAAAACCACTGTGGTGGATGACCGAAGAATTCTTTCCCTGCTGAAGAACCCTTCAAAACAGTTGGCCAGATCAAGAACACTCTCCAGGAGGTAGGTGTATGTTTGTCAAAGTCAATAATCAAGAGAAAACGTCACCAGAGTGAATACAGAGGGTTCTCCACAAGATGTAAACCATTGGTGAGCCTCAAAAACAGGAAGGCCAGATTAGAGTTTGCCAAACAACATCTAAACAAGCCTTCACAGTTCTGGAACAACATCCTATGGACAGATGAGACCAAGATCAACTTGTACCAGAGTGATGGGAAGAGAAGAGTATGGAGAATGAAAGGAACTGCTCATGATCCAAAGCATACCACCTCATCAGTGAAGCATGGTGGTGGTAGTGTCATGGCGTGGGCATGTATGGCTGCCAATGGAACTGGTTCTCTTGTATTTATTGATGATGTGACTGCTGACAAAAGCAGAAGGATGAATTCTGAAGTGTTTCGGGCAATATTATCTGCTCATATTCAGCCAAATGCTTCAGAACTCATTGGACGGCGCTTCACAGTGCAGATGGATAATGACCCGAAGCATACTGCGAAAGCAACCAAACAGTTTTTTAAGGGAAAGAAGTAGAATGTTATGCAATGGCCAATCAATTACCTGATCTGAATCCGATGGAGCATGCATTTCATTTGCTGAAGACAAAACTGAAGGGAAAATGCCCCAAGAACAAGCAGGAACTGAAGACATTTGCAGTAGAGGCCTGGCAGAGCATCACCAGAGATGAAACCCAGTGTCTGGTGATGTCTATGCGTTCCAGACTTCAGGCTGTAATTGACTGCAAAGGATTTGCAACCAAGTATTAAAAAGTGAAAGTTTGATTTATGATTGTTAATCTGTCCCATTACTTTTGGTCCCTTAAAAAGTGGGAGGCAAATATACAAACTGTTGTAATTCCTACACCGTTCACCTGGTTTGGATGTAAATACCCTCAAATTAAAGCTGGAATTCTGCAGTTAAAGCACAGCTTATTTGTTTCATTTCAAATCCATTGTGGTGGTGTATAGAGCCAAAAAGATTAGAATTGTGTCAATGTCCCAATATTTATGGACCTGACTGTATATGCACCCTTTTTAAAACAGTGACTGCAGTTTGGTCCTGCCCATAATTTGCTGAGGCAAATAAACGGACATTCCACCCTACTCCAGGTCTTTGAGGATACCCAAAAGCACTGGTTCCGAATCCTGATACTTCACTGGTTGCTTGTTCTAGGCCAGTGACTCGCTAAGTAATGAAAGCAGCAGTTGGCACACTCAAGTCCTCTTTGTAAGGAGCTGTGAAAATACCTTCATGAGTGGATGTCAGTCTGGAAATGGGTGTATTCCTAGACAGGCTCAGGCTGTATTTACATGTAGACTACTCTAGGTAAGACCCACATTTGATGTTGAGCCTCCATGACAGAGAGAACTGTAATCCAATAAATGTAAGGGGTGAGCCAGGGACACTCAGGTTGCGGAGGAAGTGCTAAAGGATGCTGGACATCCTCCAGCCAGGAAAGGACACAGGCTGCATCTCATTTGCTGCATCTTCTAATCAGGGCCGTCTTTAATATCGATTGGACCCTGGGCAAACGTTTTCTTTGGCCCTCCCAAATCCACTTATCAACTATTTGCGGGCAGTGGGGGATCAAGGGGCAGCTGCTTTGGGACCAACAACAATGACTGGGCTCAGAGCAGCTGCCTCTTTTGCCCTCCGTTAAAGACGGCCCTGCTTCTAATGCGCATTGTGGAAAGCTCACAGTTGTTCACAGTTGAGATACTGAAGTTATGCTGCACTATTTTCCTCAAGTCAGCAGGGGGAGAAGTAAAACCAAGCAAACCCATAGACTTCCAGGCAGAACGCTGGGAATCTTGGGAGGTGTAGTCCAAAGCAACAGCTATGTAAAGGAACAACTGGGTTTCAGAACTGCAGATCCCAATATGCTCAGGGGCATAGGAGGCGTCGGGGGGGGGGGGGACTTAAAAAGAATCACCCAGGAAAAGTTGCTCTCTTGGCATTGCAGGAATTCTGGCAGACACATCCACAGGAGACCAAGCTCAAAGCGAATCACCAGTGGGAGCACAAGACTTCCAGCAGCCTTGCCGGCATCACAGCTTCTTCTCTTATTGCTGCCAGGAGATCCAAGTGTACCCAGGCTCACTGCTACAAACTGCTGGATTCTTGCTACATTATAGTGGAACTGAGGGGGCCCCTTCCACCATGAGAGCAGACCGCTAAGCCCAGGAATCGGTGAGAGGGCCACGAGTTTCTTTTTATTGTTACACTCAAGAGCTGCTGAGATCAGGACATTTAGGCATCATAACCCTCCTGCACACAATTTAACCCTGCACTCCCATTATCAATACCACAGTATACCTCTCCTTCTTAAAGGGCCCCAATGGAAGCCGGCACAAGACCCATATTAGAGACTGCCCCTCCCATTACTATTGCTGCACCCCATTTGTCTATTTAAGTAATCAGTCATTTCTATATGGTCTGGGCCAATCCAATCAGTTTATGCTTAGCATAACTGCCATTAGTGTATGTTAGCAGTATAGCCTCATTCATTAGTAGCTCAAATCTATTCATTGCTCATTTCTGTACTTTAGGTGGTGGTGTTACGGTTTATGCGGATCTGGAGGTCAAATCAAAACGCTGCTTTATATTCTGGTAGTGATACCCTCTATGTCAGTCAATGTCAATACTATGTTCAATCTATCTTGTGTTTACTTGGTTATTCATTGACTTAATTCACAATATATTAAAATAGTTGCAAACCTCAGACATGAAATATGAACAAAGCACATCCCTCTATAGTGTGTACGTGTCTCAATTAAGGGCACTAAGTGTAATTTCTATTTGCTGTTTTGTTCCTCTGCTATCTGCATTAATCACTTCTGACAAGTTTTCCTGACACCAAGAGATAAAAGGTGACAGGGGAGGAAGTTTCAGCTGATTGATCGCTTGTTCCTGCGTACTGTGTGAAGGGGGGGGGGTGTTCCTTTCCTCCAAAAAGCTCTCAGAGATCTCCTCACTGAGCTCTGTGGAGTGTAACTTCAGCTTTCTTCCCCCTTTTTATGAACGCTCATCTAAGCTTTCAAACTTCTGGACTTTGAAAGGATGTAGAGATGAGATGGTTACAGATAAACATGTACAACTTATGTAAAAGTATTTGTTTAATCCCTGTGTATCACCTGAGGTTTAGACATTAATGGCTGTGTTGAGTTATTTTGAAAGGAACGGCAAATTTACACTGTTATACAAGCTGTACACTCACTACTTTCCATTGTAGCAAAGTGTAATTTCTTCAGTGTTGTCACATGAAAAGATACAATAAAATATTTACAAAAATATGAGGGGTGTACTCAGTTTTGTGAGATACTCTATATACTTCATAAATATATATATATATATATATATATATATATATATACACATACAGTGAATTGAGTGTACACTATATATCCAGTGCATTCAGGGGTGTACGGTATATAGTACACTTCAGGTGGTGTATTAAAATATATGCAGTCTAATATATATATATATATATATATATATATATATATACACACACACACAGTGTATTGAGTGTACACTATATATCCAGTGCATTCGGGGGTGTACGGTATATAGTACACTTCAGGTGGTGTATTAATATATATATATATATATATATATACACACTCTAGTATATATATATGTATATATATATACATATATATACAGTGTATTGAGTGTACAGGGCTCGACAAACCCCCACCTGCATTTGCGACTAGATTTAACAACCTGTCGATCTGGGGCTGCCCTGCAGGAGGTGTCCTGACCCCGTGCTGCACCCCCCCCGCGGGTACGCGGACGAAGAGGCCGCGCCGGCAGGTAATTGAGGCCGCGGCTTTGCAATGTTCTCGAGCTATGCATTAAGGTTGGGGATCTGGTGCCCTCTTGTGCTGGCTGTGAAAAACAGTCACTGAGAGCGTGCTGAGTGTTTCCCCTGCCTGCTCTGCCCGCCCATCTACTTCCCAGGAGGAGAAGAAGTGGATTTCTTTGTGGGCTTGACCTGGCACCCTTTGATTAATGGTGAGTAGACAGGGAGTGAGGGGCAGCTAGCTGGAATGGCCTCAGTTCCACTTACTGCGCCACAAAAAATATAATGATGTAAATAGATGTACAGTTTTTTTTATTATTATTTTTTTTTTTTCATTGACATTCATTTATTGATTATTATTAATTCTCCCCCTGCCATGCCATAGGCACACATCCAATGGCCCCTCTGACACGGGCGATCCGATCAGGTCCGCCTGTCAGTTTTTCAGGTAGACTCGATCGGACCCTTCAGGCTCCTCTATGGAGTGGCGGATGACACCCGCCGCCATCCGATCCTGTCCAGCAAAAACAGACGGAAGGTGGTTCTATTTTCCATCCGTCTGGTGGATCGGATGGAAACGGACAGTCGGTCCATTTCCATCCAATTGCCCCATAGAGTAGAGCAGGCTGTATCCGTTCTCCCTCTGCACAGTGGAGAGATCCCCGCCGAGCAAGCGGATTCTGCTTAGCAGGGTCGCCAATGTAAAAGGGACCTAAGGTGTCATGAGTTCCTGGATCACTGGATCTCCTATTGCCCCCACCTTGCTGCACTGTCCTTCCATGGTGAGCCACTACCCATCACACCATTAAGCCAAGTACACACAGGCCGAAAGATTGGTTATTTTTGTCACTGAATATAAAGCTTTATTGTTAGTTAAAAAAAACTGGCTCCTAAATTTTATAGCTGACTCCTAGATTTCAAGCAAATTTGTCAAGCCCTGGTGTATGGCATATAGTACACTTCAGGTGGTGTATTAAAATACGTACAGTCTAGTATGTATATATATATATATATATATATATATATATATATATATATATATATATATATATATACAGTGTATTGAGTGTACACTATATATCCATTGCATTCGGGGGTGTACAGTATATAGTACACTTCAGGCGGTGTATTAATATATATTTACAGTATAGTGTATATATCTATATACAGTGTATTCAGTGTAGACTATATGTACAGTGCATTTGGTGGTGAACAGTATATAATACAGTGTAGTGTGGTAGTAAAAAGAATCCCCATCATGTCCGGAAGGCCACAAAGGAGAGGCAGACACCCACAGGCCACTAAAAGAGGGCAAGCAGCCTCTGTGTCTACAGTGAAAAGTGGTGAACATGGTGCATCCTCTGCAGGCGGGTCACGCTTATCCTTTTTTTCTGCTGTTGGCTGTGTTATTGAGCCACAACATGCAGAACAGTTGGTGGAGTGGATAACTAAACTGTCCTCATCCTCTTCATCCTGTGTCACCCAGGCTCATACTAGTTTGCCTTCCATCGCAGCTGTCAAAGTGGCCTTTTCCACCGGATCCTTGTCCACAGTTACTCATTCTGTAGCCCCACCATCATACACGAAGGAGTCACCAGAATTATTCGACCATAGTGTTGATTACATGCTGATGGAGGATGCACAGCAATTTGAAGGCTCCGACGTTGGTTCTCAGGTTGAAGAAGGCAGTAACGTAAGCCTAGAGAGAGGGGGTGCCACAGAAGGACAAGAAACTAGCAGTCATGTTCCCCCAGCTGCAGCATACTGACAAGTTTGCTCCAGTGATAAGGAGGGAGGGGATGATGAGGACACTGACTGTACTTGGGTGCCTGAGAGAAGAGAGGAAGAAAGTGAGGAGGAAGAAGCACATCTCCAACGAGGCAGGATGTCCTCCAAGGGCCAGCTTAAGGGCAGCCACCCTATTGCATCACACCACAGAGCTCCACAGGTGCAGGACACTGCTGACTCCCTGCTGACTTCCAAAAGCTCATTGGTGTGGGCTTTTTCAACACATGTGCAGCAGATCGCACCATTGCTATTTACAATCTATGTCTGAAGCGGATCAAGCGCGGCCAGAACTCCTGCCGCTTGGGCACCACCTGCATGACAAGACATATGACAACCTGCCATGCAGTCCGTTAGCAACAACACCTGAAAAACCCACATCAGAAAACAAGGCGGACTTCTCCTTGCTCCTCATCTGGGATCTCAACCCTTACTATACCTCCAGTCCTCTCCAAAACCTGCACTGAGAGTAATGAAGGTATAGCAATGGGTGCCACAAATACTTGCAGCCAATCTGCTAGCAGTACACCACCAGCTGAATTCAGCAGGCAAATATCCCTACCCAGTTGCTGAACCATAAAAAAAAATACTGTCCCAGCCATCCACATGCTCAGCGTCTTAATGCTAGCTTGTCCAAATTGCTAGCACTACAACTGCTGATTTTTCAGCTGGCAGAATCTGCCTCCTTTCGTGAATTTGTGGAATGTGCTGTCCCACAGTGGCAGGTTCTCAAAAGAAATTTCTTTTCACATAAGGCTATTCCAGCTCTCTGACCTTCACGTGGAAGGCAATGTTTTGGCCTTGTTGGACAGAGTGGTCAGCAGCAGGATTCATATTACCGCTGACTCCTGGTCCAGCAGGCATGGTCAGGGACGTTACCTTTCCTTCACGGTGCACTGGGTAAATCTGCTGGCAGCTGGGAAGGATGCAGGACAGGGTTCAGTGTTGGAGCTAGTTCTACCACCACGCCTCCAAAAAGCTGTTGGTGATTCTGCCACATCCACCTCCGCCACCCCCTCCTCTTCTTCTTCCTCTGTGGCCTCTTCTGCAAAATTGTCCTCTGAACCTGCAGTACTCCCTAAGCGTTCACGGGGCTACGCAAGCAGTCAGGCTAAAAGATGCCATGCGGTGCTTGAGTTAGTCTGTCTTGGGGACAGGAGCCACACTGGGGCAGAGATTCTGTCAGCTCTGTGGAAGCAGGCTCAGAGGTGGTTGACACCATGGCAGCTTGAGCCAGGAATGGTTGTATGCAACAATGGCACCAACCTTCTCTCTGCTCTCTGACAAGGACACTTGACACATGTCCCATGCTTGGCACATGCCTTGAATTTTGTAGTGCAGCGTTTCTTGACCAGGTACCCAAGCTTACCAGATATTCTGAGGCAGGCCAGAAAAGTCTGTGGTCATTTCCAGCGTTCATACAGTGCCCGGCTGGCTGACATTCAGCGGGAATTCAACCTGCTCACCAACCGCCTCATTTGTGACATGCCCACCAGGTGGAACTCAATATTGGCAATGCTGCAGCGGCTGCACACACGGCAGAGGGCCATCAATGAGTACCTGTGTGAGCATGGCACCAGGAATGGCTCAGGGGAGCTTGGCTTCTCTTCGCCACGCCAGTGGCTACTGATGAAGGATGCATGCACTGTCCTGTCACCATTTGAGAAGGCCACAAGGATGGTGAGCAGCGACAATGCATGCATCAGTGACACTGTCCCTCTAATCTTCCTGCTGGAGCACACACTTAATGGAATCATGGACAGGGAACTTGAGGCAGAACAGCTGGAGGAAGAGGACTTCCTTTCCTCTCAAGGCCCCCTTTATGCAGGTAGCATTCCTGCAGGGCTGCCAAACACACAGGAGGATGAGGAGGATTGTGTCAGCATGGATGTGGAGGATAACACGCAGCAGTCTTCAAGGGGTGGTTTTCAGGCCCCAGAACCCCAAGGAGTTGTACGTGGCTGGCAGGAGGTAGTTCCTGATAATGTCATCCTCAGTGACCCAGAGAACTCTCATCCCTCCTCAAACTTACACTGCATGGGCTCTCTGATTCTGAAAAGCCTGTGAAAAGACCCGAGGGTTTGTGGTATCAAGTAGAGTTGAGCGAACTTCTAGAAGTCCGGGTTCTGCTGGTTCGGCCGAACTTCGGGACAAAGTCCGGGTTCGGGTCCGGACAGAACCCGAACTTTGTCCCGGACCCCGAACCCCATTGAAATCAATGGAGACCCGGACTTTTAGGTACAAAAAATGTTGTAAAATAGTCCTGGAAGGTCCTAGAGGTCTGAAAAAGGAAGGAAATGTGGGTAAGGGTGGGACAAGTGACCTACAAAGAAATGGGGACAGGGAAATAACTTTAAATATTTTTAAAAAAATAAAAGCATAAAAAATGCAAAAATGGAGATCATCTTCAAAATGGGTCTGAAAAGTATTAATTAACATTAGAGGCCATAGAACTGTTCTAAAATCATCTTCAAACTGTGTAAAAAAAAGGATAAATAAGCCGGGAGTACCCATATCACTGTTCTGCAAAATGTGTGTATCACTTTAAATGAAACCGGGAATCAGTGCACATCTCTTCTGCACAATTATTTCAAGTGTGTGTGTCACTTTAAATCAAACCGTCAATCATTGCACATCTTTTATTCACACTTCTTTTTAAAATGTGTGTATCACTTTAAATCTTTTCTACATTACACACTTCTTGTAGAAAAGACCACGTCTTGTGTACACACACTTATCGTCTACACGTTACTAACTGCCAAAGTAAATTTCACTGTGTCTGAAATTTTTCTTCACACTTATTTTCTACACGTTACTAACTGCCAAACTAAATTTCACTGTGTGTGTGAACTTTATTAACACGTCTTCTCTACACGTTACTAACTGCCAAAGTAAATTTCACTATGTGTGTAAAATTTTTCTTCACACTTATTTTCTACACGTTACTAACTG